>JAEVFF010000028.1:0-83828 GCA_018901945.1 Pugionium dolabratum
TCTGTTTGTGTTATTGTAGATTGTTTTGTTTTTTGCAGGAATTGGAGCATTAACCGGGTAAACCGAAATTAACCGGGTAAATCGAAAATAACCGGATTAACACGAAATTAACCGGATAAACCAAAATTAACCGAATAAACCAAAATTAACCGAATAAACTGAAATTAACCGAAATTAACCGAATATAACCGAAATAAACCGAAAAAAAAAACGTGAAAAACCGAAATAAACCGTAATAAACCGAAATAAATTAAATTTCGGTTTAATTCGGAACGGTTTTATTTACTTAAAACCGAACCGATTAAACCGATAAAAAAACCGAACCGAACCGATTCTCAAAAAAAATTCTTTCGGACGTTTTTTTCTCAAACCGAATAACCCGAAAACCGGATAAACCGACCCGGATAAACCGAAAAAACCGAAAACCCAGGCCTAGATCTAACGAATGTGGTTGCGTGCGTCAGGACGTTATGAGACTTTCGTTTCACGTAATTGTGATATTTTATTACTTCTTTTAAAAAAAAGCAAAAAAGATTTGGTGTAATGTATTATAGTTTTTCGATAAATAACTATTTCGTTACCAATATTATCATATATAACATAATGTGCATATTTCAAATTTGAAATTTTTGTTATTTCAAATATTTGAAATTTATTCATATGTTATATAAAATTTGAAATAGTTCAGAACAAAAATTTAAAATAGTGTTATTTTATTAAATTACCCTAATTTAAACCTGTTAATATCTAATGTTATAAAATAATGGACAATTGATTAAAATAGAGTAATACCCTAAAATAATATATTTTCAAGTTTTTCTTCCAAATTTAGCATCTTAAAATTAAACTCCCAAAAATAGCACAAATACTTATGTAAAAATATTTATTTATTTTAAACAAATTATAAACTTAAATTATTATATTTGGGTTCATTTTTTCCAATTTAGGGTTAAGTTTTTTCTTTTAAAATATAGTTTTAATGCATTTTAATCTTAAATTTATGCTATTATTGAAAATTTAAACTAATGATATTATATTTAGAATAAAAACTTAGAAATGTGCTATTTTAGACATTTGTCCATTAAAATATCATCATTTCAAGTTTTTGTTGTAAATATATCACTAATCATTTAAATTTATAAAAATAACACAAATTTAATATTAAAATAATTAAAAACTTCTTCTAAATGAAAAAATTAAATTCTAAATTAGAAAATATGAACTCAAACATTATATATAATTTATTTAAAATAAATAATTATTTTCACATAATAATTTGTGCTATTTTTATAATTTTATTTTTATTATGATAAATCTAGAAAATAAACTTAAAATAATATAATTTTAAGATATTACTCTAAAATAATTTTAATAAAAGAATATCTTTTAAAACGTTGTTTAGAAACATTATTTAAAAAATAGATTTGTAATTCGAATTTCGCATAAATAATTAGTTTAAGCAAAATGTAGGAAAGTTCTAGAATGAGAAATATAGCTAACATGTGGAGGTGTCACCTAACAAGATGTTGTCAGTAATCAAATATGACCGTCTCGTCACTGAAAACTCTCTCTAATCTCACCTTCGTCGAAGATTTTTTAAAAACCTTCGCTGTCTAATTTCTCCTCTTTCTTCCTCTTTCCACGATTTTCTTAATTCCAATGGCATCGTAATCGTCTCCCTCTCTCTCTCTCCTCCATTTTCCCAATTCTTCTTAAAACCCTAATTTTCGTAATCTAAATTATCTGTTTTTCTTCGTCCAATCTGTAATTTCTAGACCCAAAAAATCCTTAATTTCTTCAAGCTTCGAGTTTGCGTTCTGGTTCACCGATTAATGGGTCGTGGCTCAGTGACGTCACTCGCTCCTGGGTTCCGTTTTCACCCTACGGACGAGGAACTCGTTCGCTACTACCTGAAACGCAAGGTCTGCAACAAACCCTTTAAATTCGATGCTATTTCCGTCACCGATATATACAAATCCGAGCCGTGGGATCTACCAGGTTCTCTTCACATATCTCTCGTATTTTCTTCTCTTGGTGGTTAGATCGAATTGCGTAGCTCGATTATGATCTAGAATTCTGTTTGATTCGATTGTGTTTGTCTTTTTTTGGGGGTGGATGTAGACAAGTCGAAGTTGAAAAGTAGAGACTTGGAGTGGTACTTCTTTAGTATGCTGGATAAGAAATACGGGAATGGTTCTAAGACAAATAGGGCGACGGAGAAAGGGTACTGGAAGACGACAGGGAAGGATCGGGAGATCCGTAATGGTTCAAGGGTCGTAGGGATGAAGAAGACACTTGTTTATCACAAGGGTCGAGCTCCTCGTGGTGAAAGGACCAATTGGGTTATGCACGAGTATCGTCTCTCTGATGAAGACCTGAAGAATGCTGGTGTGCCGCAAGTAAGATCAATTGGGTTTATTCTGTTTAATATTTTTTTTAATATCTCCAAAAGATTGAGTTATTGACATTTTTTTAATCGTTGTGGGGGGGATTGTTGGAGAAAGGATGCGTTTGTGCTATGCAGGATATTTCAGAAAAGCGGCACAGGGCCTAAGAATGGGGAGCAGTATGGAGCTCCGTTTCTTGAGGAAGAGTGGGAAGAGGATGAAATGACATTTGTTCCAGAACAAGATGCTTTAGCTGTTGAGGATGATGTTTATGTCGATATTGAGGGCATTGACGAGGTTTGTGAAAAAGTAGTAGCTCTTACCTTTTCCTCAACAAAGCTAATATGTGATAAGTGATGTGGTTACACACGGTGGATTAGGATACCTGTTTAGGTTAAATATTAGGGATGTATGTTGGTCAGCTTAGGTTCTGGCATATTGATGACAACAACATCTGAATCCAATTTTCTTTTGCAGAAGCCTGAAAATCTGGTGGTCTATGATGCCATTCCTATTCCCTCTAATTATTGTCATGGAGAATCAAGCAATAACGTTGGATCAGGAGGAAACTACTCAGACCCTGGAAATTACGTTCAACTAGGAAATTATGTTGTTGACTCTGGTGGTTACATTGAACAACCAGTTGAAACGTTTGAGGAAGATCAGAAGCCTATCATTCGGAATGGTAGCATTCAGCCTTGTTCTCTTTTTCCGGATGAACAAATTGGTTGTGGTGTGCATGATGAGAATGCCGTGAATCTGGAAACTTCCGAGACTAATGGGTTCGCGGCTGATACCTGCTACGGTGACATTCCTATTGATACCAACTACTTACCTGAAGAGCCATTTATCGATCCTAACAGCAATCTTCCACTCAGTGATGGTCTGTACCTTGAGACAAATGATCTCAGCTGTGCTCTAGAAGATGGTTTTAACTTTGAAGATTATCTTAACTTCTTTGACAAGGAGGATACTCAGAATTTTACACTTGATGATTGTCAATTTATGGGATCTAAAGATGTCCTTTCTGACCAAGAAGGCCTTGAGCAGAGAGTAAGAGTCTTGCTTTGGACTTGCTTAGCTTTTTTATTGTTGTCATTTCTAACTTACCTTTACATCAGCAGCCATCCTCTGAAGAAGTGGAGAAGGAAGCTGCAGAAGACAAAGAGGCGGTGGAGAAAAAGGAAAATGGCGAAGGATCTTCCTCTAAAAAAGATGCAGATGTCATGGATTTCGATTCAGGTAACACTCAGATGATTATAGATTCCTCGTCAACAATTCATCAAAATGACTGCTTCTGACTCTGCTGAACTAAATCCTGCAGCTTCAAAATACCCTTTCCTCAAAAAGGCGAGCCACATGTTTGGAGCCATTCCTGCTCCACCTTCATTTGCTTCTCAGTTCCAAACAAAGGATGCTGCAATCCGGCTACATGCAGCACAATCTTCAGGTTCGGTTCACGTAACTGCAGGTATGGTCAGAATATCAAGCATGACTCTAGCAGCGGACAGCGGCATGGGCTGGTCATATGACAAGAATGGTAACCTCAACGTAATCCTTTCTTTTGGTTTGGTCCAACGGGATGATACAATGAACTCCTCTGGAAGCAAGACAGGAACTACAGCGACAGGAGCTATGTTGATCTTCATGTGTTTATGGATTCTCTTACTCTCTGTTAGCTTCAAAATAGGAACCATCGTCTCTGCTCGGTGATAGGATCAAAAACTGAACTGTGTGTTTGTACCTTTTCTCCAATTATATAGGCTTTACTTTGGCAGTGCTTTGCTGCCTAATATTTTTCTTTTCTTAAGGGTTTTTGTGTAGTTTGAATTCTCTTTACAGTTTCTAGAAATGAGGACATAACTTTATATATGACAGTTATCATTTGATCCTTTCTAGTTGTTACTGTTGCAAACATTGGTTTTAAATGTTTAACTGAAATGAAAGTTCGTAAATTCTCCAATGAAAAAGCTTTCACAACAAACAAATTGATTCTGAATCTTTGTAATAAAATTAGAAAGAACTTATATCTCACTCTCAAAAATAGTACTTTATAACCAATGTATAATTCTGTCTCTGTCGGATTCGAACGATGAGCTTCTTCAAAGATGTGTATTTGTGTAGCCAGATTGTTTGGAATTTACTTTGCAATCCAACTCCACATGCCACCAGAGCCTTGCTTTTGCACGGTCCCTTCTTCTCCTTCATCAGATGCTGACTTCTGTCTTCTAAGCATCTCAACTTCAGCTTCGATGGATTGTCCTGATTCCAATGCTTTCTGCAACTCCGCTATTTGTGCCTGACACATGCGATTAGGTACACGAGTGATTTAGTTGGAGATATTGGAACCAAAAAAGAGAGACAAACAGCCCAAAACTTTAGCAGACGGTCAAGGTAGAGGGAAGGCTTATACACCTCGAGTTTAAAGCATCTTGACCGTTCTGAAATCAGTTGGCCTTGTACAGATTGGAGTTCCTGCGATCATGTTAAAAGTTTGTGAATGGTACACAAAAGGGGATAACAATTGCCTTGGGAACTAGAGACAACGTACTTGAGATAGTTCGGTGTGGCTGCTATTAACTTCATCTATCTTTTCCCTTAGCTTCGAGTTTTCTACTTGGGCTTCTGCAACAGATGACACCAATGTTCTTTTTTCTTCGTTAATGGCATCGATTCTGTTCCTAATATCTCTCCCAGAGAGACTGTTTCCTATTCCATTGAGATTTGGATTTGCGGGTGGAGGCAAATCTGACTTATCTGACTTGGCTATGGCATAAGCAGCAGTGACAGAGGCTGCAGCTGCAGCGGCTGCTGGGGACTTAAAGATTTTGGGACGCGAAGATTCTCTTTGTTTAAGTCTCATGACGAATATCTGAGTGAAAAGACAAGAGCCAAAAACTGGTAAGACATATCAATAAGACAAGACTTTGTATAAGTTGTAAATGTATTGCTTTAAGCTTACATCATTGTTATACTTCCCGTTATAGCCGCCAAAAGCTACTAAGATGTTCTCTTCAAATATTGATGCTGAGCACACACTGAGACCCTACAGTTGAATTATACAACGCATAAGGAAATTCGGATAGGAAAGAAAATGAAACATCTAAGATTAGGTCACAATTTTGAAAGTATCGACCTCACTAGCAAGAGGATGTCTTGGTCCTACATGGGCTGATGTAGACCAAACCAGCTTCGACATATTTAGAACAAGGGTCTCTAAACAACCTGCACAAGAAAAAATAGTCACGAGAGGTGCATGCAGAGTATTAACTACAAAAGAGTGTTAAGGGAGGAGACGTTATTCTAAAAGAAGAAAATGCATTTACCGGTACTGTTATCACCACCCCCAACTATATACCAGTTTTCGTCAATGGTTATTCCAGCATGTCCTGCCCGAGGCGTTACAACATCTCCCTGAACATGAGGTTGCGACCACTCCATCTGCCATGAGTTTATAAATTCATCAGAATATGATGAAAATAGCAAAGAAAATTCAAGAAATTGTGCCTACTGTTTGCAAGTCAAGGATATGAAGATCACTGAAGAAGATCGAATGAGAACAACCACCAAAAATCAAGAGGTAGCGATTGGAATGTGTGGCAGCCGTGTGGTCAAATCTGGGAACTGGGCGTGTCTGCCTATCGAACAGAGAAAAACATGATACTGAGCATTTAGATGTAAGACCACGTAGACAAAACTGCAGTAAACATATGCATGGATCTGGCTGGCTGCGCTTTTTCATATAAACTTACCTTGTCTCTACCACATCCCAAGTCATTGTCTCAAGATCAAGAACATGCAGATCATTCAGCAGTCTCCTGTTCTTATCTTCCCCACCAAAAACAAGAACACGGGAACCAACCAGTGTAGTGGAATGTCCACCACGTGATACCTGGAAAATATGGAAGGTATCACTATCTGAAACAGCAACATATGTAGAAAACAGCAATATAGATAACTATTTTCTTACCGGAACATTCCCGGAAGCATCAATGACCCCACACAAATGTGATTCCAAATCAATGAACCACACTGCAAGGAAAGAATAAACACACTCTATAAGCATCTGAAAGAGCATCCACGTGCTTTTTTTCTTGTGCAAATCACAGAACATCAAAAAGCAGGCTGAATAACCTTAACCTGACATGTTATCTGATGACTTCTTGGAGTGTCCCCCGATCAGAAGAAGCTTGTTTCCCCACTTAATCTGCCAAAATATTCAACATTTTAAATATGATTACAAAACTCTTCTTTATGTAAAGGGCTTACCATGCGGTGGTCTGAAATAGCAGGAAAAGCTTCCCGTAAGGTAGCATCTTTCTCTTCAGTGTTCTCGGCATTTGATGATCGAGTTCTCAGTTTGAAACTAGACCAAGTCAAAGTTCTAAGATCAAATACCTGATGAGTTGAGTTTTTCATATCAACACAGAGTTATGAAATAAAATGACACAGAGAGAGACTAGAAACGCAAACTACCTGTACATCAGATAAATATCGTCCATTCCGGCTTCCACCAACAACATACAGTCTCTCATCAACAACAACTGCCGCATGCTGCATTTTACAGGAAACATAATAAAAGATTCAAGAGATAAGCATCTTCGATCAATAAGATACTTAACCACTGAAACCACCACGATACCAAAAAACTTGCAGAAAAATAACCAACCAATCACCTTGTACCGAGCTGATGCTCGCGAGCCAGGAACAGGGAGTGGTGACCATTCATCGTGGGCGAGAGTTGAATGCCAATCACCAACGTCTACTTCTTTCGTGATCTCTTCCATTACCAGAAGCAGCGACCCAAGACTTCGTCACAGCTTCAGTCTGCTATTTTGATAACAAATTATGAGATGAGCTTCGATCTCATCCGATTCAACAATTGGAAACCAAAACCACGAAACTCTATAATCAAGTAGATAACTTCTAAAATCCAGAAATTAGCTTCTAACGATCCTTCATTTCCACGGATTACATATTAAAAAGAAGAAAAACAACGATATCCTAACATCCGAATCCTTCTCGGTGACGATCACGAAATCGAAATTGGGAACATTGCAATGAATCGCAAAGAGATCTGAACATCAAAATTGAATCTGCTTTCACACACGCCAGTTAAGAGCTACCGGAGAAATAAAAGGTAAGGACAAATACGAACACAAAGATCGAAACAGAAATGGCGGCGAAGACCAAAGCCGCCGGAGAACGCAAATGGTATCGGAGCCGGAGATGAAGAGAGGTCGAGAAGTGAGATCAATAGTAGCAAATTTTATGGGCACTTCGATAAATAAACTAATAAAGTCCAGGTACTCGTGTAAATGGCAATACATTCGAAAATTTAGGTAAATCTCAAAAGATATGGAGCATTTCGATAAATACCAAATGATCTAAGGCATTTCAAAAATATATCAATTAAGTAACATAACCATGAATACCAAATTATTCGGATACTAATATAAACTAAATTTTGACACACGTCTTCCATCCACAAAAATATTCATACATTGTAATTAATTATTTATTTAGTTAACATAAATCAGATATATATATAATTTATTTTATATTTAAGATAATTTTTTTAAATTATTTAATATTGATTATTAAAATAAAATAGATAATAAAATTGGATTACATAAATAGATTTAAATTGTATTTATCTTATATAAAATTATAGATGTAATAAATATTTAATTAAACTAAAATTTTGTTTTATATTTTATTTGATAAATTTTTTTAAAATTAAAATATTTTGATTTATATTGTATTTATATTTTATAATAAAATATATTTTATGTTGAAATATTACATATAACATACTGTTTAATGTTAATTTTTGTAAATATTCTAATAAATTATGTTTTATATAATATTTATTTTAAAATGTGTCTAATATTATAAGACAACATAAAATTATACGTCAACATTTCATATTTGTAAATCATACGTCAACATAAAATTAATTGTTAAGATAATTCTCAATTAATATATTAAAGATTTATGTTCTAGGTCGGCTATATTAAAATCTTAGAAGATAAGGGTTTAGCTGTAAATACTAAATAGTAGAAGATTCGGAACTCCTGTAAATAGAGAAAATTACGAGTTTGGTATGTAAATAATTAAGAGATGTATTTATGGCAAGCTTCCGAGTCTTGTTTCTAATAACCCGAGTTCAATCCTCCTTTTTCCTCTGTTAAATTTCAAGTCCTAGGCATATTTCGTAGTTTTTCTTTTCTTAAAACTTAAAAACAAAGTAAATCGTAAGTTGAAAACTGTAAGTAGTTGATATATGAAAGAACAAAAAGCAATGTAATGGTTGGTTATTGTAAATTGTTACAACAGAAAGAACTCAAGGAAAACAAAACCTCAACATATTGCAATAAAGTTATTAGAAAAAGAAACAAATGTAAAATAGTACACTTCTAGCTCCAAATCTGATTCTCTCCCAAATGAAGAAATAAAACACATTATATAATTTCAAGACAAAAAAAAAGGAAGACGAAAGAACAAATAAAAGAGCTCCTAGAGTGAAATCTCTGCCTCATTTGACGATGATTTGGTGATCCTCTCATCTCAAAGCTTAAGCCTCAACAAATGAACCAAAGATAGGAACCGAGATCGATACTCTTTATTCGGTAGCTCTCTCTGAGGCTGAGCCAACTTTCTGTTTTATCATGGTCTCAGCTTGTTCGATTGCCTTCTCTGACCCTGTGATACTCACTTTCCTGCCAGTATTTTCCATATAACATGTTTAGACATGAGAGTTATTTAAAACACTGTTCGGTTCTACTCTCCAAATAATGTCAACTTTACCGATTATTGGTTCCAGATATGAAATCTCCTCGGTCAGATATCTTTACTCTGGCACCGGTCATCTGCAAAAAGTAAAGTGAGCTTTAATGGTGGCCTGGAACAGTTTTTGCTTTAATTAACGGCAAAATATGGTACAGACCTGAGTGATCTCCATGATGTTTCTTCCTCCACGGCCAAGGATCAATCCTATATGCTCATCCGAGACACCAATTGTCATCGTGGAGCTACCATCCTCCTGGAATATATACGGAAACACAGCGTAAGTAGTTTAAAAAAAAACCCAAAAGAAACACCTCTTGAGTCTTTCAACACCAAAAATGGTCATCTTATATGATATAGCATTGTCTCGTATTTTTGGGTGGATAAGCTGATTTTCTTTTTGCTAGACTAAGAGGATGCGTTACGGCAAAAAGTATTTTACTATGAAGATTTTTGACATAACAGACATGAATAAAAAATATATATTCTAGTGCTTCATTAAAGACATCAACAATCTCTTTGATTGGTCGACTTCCTAGCAAAGTTTGAGATGTAGATTTCACACTGACGTTCTCCTAAAGTTTCTAGATAGATAGGGTGGAAGATATGAATTGGTACACCCCACTATCCATAGCAGCAACACAGATAGAGATTCGTCATATATCCGCATAAGTAGGGTGGAGGACAGTGAGAAGAGACTAACCTTCTGGTTTTGATACTTGCCTCCAGAACCGTTGGGTGTATAGTTAACCGAATTGTATCCCGCTGTTGCAACAGAAGGAAGCACATACGCATATGGATGACCATGAAAACGAGAGTAGAAAAGACCTAAAATGCCGAGTTAAAAGGAACTTACAAGAGAATTGAGCTTATCAACAGACAAGCATCATACACATTCCTCAAGATATAAAGAAAATACATGTGAGATGAAAGCTATTAGACGCCATTACTACCTTAGTTGACATCTGACCATCTAAAAATCAATAGAAAATCCTACTCGAATCTAACATGTTTCAAGGGATATGATCCCACATCTACTTTGGGCACTTAGATTGTCCATATGATCTTGTATTGCTACGTGCAGTGACTAATCAAGTAAACAGTTGCTCGTATGACAAAGAGTGTCAGTTCAATTGTCAAAGAATAATCCCGAAATGATTTAACCATTTACTATATTGCTTTCCCAACATGAATAAATGCTATGCAATCAAAGACGTGCAGAACACAATCAACAAAAGAAACTTCATGGATGAAAACAAACTTAACTAAGCTAGTACTGAGTTGATATACCTGCATATGAATATGGGGAATGTACATTCTGGGAGTAATGATCATCCTCGGTAAGCTTAGCCAAAATCAAATCGATTGCTCGCATCTGCTCCTCGAAGGTTCCAGACAGTGTCACTAGCCTATCACTCAACCCATAGTAGGTATTATCCAGAGGGGATATCTTAATACCAGCTTTAGATTCCTCAATGAATGACCTGTGTTGAAAGAAAGAAATGTCTTCACCGTTAATGACAGCAGTACTACTGAGGTCAATATTCCTAAAACAAAAGAAAACTGCAATGACATATTCTAGAACTTAAGAGAACTTAAATATCGCAGACTAACACTGATACTTCAAACCAACTCACCTCTCGTACCTTGAAACCTTTTTCGTCTGTTATAGGGTTTTGACTCGTTAATGCATGCATTCAGAGAAAATATTTGGTCTCTTAAAGATACGAATTCGAGAAAATTTGAGCATGACAGCAATGCAAGATCATGACCAGATAACTTCTACATGCTAATGGTGAATTGGTGATTTAGTGTGCTAGAGGAAATGTTGTTAAGGGAAATAAGCCATGGAAGTTCTGACAACCTCGTAGAAACTTCTGCGACAAATTCAGAATGCAAACTTACTTAATGGTGGCCCCTCCTTTTCCAATTATGCCTCCACAAGAACTGTTAGGAACCACAAGTCTTATTCTTCTCCTAGGCTCAACATCATGACCATCTTCAGCATGAAGCTAACAAAAAAATATATAAGTCAAAATTGATCTCATCTGGAAATTAGTTAAACGCAATTTTGACATAAATACAAATTAGTCAAATTTGTCTCGAAAAATGATCACCTCACTGTGCAATTTACCAAGGATAAGTTCCAGTCCATTGACAACTTCTTTAATTGTGCCCGATATCATAATAATTCTATCAGTCGTCCCAGGGAAAAACTCTTGATTACGTGAGAGTTGGATCCGTGCCCCGGACTTTGCCTGAAATTCAGTGATTGTCGAGCCACCTTTCCCAATGACAGAACCAGCTGCCGCATTGGACACAAGAAACCGAATGTGTGTTGGTTTCTCAGCAGAGTCTGAAAAGGACAAAACAGCATATTATCCTCATCAATTCAATATGGTTCACTAAACTGCATCGGTATTGAGCTAAACGTTGAATAGAAAGAGACAAAGCACAAAGAAAACAACCTCTGTCTCCTGAAAAAAAAAACATACAACCCGGTTACACCAGGCTTCCCATACAGCATACAAAACCACTACATGAGATCTAACTCAATCACAGTTTTTTTCGTTACAGAGAATCAAAAATGGTTGTTTCTTTTGTATAATTCGTCACATTTTGAAAAAGTTTACAAGATTTTCTTCAATGACCAAACTATAATTTCGTTGAACAGAAACACAAGGTGATAGTGTAATTTAATCATCCTTTTAAAATGGAATCTATCGCACATAAAATCTTCTCCGACGTTTTCATCAGCGAAAAAACTAATCACCCATCTACTATCTTATGTCACAGAATACCCAAACGGGATCCGATTCGCGAAAGTGACGAAATATCAAACATTTGAGTGAGGGTCGAAGAAAATGCATTTCTTTTTTCACCATAACGACAGAAAAACAAAGACCAGATCGGATCATCAATACCAGCTTCCGAAGAATCGTGCGGTTCAGGGGATCTCTTCGTCAGCTCTTCCGGGGAAGCTGCTGCATAGGACTCGGTAGATTCCATTGCCACTGCAGAAGATAGAGAAAAAAAAAACAAATCAGCCAACCGACATTAAAAATACAAATGAACACAAAACAAAACGAAAGAGATAAGACTCGTTCGTCGAAATCTGAGATTGAGAATAAAAACCCCCGAAGTTACCTGTTGTCGCAGAATACGAATCTCCTCCTTTCCGTCGCCGTCAATTCGCGCTTGTGATTCAGAATCTGAGTAAGACTTAGTCTCGATGTGTGTCTTGCTGCTTCCTCGGCTTCTTCGTCTTTGTCGTCGAGCGGTTTGTGAAGTGAATGAAGGTAGCTCTGGTTTATTTCCTCTATCTCCTATTCAATTATTATTACTTAATTTTTACATCATCATTTCTGATTTATCTTTTTAACATATGTGAGCCACAAACGATCGGTCCACTGGCCCACTGGACAGTCTTAGAGCTTTATCAAACTCCAGTCGATTTATATTTTATTTAATCTATTCAACCTTCTCTCTATTTTTTTTTATTTAACATTATCTCGCTTTTAATTTGTTAAAAATATCAATGAAATTTTTGTGAAATGACTAAAAATTTGGTTAAGATTAGTTTTACATATTTTTAAAAAAGTAAATAACTACAAAAAATTTGGGGTTAAGATTTAGTTTTTTGAGTTAAGCTATACCAACGTGGAGAAAAATATTTGTAAATTATATAATATTATTTATTAATAAATATAAATTAAATATTTATATAATTTTTATTTTTATTTATAATTATTTTTAATATTAATTTTTGTATATATAAATTAAAAAGAAAAAAAAATTCTTTTTACAAATTTAATAGTATGTTTTGGTTAGTTTAATGCAATATATTAATTCTCTAACCAAATTAATAACAATAACATATATTATAACTATTCTAATAATTTAAATATATTTATATATTTAACTGAAATTCACAGTAATGATTACATATCACCATAACATTTTTGTTAATAATATGTCATACTAAAATTATTTTCTTAACATTTTTCTCAAATAATATATTACGAATTGCTATTTTGTTTTATATTATTTTCTTTTAACCGTTCAATATAAAATATAGAAAACAGAATAATATGAACCAAATTAGAAACAGCTATAATGAAAACCAAACACACAAAAATATTTTTAATCCCTACAATTATGAAATGATTAACTACTTTATTTTGTATTTTAATGTAAAATATTCTTTGTTTTCCATTATCTTTTTGGTTATTCAACAAAGACATTCAAATATCAAATCAACTCAACTTGTTTTAGCGACATCAAATGTATTATTATATGTTTCCATTAAATTACAAAATCTATTGACAATTTTCTTCTTGATAATAAGTTTATAACAAATAGCTATCGAACTAAACACTTTGTTTATTTTAATAGTTTATTATGCGATTACAAAATGATAGATTTTCGAATCGTGGGACTCTCAGATTCTGCAGCAGAGTTAACGAAGACAATATAGATAGTTAGATACCATTAATGCTAATGCATGTTTATGATATGAATCAGTCGATTAGATTAATGAAATGCAATTATATTTTGACTTTTTTGAGTTTAGTCCGACAATAATGGCAAGTGGCAACCTGTGTTTCTTTCACGACTTTACAGATTCATTGTTTAAACCTTCGATATATATTCATTTTTGTAGCATCGTAAACTAACATTAACATTTGGAGGAAGACCAACCGAATTATTTCATTCTATTTTACACTATTTATATTTTGTAAAGGTTATTCGTTTAACTATTAGTTTGTAAAATCTGTCATTTGTTATTTTGATTATTGGCAAACAATTAATTGTGATTGTATACAATAGCGAAGACTATTAAGCATGGGCTTCTGGAGACTGTTCAAGGCAACGGCGAGATGTGATCGTAAAAGCAAAAGCTACCTTAACCGATTCAGAGAACCTATGGCTCCTCAAGTTCGCATTGGGAGAAATTCTCAATCTTTTTCAATGTATTTATATTCCCTGGAATAGCAAAACCCTTTTCAATAGAAGACCTTTGTTGTTTGTTCCACCGTAATCTCATGATGTGTCAATGAAATCCCTTAACCGGATATGTCATTGTAAAGAATAAGTATGGGCAAATAATCCGAATCGAATAAACCGAACTGAAATCGAATCAAAAAATTAATTTTGGTTGGTATTCCGTTATAAAAAAATAACTGAACGCATATTATTTTGGAAAACCATTGTTATTTGTTAGTAACTGAAACCAAACCAAAAACCGAAATAATATCCGAAAAGCCAAATTATTTTCGGTTATTTTCGATTATCCAAAACTATTTCGGTTACTTTCGACTATCCGAAAATATTTTGGTTATTTTCAGTTACTTTTTAGTTATTTTTTGGTTATTTTTCGATTATTTTTGGTTATTTTCGGTTATTTTTGGTTATTTTCGGTTATTTTCAGTTATTTTTTTGTTATTTTTGATTATTTCGATTATTTAGATTATTTTCGGTTTTTAAATTTAATAACCAAATCGACTGAAACCGAGGTATAACCGAACCGAAATCGAACCAAAATATAAAAATAACTGAACGAATATTTAATCTTACCAACCGAAAAACTGAAACTGAAAATAACCGACCGAAACCGAACCGAATATCCGAATGATTAGGCTTAATAAAGAACATGTTTGTGAGACTGCTGGTAGGACCAAGATTGAACCGGTGATGCTGTGAGTCAATTATAATTCTATGAAAATTAGGTATGAGTAAAAAAGAAGCAAATGTTCGGAGAAATATTTCTTCTTATATATGGTACCCTCCTACAGCGACAGCCATATATCATTCGTGCAGATCTCAAAGCAAAAGTCTCTTCTCTCTTCTCAGACAAAATCAAACAGATAATGCTAACTTCATAGTTAGTACAAGACAAAAGAAGACATTCGTATTACACATGTTTCATATGTTAGTTTTCTTGGAATTATTTACTTTATAAAATGTTATCTTTTCACTACTTTGGTAACCAAACTTTACCTCTTTAATAATTTCTGGTTTAATTAGAAATCGTGCCACGTGACATGCAATAATGCATAGGTAAATTATGTAGTTAATTGAATAATCCTATTCCCAATATTGCGTGAAATTTCCAATACAAAAGATCTATGCAAATGTCTACTAGATCTATAGAGATATCAATTTTAATGTGTCTTAAGTATGATTACATGTATATCGATATCTTAAAATGTTATTAAAAAAACAAACAAAACGTGCATTTGTTCCCTCCCAAATGGTAGGTTGTGACTTCCAGAAATCTTTTTTATTATTCTTCTTAAAAACACAAAATAATGGAGAAGATGGTTGGTTCATATAATAATAACGTTTATAGTTTTTGGAGATTTTGCTAAAACCCTAAATTAAGCATTAATGTATTTGCACGAAATGCTAAAATTTCATTTCAAGAATTTAGATACCATAGACCCATAACGTATATTTTACTAGAGCTAACCTATTCTATTTTAGTTACGTGCACTATACGAATTAACGTGAATAATCCTATTTTCATTTGTATTTTTTTGTCTTATTTTAGTTACATAAACTGTGTTTTTCTTGTGTAAATTAAATAAACTTCATAAATTATTGGTATTACACAAATTTCGATAACGTTTACACGTTAAATCGCTATTAAACTTTGTTTTAATTCGAATATATGTTGTTAACTTCAAAATAAACATAAGTTAAAACCAGATTTTTGAATTAAAACTAAGTTTAATAACGATTTAACATGTAAACATTAATGAAATTTGTGTAATTAAAATAATTTATAAATTATTGGTATTACACAAATTTCTATAACGTTTACACGTTAAATCGTTATTAAACTTTGTTTTAATTCGAATATCTGTTGTTAACTTCAAAATAAACATAAGTTAAAACCAGATTTTTGATTAAAACTAAATTTAATAACGATTTAACATGTCAACATTAATGAAATTTGTGTAATTAAAATAATTTATAAATTTTATGTAGCTTACGTAAAAAACAGTTTATGTAGATAAAAAAAATCCAAAAATTACGGATGAAAAATAAATTTATTCATATAATTTTATGTAGTTGACAGAAGTAAACCATATATCTAACTATAATTGAATTGTTTAGTGACAATTTGGCTTATCTTATCCAAATCTAGCTTAGTGACATGTATATCGTTTTCTTAACAAAACTTTAATATATACACATCATGATAAACATATCAATGAGTGGATTTTAGAAAAAAACAGAGAAGAAAGCGTACGTTGTATAACTAATATTGAGTGAAAAACGAATGTGACTGATGAGACCTACATAGACCCAAAAATCCATGCAACCTTGTCTTTTGTCCCAATGCATTTGTAAGCTTTCTCATAGACATTATATAAGATTATTTTATTAAGTGGTTTAAGATATCATATAATTAGAAAAAAAACAATAATGTTATCATGTGAGAATATATGTATATATTTTGTTTTGGGTTACTCCATGTGAGAATACTGGTTGGTACGAAACCCTCACAAAGATCAATTCCAAATTGGCCAAAGAAACCGCTCCATGTGATCTCTTGCTGTTAAGTTTATTCGTAACGTAGAGCACACTCTTGATTTACCTACTTGTGTTTTCATCACCACAATAAAAACATTTTTTTGTTAACTGGTGGAGTCACACGTCGAAATTTATACACTAAATCTCTTGAAATCTATGAAACGTATTTACAAATGGTAAGAAAATAATTGTTCGAACTCTGGCAAAGAAAACCATTTAAAGTGAATCGAGTGTTGGAGGTGGGATTCGGTCTCTTCAAAATAGGAGCTCGGCACAAAGGAAATTGGCTCAATGACCCAAGGATCCGATAGTGAGAATTGTTGTACCACTTTCGAGGAACCGCAAAGGAATCTCCTGAAACGTCCGATCTCATCAACACTGTAGGACGGCGACGAATCTCTCGAAAAAGAGCATTTAAAAGTATTTATAAGCATTAATGAGTGGCAATGATGAAAATGTTGAAAATTTGGTGAATTGAAAATATAAAATGAAGACATTGACGTCATAAATGAGACAAAATTAATTAGTTCAGAATATTCAATATTAAAGAGTTCACCATTTTTTGTATGACCGAAATGATTATATTAAGAAACATGGACATCCAACTCAAAACCAATTGGCAATGAGTGGAGTAGCCCATGCATCTTATATAGGTGTGTAGAAAGCTCCCAACTTCCAATGTGGGACTTTACACACTCTAATAGGCCTCCTCGAGATGTGGGCGGGACACGCACCAACATCTCGAACATACCACGACAATACGGACCACTTCCAGTGTGGAAAACCGTTTTTGTGGGAAATCGCATGTCGGGCTAACATGGGTTTTGATACTATATTAGGAAACATGGGCATCCAACTCAAAACCAATTGGTAATGAGTAGAGTAGCTCATGCACCTTATATAGATGTATAGAAAGCTCTCAATTTCTAATGTGGGGACTTTATACATTCTAATAGATTAATAAAAAACTTACTCGATCACATTCTTTTATTTCAAAATTTCTGATATTAAATTTGTTAAAGTTCTGACCGAGGAACTGAATTACAACATCGAGGATTGACCATGTAAATATAAATAGTATTGAAGAATGGTGAGAAACTAAATGTTACCTACAAATACAAAATGTATACATTTTAGCCAACCAGAGCATAGCTATAGCATACTAATACAAAGTGATACGAATGTGCATTACCATACTTTTTTGTTGTTAAAATATCCAATATCATACTTTCAATTTACTTTTATTGTTGTATGTATGATATCATGGACGATGTATAATTTGTTCTACACGTACGATGTCACCAGTAACCAGAAGATAAAAAAAAAACATATTATCACTAGTCACTAAAGATATGTTCGGTCATTCCACAATGGCTACGACATCCATTGCATTGAGTGGATTTGTCTTAATTAGTAAAATATTTCCTAATATATAGAGGAGTGTCGATATATGAAAATAAAATAGAAGCAACTAGATTTCTCCATTGTTAATTTGATGGTATGTTTTGTCTACTATTGATTTAGACATGTAGTGGATGTTTCAATCCTCTTCTACCCTCAATGATTTTCCTTCATTAGGAAAATATGAAAATAAAATAAATAAAACCAAAATGGTGAAGGCAATATATGTTGCAAAAACATATTTCTAATTTTTTCTTATTTCATTTAGTAATCAATATTAAATTTCTAGACAAAATACTACTTATTACCTATCTATATATTTCTTTCTCGAAAAGAAATATTAAATAATAAACGTATAATTTTTTTTATCTTACATTCTTTTCTATAACTATAAACTAACAATAATTAAAAATATAAAAAGTTATAAATTTTAACATTAATTATTAAAAAATATATAGAAAATCAACAATAAAATCTTAAAAATCAATATATAAGGAAGTATATTTATATTTTAGTATGCATAAATTTTAAACAATTTTTTCTATATATTAATTAGAGTAAATGAATTTTAGATGTTTTCTTGCATCTTTTGAATGCATTATTTTCATAGTTGGTAGAAGATATCTTTCTATTTAAGAAAATTTAAGAAAATTTGAGAAAATCAGATAATTGTTTGTGATGATTCTGCTTTGGTATATCAACCTCTTAAAAAAATCCATACGAAAATTTTTGTGAATATGATGTAAAAAAACCATTTATATACCTAAAAATATCAAATTTTTTATTTCAAATATGATTCATAAGTTCATATGATAAACAATTATGAATCGGATATGGTGTTTTGCATATTTCATTTTTTATCTATAACTAGATTTTGACTCACGTTCTGCGTGGGAAAAATATTCATAGATAATAATTAATTATTTATTTTGTTAATTTAAATCACATATATATAATTTATCTTATATTTAAAATAATTTTTTTAAAATTTTTTTAATATTGATTACGAAAATGAAATAAATAATAAAATTAGATTATACAAATACATTTAAATTGTATGTATTTTGGATAAAATTATACATATAATAAATATTTAAACTAAACTTTTGTTTTATATTTTGTTTGACTAATATTTCAAAATTTATATTTTGTTTTATATTGTATTTATATTTTGTGATAAAATATATTATATATCGAAATATTAAAGATTTATAAATTGCAATTAATATACTGTATAATAACAATTTTCGTAAATACTCTAATAAATTATGTCTTACGTAATATTTATATCTTAAAATACTCTAACAGTGTGACACATTTGTAAATCATATTCCAATATAATGGGATTAATGCCTTAGAGTAATACATCATGCCACGTGTAATAATCCTAGACCGGCTTCTCGCTTCCTTGAGACTCGCCTGCCCTTCCTTAATTTTTTTTTTTAATTTAACAAAAGCGAAATAGTAGACCAATAAATTAAAAATAGATATTCGTTTCTAAGAGAACTAAATTAATTTTATTGAGAAAAAGGCAATTAAAGAATGATTAAATTTATTGTTTTTTTAATCTCTCTCTCTGTCTCTCTGCTTAATCGTCATTTGCACCATCTTCTCTCTTAAACATTCGTTTCTCTCTCTTAGAAAACCTCTCTCTCTCTCTGTAGTTTCTACCATTTATAAATTGCAGATTGTTTTTACCTCTTCTTCTTCGTCGATCTCTTTCCAATTTTGATTTGAGTAATTTCTTCTTATAGAAGCTTTGCTCATCTTTCCTTTTTTTTCTTATTTATGTTTTGCCATTGACGAAGAACACGAAGAGGGGGTACGTCTCGCTAATCTGAATTCCGTATCTTTTGTTTTTTGTTTTATTGTAAGTGAAATTTTTGTTTAACTTTTCAATCTGGCTGATTGTTGGTATGGATATCAGGTGAGATGAATTGGAGGGCATTTGGGTGTGAAATTTTGAATCGTTTTGATATGGGGATTTTGTGCATTCTGGGATCTTCTCGGAAATTCTGGGAAAATCTGATACGTGGTTTTAGGTTTTGAGCGTGATGGAGTTTACTACGTTGTTTTGTTAGTCGGGTTTGACAAAAAGGAATATTAGGTTTGGGGGTTTCCATTGAAGCGTGAGGATGACTAGTATTCAGTCTCTACAAAAAAAATCGGAGTCTAGAGATGATGTTCGTGCCGAATTTGAGCGTAGTTTGGAGGAATTCATGCGCGGGCACTTGGACGGGTGCATGTCATTTGGGTCCTGTAGTTCTGTTCACAACCAAGAAGATGAGGACGACGAGGATGATCAGCTTGTGAGAAGGAGACGAAGGTCTGATCTCGGAGGGGACAATTTGGCTGAATCTTCTGCTGCAAGAAGGCGCCAATCCCAAATTCTGAGCCGTTGGGCTGCAAGGCAGGCTCAGGAGATGATCACCACCATTGAGAGGAGGAACCGAGAGTCAGAGTTGATTGCGCTGGCTGGTTTGCAAACGGTATCCATGCTCGATTCTTCTTTCCTTAGGGAGTCTCAGTCTCCATCTTCGAGGCGTCAGGGTGCTACTAGTGAGAGACCTAGCACTCAAGCATCTGGGATCTTGCAGATGTGGAGGGAATTGGAAGATGAACACGTGCTTAACAGGGCACACGAAAGGGTTAGAGAAAGATTGAGGCAGCAAAGGAGTGCTGAGTCTAATACTAATTTGTCTGGCTCTATCGCAATGGAGAGTCAGGGGATTGAAAATAATGAGACTATGAGGGACTCTAGTGAGAGTGAAAATGATTACGGCACTTGGTCAAATGATCGGAATGAGCATGGGGATAATAATTCTTCTAGTAGGGAGCAGTCTCCTGATCTTGGCGATGGTGAGAGGGAGAGGGTGAGGCATATTGTCCGTGGATGGACAGACAGTGGGATTAATGATCGTTCATCTAATGTAAGGCAGAGAGACAATAACCGTAGAGCAGAGTGGCTGGGTGATACTGAACGGGAAAGAGTCAGGATTATAAGGGAGTGGATGCAAATGACAAGTCAGCAGAGAGGAGGAGCTCGTTCAACACCGAGAGAAGATCAGAGGTCTCTTACCTCAGAAGTTGATAGGAATTATGACAGTGCACAAGTTGACAGGGTCCATGTAGGGTTAGCTGTTAATCATGAAGAAGGGCATCCACAGCATGTTCGTCAAGATTTGCGGAGATTAAGAGGTAGGCAGGCGATACTTGATTTGCTCACGAGGGCTGAAAGAGAGAGACAACAGGAACTTCAGGGCTTGTTGGAGCATCGTGCAGTGTCTGATTTTGCTCACCGCAACCGGATTCAGGTTAATTTTTAACTACCGTATTCACATTCGTTTGAAGGTTGTGCGATGGGATCATTCGCTCCAGCATAATAAATTTGTTAATGTTTGTTTTACCAATATACGTTCTAAATAAACAAGAATTGTGATTTTGGATTCGGATAAAACATGTACATGAAGGAGTGAATTTATCATATGTCATGCAAGTACCGGCTATAAACATCAATATTATCTGTATCTTGCAGTTGTAGATTGATTTCTAATGCCTTAAGCTTTTCTACAGTCACTTCTTAGAGGAAGATTCTTGCGGGATGAGAGACCTGCAGATCAAGAGAGAACTCTATCAGTGGCTGCAAGGGAACTTCTTCAGCTAAGAGAAAGACAAACTGTCTCTGGTTTGAGGTACAAATTCCTTCCATTTCGTTTCAATTGCTAAAACAATTTTCATTAGTCATAAGTAATTCCATCCCTTTTTTTTGCTTTCTGATTTTTTTTGTTGTTTCGCATTTGTCCTTTCACCTTATTGACACACAAGTACGTTTTGGCATTAGCTGGCTCGCTGATGATTTGCCAACCCTTGCTCTGATTCTGTCACAGGGAAGGGTTACATAACGAGAGGGAAAGTACCGTCCATGAAAGTAGTAGCAACACTGATAGCGATAATAGCAATAACTCCACAAATGCTTTAGCAATTGCTATCACTGCTGAGAATTCTCAGCATACAAGCGATGAGAATTCAACTACTTCTAGAGAAGGGAATAATAGTCCCCTCTTGCATGATGATTCAGTTAGGTTGGAAAGCAACCTAGCAAATGCAGGTAGAGGTTGGGAAGAGGATACCAATCAATTAAGGGTTTGGCAGGAAGGTGTATCAGCAGATGAGAGACTAAATGAGCAGCAAACAACGTTGACCCAATCTAGAAATGGTAACACGGATATAACCCACGATGAAACCTCGGTCAGTGACCTGCACCGAGATGTCAGTGGAATTACTAATGATGAAGGTCGCACACAACAAGGTCATGGTGCTTGGCATGAGGATAGGCCTAGGCAATCTGACGGGAACTGGCCTGAGATAAGGTCAGAAGGCCCAAGGAGTCGCCGTGTAGTACCATTGAGAAGATTAAATAGGTTTCATCCACCTGAAGATGACAATGTTTATAGTGTGGAACTCAGGGAGCTCCTAAGCAGGTACCAAAAGAGTTTCAGCCACGTACTGACAAAGATGGATTTGTTTTTTGTCTATTACTCTTGTTTTCAATTAGTTTAATGATTTCCGCCGTCTTTTCTTTTTGCAGGAGAAGTGTTTCTAACCTACTACATAGTGGCTTCCGTGAAAGTCTGGATCAACTTATACAATCATATGCTGAAAGGAGAGGACACACTCACATAGACTGGGATCTGCACGGTAACCTCCAAACAGCAATCCCAGATTCTCCAGGACGAGACACAGACCACCAAGCATTTGTACAAAATGATAACCAGCTTAATGGCATCAATGGTCCACAACTGCTTCCCGCTCCACCACCACCAGCGCCTCCACCCCAGCCAATATGGCATCATGATTTGCACCACACTAGCTGGTCTCGTCACTCTATGCATCGGTCTGAAATTGTAAGCCTTTTGTCAATGGTTATAGCCTCAAGCTGTAACTTATTTATTAAATATGTCAATGAAATATCATAAGCTTGGTTGAAGGTGTAAAGTAGATATTGCTCTTCTTGCTTGCATTAGGAATGGGAGGTAATGAACGACCTGAGAGGAGATGTAGCGAGACTGCAGCAAGGAATGAGCCAGATGCAGAGGATGCTTGAAGCCTGCATGGATATGCAGTTAGAGCTGCAGCGTTCAGTTAGACAAGAGGTCTCTGCAGCTTTAAACCGATCTGCTGGTGACCGAGGTCTGTGCCTATTCTATCCAACAAACTTAGTTTCTCATGTGATAATCTTATGTAGATAGTATCTTAAGAAATGAGTGATACATCAGGTATGAGCCCGGAAACATCAGAGGATGGATCGAGATGGAGTCATGTAAGTAAAGGGACTTGCTGCGTTTGTTGTGACGACCACATTGATGCTCTCTTGTATAGGTATGTAACTTAATGCTTGCTTAAACTTTTGCTTCTCTCGTACTCAGAACTGAGAAATCCTTTGAATATTGCAAGATGTGGGCACATGTGTACTTGCTCAAAATGTGCGAACGAGCTTGTAAGGAATGGAGGCAAATGTCCGCTTTGTAGAGCACCGATCATCGAGGTAATTCGAGCCTACTCCATTTTATAAGTCTCTAATATTTGGAGAAGGAGAAAGTGCAAGCAGAGGAGAAGGTATATAGAAGAAAGAAGAAAGCATAAAGAAAACATGTTGGTGTTAAACATGTAGATGATGACGTGTATAGTTTTAAAATGACAAAACAGGAAGAAAATAAATTCTCTCGTTGATTTAATTTCCGTACCATTTCTCATGTCTAACCATCTGGTTTTCCGGTTGAACCGGGTTGATGTTGGGGTTTTATTTTATTTCAACAAATTTATAAACTAAAAAAAATGGTGTGTTTCAGTTTCATGTTCAATATCCGGTTTGAGGCAATGTTCTGGTGATTTTTGGTTTTTATTATAAAAGTAAAAATTATAAAGTCTGGTTTTATTTCATGTAAACAAAAAAATTCGAGAGATGGTAAATATGGATAATATAAAACAGAGTTACTAATATATTCTACTTTGGAGGATTTGGAAGTATAGGAATGTTTGTACTCTTTAACGATAACAATAAAGACACATTACTCTTAAAAAATTAAGAAGATTCTATGGAATGGTTGTAAAATCAGCTTCGGATTGACAATAAATTTTCTCGCCCAACTGATATAAGTAGCAGAGGCTTTTGGAAGATTTCACCAAGAAAATGGGTAAAATATAATTATGATACGACTCATCGATTGGGTAACGAATCTTTGGGACTAGGTTGGATTATCTGCAACGATAAATGAACTTTCTAAATGCTGAAAGAGACAAATTATAAGGTCGAGCAACGTTTATTGAAGCTGAATTAAGTGTACTCATTTAGGCCATACAATGTGTTTGATCATTGGATTATCGAAATGTTATTTCTGAAGGAAACAATTTAACTCTTAACAATCTGGTTAATCGTACAGATAACCTACAACTATAACATTATATCAACACTTTACATCTTTGGAAATCTATGTTTCATGACATTTGATTTTCTCATCAAAACCGATCCGAAAATCAAGTTACGAATATTTTAACATTATCTGTTCTTACACTCTGGATGATTGAAATATTTTTCATTGTTGTCCATATTTTTTACATTCTATTGTAAATACTGATACTGGAAATTAAAGTTATTTTGTTAGGAATATATATATATATATATATATATATATTCTAGCTAGCTAGTACTCTCGAACATAGCTTAAAAATTACTAAAAGATTTTCATATAAAAGTGGGATACTTTTTTCGAATAAGACCAAATAGTAAAATCATTAAAAAGCAGTTAATTTGTTTAAAAAAAATAGTATATGACAAAAACGTGGTGAAAAAGTAATGACCTTTATCTAAATGTATAAACATGGCTTCTCTATGCCCACAATACCATTTAATATATTTCTATTTTAAAGCCACTTAAATGCTTTGATTTAAATTCCATTTATTTCACCTCTACCCCCGTAACCTAATTCAATAGTATTACAATAGTCGTTTTCTATTCCATTTATACTTTGGTAAACTGATTTTCTGAACCATATTTCTTCTGTTACTTTGTTAATGTAATGGCTAGAGTTCGAATAACATGCTGTGGTCAATCCCTTTTTAATAACATGTTTGGATGGATACTAGTAACGGAATATTAATCATTTCCATTTTTACGGTATGTATAAAAATACTACATCTTACGCACGATCTAATCAAATATATACGACAATTAAATTACGACCAAATAAATTAAAATATAGGTACGATCATATCAGTACTAATACATTGGATTTCATCAGAATTCTGTAGTTAAACATGATTGAACGAGATTAGTATTGAGATGGATGATCTAGTGGAAAGTTCTCGTATTGCACCGCTTTTAAAAGAAGAGAAGTAAATGATGTACTGGTTGTACTACATGTATGTACATTTCAAAATTGTGCAGTTCGATTCCACCGTCCCCTCGCAAAAGGGTGTTAAATCTTCGTATGAAAATATTATGCTATTGGGTTGTTATGTTGTAAACCAGTGACAAAAAAAAATTAAGATATGTATTTTTGTGCATATCCAACTTAATTATCTTCATGGAAATCTTACTCTGTTATAAACATTTCTAGTATCCAAAAACATATATTCGAATTTTAATAATTTTCAATGTATTGTATTCAACATTTAACCTAAATCAAGATTTCTCATATCTTCTTTCTTTTTCTCTTTTGGCTTTTTCTGCCCGATATTTCACCATATTTTCTCTTCACCACTCCATCATTATTGCAGACTCTACTTTACTATTATTTAGAGTGATGGAGAAAGTGTAAACCATTGTAAAAATGGGATTTGAGATTTTTTTTTATTTTCAAAATGAATTTTTGTTTTTGTAATTAAATTTAAAACGTTATATACATAAATTTTAATTAAAAGTACGTCGGTAATTTATCAGAAATTGTTTTTGACAACTTTTGTTATGAGAAATTATTAAAAATCCACCGCATAGTAGAATTATGAACAATACCCTAAAATAACACCATTTTAAATGTATATTCCAAATTAGCACCGTAAAACTAAAATTTCCAAAATAACATAAATTATTATGTAAAAATAATTATTTACCTTAAATAAACTATATATAAAATTAAAACATAATATTTGTATTAATTTTTTCCAATTTAGTGTTTATTTTTTTTATTAGCAATAAATTTTTAATTATTTTACTATTAAATTTATGTTATTTTTAGAAATTTAAATGAATATTACTATATTTGTAACAAAATTTTAAAATAGTGATATTTTATTTAATTGCCGTAGAATTATTTGCATAGTACTATTGAATTATATAATTTTTATATATTGAATTCCGATTTTCCAAATACGTGAAGGATGGGTACTCTCAGTTATTTTTATATTTTAGATTAATATATTAAAGAAACGTCATCCACAACAAAATTAATTTACAGATCCCAAAGCCGTATTTATCGGTCTACCTGTCGGCTCAAAAATTGTCAGAGATCAACATGAATTTCCGATCAACTTTATATTATTACAATAGTTAATTAGCTTGTAAAATAAGCAACAATCTATTTTTAATTTAAAATAGTTGGATCAAGGCATCATTATCTTTATCGTGGAGGATTCTTTAAGCCCACGTAAGACATTTAACCATTACAACAAATCAAAGCATCACTTAATTCCATTTTTGTAAAGGGTTTATTCATTCAAATATATAAATTTATACGAATAAATCTATTTTCATCTATAATTTTTGGATCTTTTATAAATTACATAAATTATGTAAACTATATAAATTTCATAAATTATTATAATTACATAAATTTTGTTAAAGTTTACATATTAAATTGTTATTAAACCTTTTTTTACTTCGAAAATCTGGTTTTAATTTCAAAATAAATCCAAATTAAAACCAGATTTTCGAATTGGAACCAGATTTAGTAGCTATTTAACGTATAAATATTAATAAAATTTCTGTAATTAGAAAAATTTATGAAGTTTTTGTAATTTATGAAAGAAAAATATAGTTTATGTATTTAAAGAAATATCAAAAAAATACGGATAAAAGTAGGTTTAGTCGAATAAATTTATTTAGTTGACAGAAGTAAACCTTTTTTATAAATAATCCAAGTAATTACTCTGAACCTAATTAGCTAATGTCTTGATCAAGATAGCCTTATAAAGATGATGCCATGTCGATTTTTCTTAACTATCATAATGTGATGTTAATTAGATCGGATGAAGACATAATTATGCACAACATAGTGACACATACTTGAAATCTATCGTGGCCGACAAAAATAATTGCTTCTTGAGGCTACGCATTTTCTCTTTTTCGTGATATCTCACTTACTTGTTTATTTTATATTTAATTCATTACCATCATAGCCTATGTTTCATGAATTTCATAAGTCTTTAGTTTATCATTTTCATAATTCCATCTTAGAAAAGTGTTTCCATAAGCTAATGATGAGAAATGTACCTTTTGGCCACTGAACAAATTAATGGTAAATGCTTTTAAACTATATTTTATCTCATCAAATATAGAATTTTACTAAAAGGTGATATAAGGCATATATAGATAAATAAAATTTAGTATATGATCAACTTTTAAGTATAATTGAATTACTGAAATTGTTAATTTATTTAGGGTTTACTTTTGACAACTACACGAATTTATACGAATAAATCTATTTCCATCCGTACTTTTTGGGTCTTTTATAAGTTACATAAATTGCGTTTTTCTTCCGTAAACTACATAACCTTCATAAATTATTCAAATTACAAAAATTTTGTTAATGTTTACATGTTAAATTGTTATTAAACCTTGTTTTACTTCGAAAACTTGGTTTTAATTTCAAAATAAAACCAAGTTAAAACTAGATTTTCGAATTAGAACCAGATTTAATAGTTATTTAACGCATAAACATTAATAGAATTTCTGCAATTAGAAGAATTTATGAAGTTTGTGTAATTTATGGAAAAAAATACAGTTTATGTAGTTAAAGGAATACCCAAAAAGTACGGATAGAAATAGGTTTAGTCGCATAAATTTGTGTAGTTAGACGGAAGTAAACCCATTTATTTATAGAACAGCTAACAAAGCTTAGATTATTGAACATTTTCATAATTGAAATGCGATTAGTGAAAAAAAAAAGATTCCATCGATCTAACGCACATGTATATTCATAGAGTGGGTCGACGTGTAAAGTTGAGAATCATTACATAAAATAAATAAAATAACAAAAAGCTATTGAAATTATGGAACCTTTAACATGATTGTGGTTAATTCCAATTATTCATCATCTTCGGGAACAAGAACGGAAACTTCTCCGCCGTCTAGCCACCGCAAGAGTTGTGGTAGTGGTGGTGGGGGATGACGTCATAGTCTGATTGTAAACAGAGGAGAAGAAACGGTCGATCTCATCTTTGTTAACGATTATCTCAAATTTGGATGACGTCATAAGCTTCCTCTTGCAAGAACTTATAGAGAGAGAGGACGGCGTTGAAGGTGGGCGGCGTTTCTGAGGAGGAGGTGGAGGAGTAGTGGCGGTGGAAGGAGGAATCTTGTGGTCGGAAGAAGTGGGAGTAGTGCAGCCGCCGCTGCCGCTGTTGTCGTCATCGTCTCTGTTGTTGGATCGGATCTTGATGGGTGGTGGGAAATTCAAGATGGGCAGATCTTGTATTAAATCAAGATCCATAATTTTTTATAGATATAAAGATTAGAAGATTAGATTTAATTTGTTCTTGAAGGTTTTTTGTTGTTTTGTGTGGTTTGGCTGTTGATTGAACAAATCTTCTTAGAGAAATGAACTTGTGGGTTTCTTATATATATGTGCTTCTGTCTTTACATACATACTTCATATTAATATATAATTACAAAGATAAGAGATTAACGAAAAACACACTCTACTTCACTTCGGTTACTTTTGTCAGATAGTTATTAAATGACATAATTATGTTATCTGAATTTTACTTTGCTTACTTTCTTGTAATAAATATCATTGTAATAAAATTTCTGCTGTAAATTTCGTAAAAACAGATTTCTAACACTAATAAAAATCCAAATAAATTGTTTCTACGAAAGTAACAAAATAGAGAAAATTCCAATTGAATTATTAAGAAAGAAAAACAAATTATAGAAAAAGGGTACATATTCATATTCTTAAACTGAGAGTTACATCCACTAAAAAGAAGAATCAAATTAAGAATATAGGAGCCTATTCATATGAATAATTAATTTCGATTTTACAAAAAACTTATTTGTTTTAGGCAAATGTCTAAAATAGCATCTTTTTAAGTTTTTGTTCCAAAAATAGCATCATTAGTTTAAATTTCTAATAATAGCACAAATTTAAGATTAAAATACATTAAAACTATATTTTAATAGAAAAAAATTAAACCCTAAATTGGAAACAATGAACCCAAATACAATACTTTAAGTTTATGTATAATTTATTTAGAATAAATAAATATTTGTGTTATTTTTGGGAATTTAATTTTATAATGCTAGATTTGGAAGAAAAACTTTAAAATATGTTATTTTAAAGTATTACTTTTACTCTATTAATCAAAAATATAAAAAAAACAAGCATATTTGTTTGGTTTTTTCTGTGACACCATTGGTTTGGTTAAAATAGTAAGTTAGTAACATGCATATGCTTGGAAAACAATCAAGCAGTAACATGCATAATAGCAAAAGTATTAATTAGTCATAATAATTAATTTTGATAAAGATAAGAAGAAATGTTAATATAGAAAATGAGTTGTAAATAATCAAGATCAAAGTTATTAATCTAGATCTAAAACTTAGAGGTTGGTTGGAATTTATGTCGTGTACCGCTAAGGAAACTAGAGACATGTCATGTGTTTAGACTTTAGACTTTTTGTACATTGCATGTTCAATTGTAACATGTATTTTTGTCAGTTTTAATATACTATTTTGAAGTTATGTGATTTAATTGCAATCGATTTATATAATTTTATTATCTCTTTGATTAATTATGAGAGGATATAGTATGTATAAATTTATTTAATTAAGATTCCATTGGTATCTTTTATGATATCTGTTGATTATAAGATATTTACTTCGGATCCCCACGACATTTACACGTTCGTTTCAATCATGGTTCTTTACAATATACTCCTAATGCTAATATATATAAAAAACTATATACAAATTAAATAGTTATTTGAATCTAAAAGTCAGCTTATATACAAATTTCTTGACACGATTTCAATCATTTCTAATTAATTACGCAAGTTTTTTTTTTATAAAAGTTTCAATATTTATAGATATTGATAAGATTAGAGAATCTTCAAGAGTCAATTATTATGAAAAATAAATTTGAGGTTTCATCGTTTTAATTGCATTTTAGTTTCTATAATTATAAATCTCAGAAATGATTTTTTGTTACGTAAAGTCTATTATTTATACATGATAATGGATGGAAAAAAATTTAGAGTTATTTATAAATATTTATGATTTTAGTTAATTATGAGTATTAGTAAAAACCATGATAAAAAATATAAGTTTTGGACTAATTATATATTTACTCACAAAAAACTAACATATAATATTAAATTTCTATAAAATTAAGTGCTATTATTTTCACATTCTAAAATTTGAAACCTATTTCTATATAAATTGAAAATTTAATATTTCATATCTACAAATGTTGGTTATATCAATTTCTAATATAATTTAAGGCAAATGTCTAAAATAGCACATTTCTAAATTTTTATTCTAAAAATAGCATCATTAATTTAAATTTCCAATAATAGCACAAATTTAAGATTAAAATGCATTAAAACTATATTTTAATAGAAAAAATTAAACAATAAATTAGAAATAATGAACTCAAATACAATACTTTAAGTTTATGTATAATTTATTTAGAATAAATAAGTATTTTCACATAAGTATTTGTGATATTTTTGAGAATTTAATTTTATGATGCTAGATTTGGAAGAATAACTTAAAAAGTACTATTTTAGGGTATTACTCTATAATTTACACCGATATAAATATGTTTTAAATTTTCATATCACAGGAAAATAGATTTCGAATTTTTAAAATTATTAAAAATATGTTCAGAATTTTTAAATAAAAAATATAATCATAGTATATGATAATTCTGCAATAAATTTTTAAATTTGAAGGTTAAGCAAATCTCAAAAATGATTGTTTTTTTTTAAGTGTCTTGGATTTCAGATAGGTTACAAAAGAGTACTGGTTCAGAGAATCTAACATCCAAAAATATGCCACGTGGCTTAATTTAGAGGAAGCCTGTGGTGTGATCGATGTAACTGTAGATATTTGTAAGCCACTGTCAATTTCAGACAATGAAGTCCTCAAAATAAATAAATAAAGTTGCTGAAGAAAAAAACAAACTCTCTGAAGTTTCCCAGTTTCTCAATCTCTCTCTCTGTCTCTTTTTCATTTTTTTTTTTACTTTAATTTTTTGACAGAAGGATTATCTTCTTTATACAGATATAACTTTTCCTTAGCAGATGCTTTGACACTTTTTTGTGAATTTTTATTTCTTCTCAACCACTACTTTTTTTGCAAAATTATTAGATTAATATTATCTTTTGTGTATATGATAATATGCAAGATATTTAAGTAACCGAACCACATTATAACAAATAAACAAGAGTTTACTTCCGTAAACTATACGAATTTATGTGAATAAACTTATTTTTATCCGTATTTTTTGGATATTTCATAAGTTATATAAAATGTATTTTTTTACGTAAACTACATAAACTTAATAAATTATTCTAATTACAGAAATTTCGTTATGTTTAGATTTTAAATTGTTATTAAACCTTGTTTTAATTCGAAAATCTGGTTTTAATTTCAAAATAAACCTAAGTTAAAACTAGATTTTCGAATTAGAACCGGATTTACTAGCTATTTAACGTGTAAACATTAATAGAATTTCTATAATTAGAATAATTTATGAAATTTGTGTAATTTATGGAAAAAAATGGTTTATGTAAGTAAAGTAATACCCAAAAAATATGTATGGAAATAAGTTTACTTGCATAAATTTGTGTAGTTGACGGAAGTAAACCCAATGAACAATCAAATCGATACTTTATATTATATTTATTTTTGGTTGATATGTATGAATGCAATTCATATGTGGTTAATTTGTTTAATGTTTAATTTGTTGTAAAGTACCATGGAGACAAAGGAAGAAATTAAAACGTAACGTGCATACTCCCTAATACTTTATTTATACATAATTTCCAAAATATTTTTTTATATTAATTTACTGATTGACAACAAGTGGATAATGATCATAATGGTCCTCCCTTAGCTTGGATGTTTATGTTTCATCTCCGATTGTCTTTTTTATTACAAATGTATCAATGATCCACAAACCTATAACTATAAACACGACAAAAAACAAAAGAAAAAACACACTATCATTGAAATAATAAAATTGTTTGATATTTTCCTAACTGTTCACTAAAATATTAGATGAAATGTATTTTGTAACGATTAATTCATATATAACTAGATTTATATATAAATTATATTAATTATTTAATAAATACAAATTACATATTGACATAATTTTTTTAAGGTACATAAAATTGTATCCAATACGTTAAATAAAATTATATTTAAATAATCTATTCATATATAATTTAATTTATTTTGTAATTATGTATTTAAATATTTATATATAACATTAATCATTATATATTATTATATTATTTAGTTCAAATTTTTTTTATAATTTAAATAAATTACATAGATTATACGGATCTATAAAAACGCACCACCATGAAGGTTGCAAAAGTTAATACCAGAAAATAAAATTATTTTGATCCACGTCATACGTGGAAATATTGATTACGAAAATAAAATATATAATAAAATCAAATTATATAAATAAATTTAAATTATATCTATATTGAATAAATTGTACATGTGATAAATATTCAATTAAACTAAATTTTTATTAAACGTCTTCTTCCCGTTCATCTAAGTAGCATGTTCCGCTTGCAACTGTCTTCTCTATTTTGTTTAAAAACACACTATCATTGAAAAATAGATAGTAAAATTGTTGATATTTTCCTAACTGTTCACTAAAATATTTGATGAAATGTATTTTGTAACGATTAATTCATATATAATATTCTAATCAACCAAATCTAAAACGTAGAATGTCACAGCTCATATATAATTTGTGTTGCAATTTTCTTTGCAAACATAAATAAGTTTCCTCTTCTGAACAAAGCATACGTTTTCCTTTTCTCTTTAGTAATTAATATAAATCGTCCGAATAATATAGTTCAGTTGTTTCATAGGATACCAAAACAATACCGAGAATTAGGAAAGATATGGAAAATTGGAGAATAGGCAATATTACCATATAGAGCTTATAAATAGTAACAAAAAAAAATTAGTTTGAGGTAAAGTTAGAAAGCATTGGGACCATTTATACCAAACTACTATCAACTTTTTCTTTGGTTCTTTTCGTTTGTCCCCATATCATTTAATATGGTGAAATTGTTACTTCACTATTCCAATTGATCCAATTCCTAATTAATAAATGTTTAACTCATTCGGTCAGTTTTGATGTAGACATGTAGAAAAGGAAGCTTTGCACGGTTTTAACTTTCTTAAAGTTTTGATAGGATTTAAATTATTATTGGTCCATATTGCAATTTAAGGGTTGATGGAGTCCAAACTCGCATGTGAGTTGATCTGTTTTTGAATACTTTTGTCTAAAGTATTGAGATATTAGGTACTGAGCTTTAGTAATGATTAATTTTCCTTCTTCTTTTTTTATTGTTGTTGTTGTTGTTGTCGAGGGTTCTAATTAGATTCTTTATGAAAATCAAACACGAGGTGGTGAATCTGCATCAAGACGGTCGTTGGCATTGTTGGTCTTGAGTCATGTCATCTTCAACATTTGTACGGCTATTTCACTTTCCCAAAGTCCATTTAAAATTAATATCAGGCCTGTTCGTTTCGTAGCCGCAGGAACCTGCGGCTGCGTTATGCGGCCAAACGTTGTTCGTTTGACCGCCGCAGGTTCCTGCGGTCAAACGCTGCGGTCGACCGCAGAAAGTTGCGATCAAAATTTTTAATCGCTGCGAAATTATAGCGTTTGCGATCAAACAATTGCGATACAATCTGCGGCAACAACTTGCGGCGATCAAACGAACAACAATATTGCTGCGTCTAACCGCAGCGTCTGACCGCAGGTCGCTGCCGTAGACGCTGCGGCAGACAAACGAACAGCGCTATCTTGTGTAGTAAAGCTAGCTGCTAACAAAATTATGCATACTTTTTGTGTTTGTTCGATCTAGTAAATAAATACAATTCGTTGACAGCTAACAACATCAAAATTGCCTTTCTTTTGGAACCAATGAATAGTAGTGTATATACAAAAACCATGAAACATATTAAAAAAAAAGCCTAAATCAGTGACTAAGAGTGAATGTTTTTGTTTCTTACAAGAGTTCAAATATTGAAGAGAAGAAGAGAGTTATGAATTAGGAAACTTTTACTTTAATGGTGAGGAATGGATTCTAAATCTAAACTCTCTTACTTCCGATGATCTCCATGTGAATCTCATCATGTGTTTACTTTCCCCTGTCAAAAAAGAAAGAAAGAATCAAATTGTATACGCGTCAATAGATCTCTGTTTTCATCCTCCCAGTGATTTCTGTTTGTAACCGTTTTTGATCCTATCGTAAAGTTTCTCCTTAGTTTTACGCTTCTTGTCCATTTTCAATCGGTATCTTTCTTCACGTTCCCTTTCGTAAACGCCTTTCCAATGTACTTCTCCGGTTAATGGCCATAGCCATCTTTCCCTTGGATGGTCTTGATCATCTGCTGCTTCTGCTAAGTCTTCATCCATGCTTTTCAGTAATGTGAAGTTAAAGTACTTAGCCCACATCAAACCTTTTCGTTGTGGTAACGGATGTTGTTCCTCGAGTGCCCCGTTTCTTGGGTTTATGTAAACCATCTTTCTCCCGCTGTGGTATGCCCAGACATTAACCAACAGTTCCAGAACCCGGCAGTAACAATGCTTTCTCTATTTATTGTTGAAAGAAAATATATAGCAGAACAATTAGACATTTGTGAAGATTAATTAGAGAACAAGGCTAAGAAGTAAGAAACTGGTATTTTTACCTCCACCAGTGATGAAGCCAATGAGCAATTTTTGGACTCGTTAAGATTGTTGTGAACTGCATCTAGAGACTCTGTAAACATCCTGTGATTACGGTTTAAGCTGGGGGCGGTGAGATAGGGGAAATGGTGGATGTATATGATTAGGAAGAATATTTACCTTGAGAACATGATAAACTCGAGGAAAGACGGAGTTGGCATCACCCAATTGTGGAGAGAAGACCAGTGATGACCATCTCCAGGCATGGGAGGAAGCGCTTCAATATGTTCTGGCAACCCATACATATGCCGGAATGCAGCTTCAAAAGTCGTTCTGCATCAAATCAAACACCCGAGAAACCACTCAGCGGTCTGAATATTACTTTACAACAACGAAATTAAAGAGAGCTGAAATCGCCATCATCAGCATAATTATGGTTAGTTCATGTAATGCATTTGCAATGAAAGGATATGGTTAGTCGGAAAAAAACCCTCTAATATTATGAAACCTAATGTTTTGCTTGCATTACCTGCATAAATTATGTAACAGTTAAAGTGAAGTACCTGCAGCTTCCTCGGTTAAGGATATCGCACATAGACCAGAACGTAAGCGCAGTTTTACTTCCAAAAGTGTCACCATCATTGTCTAATCTTGTCCAGAAGTAAATAATCTCCCCCTTGGTTTCCTGTTGTATAATGTTTTCCAGGGACTCTTCAGCTTTAGATGTTAACGAGACCTGTTTCCACAGCAAAAACTGTCGTCAAACAATGTCAAAGTGACACACCAGATGCAACAACGGATACGCCCTTTCAAAATTAATCGACTCAAGCTTTCAAGTAATTAATTTGAAGTGATACCTACAAACTCTAAACGAATTATCAACAACACTACTTTTAAGAAACTACCTTCCTACCAGCAGCACGCCATGACTGAAATCCAATCCAAGGTCTCGTGTGAATGTTATCCACTTTATTTGCAACAGAAAACATTCCCCCAATTTCACAGAGGATATCTCGATAATAGGTATCATTCAGCAGAGGCAATCGGTCTGCTGCATCTACATCGTCTGAGCTTAGCCTTCGATCTTTCCTGGACTAAAGTGAAGATATGACAAAAAATTAGAAATCAGCAATATGATTAAGCCCAGTTTATCCTTGATACTTGATGTAGATTTTATGAAACTGTTCGATAACCAATAGAGAAGCTTACCAGGCTCAAACCACGGTAAAGAGAGCCATGATGCAGAAAGGGCCAAGCCCCAGCTCCATCATAAATCTCATAAATACATAAAGGCTGACCAGTTCTTTCTAGCTCTCCTTCATCACGTTCATTCAACTCAAATTTTAACTTCTCCGATTTTCGAGCATTCCGGTATATCTCCTCCCAATCCTCAACATCTCTTTCCATTCTGTCCTCTAGCTACATATAAGATGAGGAAGATAGAATTCAATATAATCGACAACTGCAGCTCAACAAGACTCAGAAAAATGTCTAGGAAGAACCTAGAAATATGTCTGATGGCAGCAAAATTTGATACCTCCTCAGATTCTACTTTCTCGTATTCTTCAGCTCCCTCGATCTCCTCAAGAACATCCCAGTCTAATTTGGAAGGAAGCTCATCAGAAAGAAATATGGTATTGTTGTCAACAGGGTTTGTTGACTCAACAACACCCAGGAACTTCTCTTCGACTTGGAAAACAATTCCAGGTTTTCCAATAGATGCATAAGCGGAGTCCTGTATGAAGCTTTTTGGCTGCTCTATATCGCTCCTGAACAGACTCCAGTCCCATGAAGCCACTTGAAGTTGAGAAATAGAACCTGGCAAGAAAGTATCAGATGGAAAATGGAGTATGTTCTCCAAAAGCCTAGCATAACCAGTTATGCATTCTTTTGCCATCATATTCTTAGTTAAAAGTCTTCCGGCAGAAGCAATTGCTTGAGCAAATTTAGAGAGTCTTCCATCTGATATCAGGGGTAAGAACGCCTTCAACAATGCATCAGGATCATTTCTTCGAAAAAATAATCCATGAACTCCGTCAGCCATCTACAGTTAAATGTCCATAAATAGGCAAAAAAGTGATATTTGATATTTTCGGATCATCAGGAAATCATAAACTTCAGTTTACTCACATGTTTTTTCATGACAGGAAAGTCGGGTGTTATGATAGGGATGCCAAAGTTCATAGCTCGCACAATCAATGGAGGGAAATTTTGTTCCTCTTGGGAAGAAGCATATATAAGAACATCAGCCATCAGTAGAACTCTGTTCACATCCTCGTTCAAACCAAAATGCCGAACAGAGCCTTGGGTCAACCCAAGCCTCGAGGCAACCTCCTGCATTCATGTATTAGCACACAATTATGTCTCCAAGTCTACAATCTCACCCAACACTAATCACACACCGCCAAATCAAATTTTCAGAGGGTATACTTTCCCTAACAAGAAATAATGTGTTTTTGATAACACGATCTGAATCATGGAGTATTCACAAGGAAGCATCCTTATCATGCAAAGTTACAGTTAAATGAGCAAGCAATATGAACTTCAACTAAAAGACATTTACAAGCACTTTATAGGTATGCACCACTTACAGTTTTAGCTCAAGACCAAATAAGCCTTTGTTGGTAGCATTGATTAAGGAAAATATATTTAAACTTCTAGGAAGGAGAAGATATGATCAAAGCCTACCAAAATAAAATTACCTGCACAGCATCACTCTGTCCTTCGGTAGAATTACCATATAGAAAAACAAACTTAAAGGAACCACTGGTATCTTTTCTCCTCCCATATCGTGTTAAAAGTGGTCCCAACATGTGCATTGCCACGGCATTATCCCAAGAAAACTCATCATAAAAGAAGGAGCTCCCAAGAACCATGATGATCAGGTCATCGTTGCCAAATCCGTTAATCTCCCGTAGATTTTGCTTTGTGTGGGTTTCACTGTAGCTTTCTGCAGCCCAAACATCAACTACTGATTCCGGAATCACAACAAAATTCCCAGCATCAAGAACGCTATGCAACATCTGAAGAAATAATACGATCTTAGGCAAAATACAAAGCAGACACTTGAAGTGGTACATAAGCTTATTGCAGACAGGAATCTACCGGCAGAGTAAACTGCGGAAAGGCAATCGCATTTGCTCTCGCAAAAGCACTTCTCCAGTGGGAGATTAGAGAATTTTGACCCATCCTTTGGTAAACAGGCAACCGATTTGCAAGGATATCTTCATGAATTATCCATATAAGTGGTACTGAACGAAATGGCTCCTGCATAAGGCTGCATAAATATGAAATTTTATCATCATAGAATCTCAACCACAGAAGTAATTGTCGAAATTTTGAGAAGCCTAACGACTTGTTACTTTTTCACATCTTAGGCAGCAACAGCCAGTGTAAGTAATCTAAAAGGTCACTTTGATAGCGGGCAACTAATTTAACCACCTTGAAATGGCTTCTTTTGCTTCAAGTGAATCGGCAATAACACCTTCAAAACTGCAGAAGATGAATCACTGAAACTTTATCCAGGTGGCGTGGAGAAACAAAAAACATTCAATAAAGTAACCAAGAATCATCTACCAAGAAATCTGATTTGAAAATATGATAAGAAAACAACAAGAAAGATTTCAAAGTTAATAGGACACATACATTGTCCAATCAACGTGCCCCAGCTGATCTGAAACTAAAACTTTAACGTGGCCAGCTAACTGTTCCCACAATGAACGTGCTTCACCATTCTCTACGGCAAAAACCTGACAACTTTTAAGGTCACAAGCTTTTCTAAGAAAAGCGGGAAATAAGACACATACGTTTTTATACACACTTCACAGTGTGTCTATACGGTGGATTGACAAATTGGAGTATCCATTCCGCTTATACCACAAATAGGAGAAACTATCAAATCTTCAATGTGAACGCTAAAGCTACAAGCATAAAATTCCATAAAGTTTCACCTTAAACACATAACCCAGGTTTTGAAGATTCTTCATCACTGTGATCAACATTAATGTTCCGGGATCTTTCTTCATATTCCCTAGTATCTGTCGTTCATAATATATAAAACAGATGAGTATATAGGAAGTGCATGGAGAAGGATGAATAAAAAGCATTACGTGAGATCCATCAGAGAAAGTAAAACAATGTTGATACACATAAAACCGGTAATGTTGATATACTGGCATCTAACTTAAAGACTTGGCATTTGCCCATGAGCCTGTATATGTCTAGTCAGAGCGTTTAGGATAACTAACTACTGTGTTTTTTTCTCCATTTGCCTAGACTCGACATAAAAATTTAGATCTTGATCCCCAGAGTTCTGCTGACTTGTTAAATCTTGCTGGTGGTAATCTACTTTATCCAAGTCTTTTTAGGAGGAGACGTTTCCTCATCCAATCTTAGCCAAGAGATCTTCCGAAAAAAACTTTCATAAAGTGTATTGGCATTGACCCAACACTACTTGACAGCTCTCTCCTAAACATAATACATAGTGTTGCGTTTCCACAGTGAAATCCTCCGAACCGAACTCAAGTGCTAGAAATAGAAACATCCACTAAGTGGATTGTCTCACAGTAAACACTACCGCTTAAATCACCATTAAGTCGTAACCTAACGGAGTAGACTACAAACGCTAGTCTACGAGTAACACAAGTGGATCTAGCAATCTTAACACTTAGGTAAATTCTCTTTTAGCATCGATTTGAAAAAGAAAGAAAACTCACAAGAGCCAGCCTCGGCGGACGAACACCGATCCTAACGGCCGACCGCAAGGAATCAAGCCCTTCCCCTTCAGTTAAAGTCCTCGCAATTACACCAGGCACGTACTTCAACGTACTCCCCAATCCAATTGGGCTTCTCACTTGCCTTCCCTTCACATTCCCTTGCCAGTTAATCGATTCCTGAAGCAACAGCGAGGACATGACGAACGCACAAACCGTGAACGCGACCAGAGAGTAGAGCAAACAGGTACCACGGGGCTTGAGCAACGAGATCAAGCCCTTGCGATTCAACGATCGTCCAATGTGATGAGGTCGGCTACGCAAGGAAGGTCGATCCAAACCGAAGTGGGATCGATCTCGCCTATCGCTCGAATTACGCTTCAGACGGAGACGATCCCGAACGGAGTGAAAAGATGTATCTCCGTTCCCGGGACCGTTGTTAGCGTTATGATTCCCATCTCTTCCGGCGCCGCCATTGTCATCGATCTCGAGCGAGAGAGAGTTTCTCCCCATGGAGAAGAAGAGCTGCTTCAGTGATGTAACAATACGAAGCTTCCTCTGTTTCAGGTACCACAAAACTTCACCATGAGAAAGAGATTCAGATTGATAATTTGATTTTGCGTACTTAAGTTGCGAATCTGTTAAAAGGAGACACAGTGGTGGAGAATGAACAACTTTTGTCAAACTTTTTTTTTCATTTTACACTATCTTTTGTCATCAAACTTCTTTATAAGTTAAAGATTCATATCCACGGCATGCGTTGGAGAAAAATATTAATAAATTATATTTTATTAGTAAATATAAATTAAATATTTATATAATTTTAATTTTTATTTAAAATTAATTTTAATATTAGTTTTTGTATATACAAACTAAGAAAAGAAAAATAATTATTTTTTACGAATTTAATAGTATTTTTTTGTTAGCTTAATAAAATATATTAATTCTCTAATCAAATTAATAACAATGATATATTTGTAATTATTCTAATAAGTTAAACTCATTTATATATTTAATTAAAATTTATTGTTATTTTGTTAATAACATATCAAAATAAAGTTATTTTATTAAAACATTTCTCAAATAATATATTAGGGATTACGGTAGTAATTTAAATATATTTCTATTTATTTAAAATTATTTATTAATTAACGTATAAAAAATTAAAGAAATAAAAATTATTGTTTTTGTAAATCTAATAGTATGTTTTGGTTAGTTGAATAAATTATATTTATTCTCTAACCAAATTAATATCAGTGGCATATATTGTAATTATTCTAGTAAGTTAAACCCTTTTATATATTTAAACTGAAACTCGCTGTATTGTTGACACGTCAGCATGATATTTTTATTATTAACACGCAAAAGTAATGTTAGTTTGTTAAAAAGTTTTTCAAATAATATATTAGAGATAAGATTTAGTTTTCTTCGTCTAATCCCAATTCAATTAGTATTATAATTATTTAATGTCTTTTGTTTGGACGGTGACAAAACAATTGTTTCCTGAAAAGATCAGATTTCACGCGTTTATCAGATTCCAATTTGCTTTGTGAGCAGTAATTGTCACTTTTAGTGATAATGAAATCTGAAATCTCTCTTTTTCGTGGATAACTCTATCAAATTATTTATTAATTTGGTTATTTTACGTTTATATATGCAGTAAATAATACTGTTTTATACAAATAATGAGTGGTTATGCCAATAAACAGCATTAGCCATTTCAACTGGATATGCTTTATACGTTATTTTTGTCACTCTTATATGGATTTTAATTGGTAATTAATCTATATATATATATATATATTAATTGAGAATCATTTTAACAAACTAATCTTATGTTGACGTGTGATTTACAAGTGTCTCACGCTGATGTGTCACACTATTAGAACATTTAAGAAAAATATTATTTAATACATAATTTACTAGAATATTTACGAAAATTACTATTATATAGTATATTATATGTAAATCTATAATATTTCGACATACAATATATTTTGTCATAAAATATAAATATAATATAAACCAAAATATAAATTTTGAAAAATTAGTCAAACAAAATATAAAACAAAGTTTAGTTTAATTGAATATTTATCATATGTATACTTTTATCCAAAATAGATATAATTTAAATCTATTTGTATAATCCGATTTTATTATATATTTTATTTTTGTAATCAATATTAAAAAATTTTAAAAAATTATTTTAAATATGAAATCAATTATATATATCTAATTTAAATTAACAAAATAATTAATTAATTATTATTTATAAATATTTTGTCCCATCGAGCTTGAATCAAAATCTAGTTAGTACATAATCAACTGCCATGTGCCTTTTCATAAATTGCGAGAATAGTTGAATCTCTTAGCGTGTAGATTGAGTAGGAAACAATCAAAATTATAATATATGCTATAAATGCAGTCTGTATACTGCAAATGTATTCAATGCACTTTGTTTTTGTCTTCAATGCGCCATATGGTTGTGGTGTAAACAAAGTCAATACTTCCTTACACACATATCAGCATTGCTTCATAGTCGTTGATTCTTAAGTCCATATCCACCATTGAAATCAACAATTTTTCTAAGTAACCAATTAAAGTCATATTTTATATTTTATTCTGTTACTCAAGTTGGGTAATTTATTTTAATTTTTTCAGATATAGGTTTAAAGAATATAGGGGCTAATAATTAGTAGGATTTAACAATAAAAGTTGGTAGGACAAATACTTCCCGAAATAGGCCATGCCCATTGGCTATGACCATCACTATGTCAGTACAATGTTCCCAACTATTACCAAAGTAACTAAAAACGAGATAGTCATGTCAGTCCGATTTCTTGATTTTTTTTGACCAATAATAAAATGACACATCACCAGATAACGTTTTTCTTCCCAACTTGATTCTAAATTATTAATCATCTTCTTTTCTCAAAATTCTCCTCCCAACTCAGCTCTCGGAGCCCTCTGCGTCTTCCGTCCACTTCTTCTGTCGCCACGGCGGTGAAAAATGGCGGTAAGCTTACCTCTTTCTCCAATTAACCTTCAGTTACGCTGGACCTCCAAGTTTCGGAACAAAGTGTCGATATTTACGACGCATCGGTTCTGTTCGCCGCCGAGCGTTTCTGGAATCGGCTCGGTGAGTCAGTTACGCACTCGCCGTTCTCTGATATCTTCCGTAGCTACTACGGATTCTCTATTGCATGACGTCGGAGCCACAGTTGTAGTTCTCGGTGGAGCCTACGCGCTCGTTCTAAGCTTTGAGAGTCTCACCAAACGAAACGTGATTCCACAGGTCTCTTTCTAATCGTTTTGATACCGGTAACGATTCTCAAATCCTGTAGAATACTATATAACACTGAATTTATAGATTGTGTTGCTATATCCTCAACTAGCTCGGTTTATTATCCGATTAAGACCAGACTATGTACACTTAGGTTTCTTGCTAAAATATCGGCTTGTGAACAGAGGTTGAGCAGAAAGCTTGTGCATATACTCTCAGGTCTGTTATTTGTACTCTCATGGCCCATATTCAGGTATTATTTGCTCTATACGTCTGCTAATGATAAACCTCTCTATACCTTCAAAAACTTCAACATTTTGATTGCTTTAATTGCTTAATCTTCAAGCTTAGCGCATCGACAGAATCTCGATACTTTGCTGCATTTGTTCCACTAGTGAATGGCTTAAGACTTGTTGTTAATGGATTATCCATCTCCCCAAATCCCACACTAATCAAATCCGTCACTAGAGAAGGAAGACCAGAGTAAGTTGTCTGTATATTTACATATATAGTTATGTTTTAGTTTTACTTTCTCCAGCTCTCATGTTTTTCAAAGGTTCTGATTACAAATTTCTTACCAACACAGGGAGTTGCTTAAAGGTCCTTTGTTCTACGTTATAGCTCTTCTCGTCTCTGCCGTTTTCTTCTGGAGAGATTCTCCTGTCGGTATCATCTCCTTAGCAATGATGTGCGGTGGCGATGGTAATTTTTCTCTCTTAAGTTAAATTTCTGGCTACATATTGATTGGAATTTATAGCTGCTTGGTTGATTCTCGTTGTTTCTTGTTTGATATGTGATTTTAGTCGAAATGTCGACTAGACAGGCTAGTTGATTTTAGGATCACTTGAAAAGTAGTGTTTAAGTTGATTTATCGTTGATTGTCTTTGAATATAAAATCTTAGGTCGTTATATAATCGTTAATTCGATGAATGTATAACCACAACAATGGACAGAGCTAAGCTCTCTAAAAAACTCATTGTTAACCTAAACAAATGTTTTACGTAGAAAAGTTGCTTAGAATCTTAATGTAAACAAATGTTCTGAATAACAATTACTTTGAAATGTACCACTTGGTTGTAACCAAAAGAACAATACAATATCCAAATTCTTCCTCTGAAGCATCTGCATGAATAAGCGAATATGTGTTTGTAGCCATTAGCTAAAGCTGCATCAATATGTGTTTATAGGAATAGCTGATATAATGGGACGTAAATTTGGGTCAGAGAAGATACCTTACAACCCAAGTAAGAGCTGGGCGGGAAGCATCTCCATGTTCATATTTGGCTTTTTCATCTCCATCGGGTAGAAAAAACACTAAACCCTAATTTAATCATTCAAAACCGAAACGGTTTAATTTGTAATATGCAGATTACTTTACTATTACTCGAGTCTTGGGTACCTTCACTTGAGCTGGGAAATGACGACCTTTACTAGAGTCGCGATGGTCTCAATGATTGCCACGGTCGTCGAGTCGTTACCCATCACTGATCAATTAGACGACAATGTTTCGGTTCCTTTGGCTACTTTCTTAGCTGCTTATGTAAGTTTCGGATATTAGGTTCATCTCTCATAAACTTCTTCTGTTTCTTAATAATAGTTGAAAAAGTTAGATGTTTTCAATTTATCTTTCTTCTTAATTTACCATTCTCACTTAATTATTTTTTAAACAAAAATAAGGACAGAATTTTAATTGTCAATAATTTATGGCACATTTACATCACCAGTACACTGTCTTACGTATTCATCAATCAGGCATTAACCCATGCAAACTGTTTTTGTCCCAAATGAGTTGAGTTATGAAAACGTAATTCACTTTATAGTTAATTTAAAACTTTGACATACACATAAGTGATGAGTCATCATTGCTCAATCGAGGAGAATATTCGTTGAGTATGAAACAACACAAAACAGTAAAAGCTTAGACCCAAAATGGATAAAATCTTCCCCTAACTAAGCGCGTCGAGCAGTTGAAGAAGCAAACACAACATGTGTATGTGTAATAGACATAACTAGTAGATGTTGACATGGCCGGTACTGAATTTAAAAATACCACAAGCAAAAAAAAAAGTCGTATTACATTATTTTATCATAATATTTTTAAAATTAGGATCGATTCTTTTAAAAAAATATGAAGAATCGCAATCACGAATTTGTCCCGTTTGGTTCCAGTACCAATTTTGAATGTTGATCAAATTACTACTATCTTGTTTTGTTTTCGTTAAGAAAATTATTATTGATATTTAAAACGGAACTAACATAGAAATTATAATGGATTTTCTCTTTAAACCGTACAAATCATTTATTCAAATGAATCTAATCAACAACTACTGGCTATCTCTGTCCCTTGTTCAGAGCTGGTTTTGAAACCAATCGGAATAATACCGTACTTACGGTTTTTTATATTTTTTTAAAAAAACTGAACTTTATTATAAAAATATTATAATAAAATAATGTAAAACTAATTTTTTTTTGTTTGTGGACTTTAAACTAAGCCCCGGTCGTGCCCTTGTCCAACACTCTATTTGGATACTAAAAGAGCAACTCTATTAAATGTATTTATTATTCACTTCGTGGCATAGGCTAATTAAACCGGACTAATACTGACGTCATCCAAAAGCGGCCGGTTCTGGTCTCCACGCGTGTAGCGGCAGGTTTACACGTGTTGTTTACGATGCGCGAGTAGTGAAAATGTTCTACAGTGTCTATACGCGCATGAGAAAGATAGTCGAAAGGGTAGTTTAGTACAAACAACCAACATGCCAAGTAACGTTTCCGCTTCTGCATTAACACTCGTCACCTTTATAATTCTTATGCAACGGATATATGTACATATACGCGACAGAGATCTCTTTCTGTAATCTTATATGGAAATTTCGATTCCTATTGAGAATAAATGATATTTTCCAATTGAATAATTTTACTAAATTTTGAAATTATTATTAACAAAAGAAAAATATATAGAGAATCTCTACAGCTTTATTTACAGGGTTTCGTCGTCGAGGGAGGAAGAAAGATTTGTTTTCGTTTTTCTCCGATGATGGAAGTTTCCGCCTCCGTGGATGAGATCACGGAGAGTACTGGAAAAATCAGTTGGCAGAAGAACGTTGCTGCTGCTGCTACTCACAACAACAATCACAATCATCACCTTTACAAATATCTCTTCAATTACGGTGGCGGACGAAGCTCCGGACGACGTTTTTTGTTCTTCGCTTCCTGCTTTGGATTTTACGCTTTGGTGGCCGCGATATACGCGTGGCTGGCGTTTCCGCCGCATCTCGGTCGTACGGGACATGTATCGTCGTCATCGCTAGGTTGCAGAGAGGACAATGAGGGTTCCTGGTCTATTGGCGTTTTCTATGGCGATTCTCCCTTCGCTCTCAAACCCATCGAAACCGTGAGTGTCCGTATTTACTTACAACTCGAACTTTAATTTGCGGAATTTGTGCATTTTTAGATCAGAATGAGATTCGTTCTTTTTTCTCAGCTAACAGGTAATTGTTCATCGGTCATTTTCGTCTCCGATCATCATCTAGGGTTCATGAATTTCAATCATAATTAGGACATTTACGACATTGTTTCTGGTGATTTTTGGGTGATGGAAACAGATGAATGTATGGAGGAACGAGAGTTCAGCATGGCCTGTGGCTAACCCAGTTTTAACATGTGCCTCCATGACAAATTCTGGTTTTCCAAGCAACTTTGTAGCTGATCCTTTTCTGTATGTACAGGTATGTAAATTATACTCTTCTTTGATTGCTTCATTGATTACAGCATCTTTGACTTATTTGGGTTGCTACATGAATCAGGAAGAAAATTTCATGAAATACTATCTTTATTTGAAGTGTTTGAGTCACTTTTGCTCACGAATCTCTAGTTTTGATTTCTCAACCTTGTGATTCTTAACTTAACTTATGAACCAGGGTGATACTCTTTACCTCTTCTTTGAAAATAAAAACCCCATTACATCTCAAGGGGACATAGGAGTTGCAGAAAGTGTTGACAAAGGAGCAACTTGGAAACCTCTTGGTATAGCTTTGGATGAGGCTTGGCACCTGTCTTTTCCATTCGTCTTCAATTACAACGGTGAAGTAAGAGATCGAATCAATTAAACATATAAAAAATATACTTTTAGAGAGCGTTTCTCTAACTTTTTAGCATACTTTTTTTCTTCAAAAGATATACATGATGCCGGAGAGTAACGAGATAGGACAGCTTCATCTCTACCGTGCTGTTAGCTTCCCTTTAAGCTGGAAACTGGAGAAAGTCATCATGAAAAAACCGTTTGTTGATTCCACCATAATCCAACACGAAGGAAACTATTGGCTATTTGGATCAGATCATAGTAACTTTGGGACCAAGAAGAATGGACAACTGGAAATCTGGTACAGTAGCACTCCTCTTGGCCCATGGAAACCACACAAGAAGAATCCTGTCTACAACGGTAAAAGAAATGTCGGGGCAAGAAACGGAGGCAGAGCCTTTGTACATAATGGGCATCTTTATCGTGTTGGTCAAGATTGCGGTGAAAATTATGGGAAAAGGATACGCATATTTAAGATAGAGGCTCTCAGTAAGAAAGAGTACAGAGAAGTCGAAGTCCCGTTCTTTTTAGAAATGCCGCATAAAGGTAAAAATTCTTGGAACGGAGTTAGGCAGCATCATTTAGATGTACGACAGCTAAGTTCTGGTGAATACATTGGTCTTGTTGATGGTGACCGTGTAACTTCAGGCGAACTGTTTCATCGAGTTTTACTCGGTTATGCCTCTCTTGCAGCTGCTTTTTCCATGGTTGTATTACTTGGGTTTTTGCTTGGAGTCGTGAACTGCATTGTTCCATCGAACTGGTGTATTAATTACTATGCGGGAAAAAGAACTGATGCACTCCTGAGTATGGAATATGCAGGTTTGTTCTCAGAAAAACTAAGGCGGATTTGTTCTTGGTTGAACCGAGTACCGTCTTTTCTGAGAGGATTCGTGAAGCCTAGTTCCTCATTGGGAAAATTAACACTCGGTTTAATAGTCGTTGCAGGACTGTTGCTCACATGTGTAGGAATCAGATACATCTACGGTGGAAGCGGAGCGGTTGAGCCTTACCCATTCAAAGGCAACTTATCTCAGTTTACGTTAACGACTATGACTTACGACGCTCGTCTATGGAATTTGAAAATGCACGTTAAACACTACTCTCGGTGTCCTTCTGTGAAAGAGATTGTTGTCATATGGAACAAAGGTACACCTCCTGAACTGACCGACTTTGACTCTGCCGTGCCAATCAGAATCCGAGTAGAGAAGCAGAATTCTCTGAACAACAGGTTCAATGTCGATCCGCTGATTAAAACCCGAGCTGTTCTAGAGCTTGATGATGATATAATGATGCCTTGTAATGACATCGAAAAAGGGTTTAGAGTTTGGAGGGAGCATCCGGAGAGACTTGTTGGATTCTACCCGCGTTTAGTCGACCAAACAATGACTTATAGTGCCGAAAAATTTGCTAGACGTCATAAGGGATACAACATGATTCTCACCGGAGCAGCGTTTATGGACGCTGGTTTTGCATTTGATATGTACCAATCGGATAAGGCGAAACTCGGTCGGGAATTTGTGGACAAGCAGTTTAATTGTGAAGACGTTTTGTTGAATTTCTTATACGCGAATGCTAGTGGATCAGGAAAGGCTGTGGAGTATGTGAGACCCTCTTTGGCTTTGGACACTTCGAAATTATCTCGCGTAGCGATTAGTGGAAACACGAACCAACATTACAGAAAGAGAAGTAAATGTCTCCGGACATTCTCCGACTTGTACGGGAGTTTGTATGATCGGATATGGGAATTTGGTGGGAGAAAGGATGGGTGGGATATATAGAACAGAACTTTTACTTGTAGGGCAAGTAAGTAGTTTCTCAAATAAAAAATATGAGTTTTAAAATAGCTCTTAAAGATGAAATGATTCAGGTTTGCTTGTGTTGATTATTGTAGTTTCGAAATGTAACTTTACCCTTGATTAAAAAATGGAACTTCACCCTCTCTTCTTTCTCTTTCGTGTATTATTGATGATAGAAACAGAACCTGATTGAACAAATATGTATGTCTTTTTGTTGAATTATAAATTTAAGGGTCTTGTTTGACATACATTTAAAGTTTTGGGCTTATTTTGAAAAAGACGAAATCTGGTTCTACTGAACCGAAATGGTTTCAGAGCCTTCGACAGTCCAAACTATCCAATAGTTTATGAATTTGCCACAAAAACTCTACCAAAAGTGACGAAATCCTATCCTTTATAAATTAACTAGATTCATACGGATGCGATACGTGAAAAAATATATTCGTAATTATAATTTATTAGTAAATATAAGTTAAATATTTAACTTTTATTTAAAATTACGTTTAACATTAATTTTTATATATAAAAATTACAAAAAAAAAATTATTTTTTACGAATTTAATAGTATGTTTTTGTTAATTTAATAAAATATAATAAATTCTCTAACTAAATTAATAACAATGATATAATTGTAATTATTCTAATAAGTTAAACTCATTTATATATTTATTTGAAATTTATTGTAGTGATGACACGCCAACATGGTATTTCTGTTAATAACATGTCAGAGTAAAGTTATTTTCTTAAAATATTTCTCAAATAATATATTAGAGATTACGTTAATAATTTAAAGAGTAATACCCTAAAATAGCATATTTTCAAGTTTTTCTTCTAAATTTAGCATCTCAAAATTAAACTCCCAAAATAGCACAAATGTTTATATATTTTAAACAAATTATATATAAATTTAAAGTATTGTGTTTGAGTTCATTTTTTCCAATTTAGGGTTTATTTTTTTTCTTTTAAAATATAGTTTTAATGCATTTTAATATTAAATTTATGCTATTATTGGAAATTTAAACTAATGCTGCTATTTTTGGAATAAAAACTTAGAAAAATGCTATTTTAGACATTTGCCCTAACTTAAATCTATTTATATTTATTTGAAATTATTTATAAATAAACGTATAAAAAATTTAAAGAAATAAAAATTATTGTTTTTGCAAATGTAATAGTAGTTTTTGGTTAGTTGAATAAATTATATTTATTTTCTAACCAAATTAATATCAGTGACATGTATTATAATTATTCTAATAATTTAAATCTTTTTATATATTTAAACTGAAAGTGATGTTGACACGTTAGCATGGTATTTTTATTATTAACACGTCCGGATAAAGTTGGTTAAAATTGTTTTCAAATAATATATTAGAATATTTTAATTAAAGATCGTAAAGGAAAAAAAAAGGAAGTGAATGAAAGAAGAAAGATTGAGAAGAAGGAAGTGTCACCATCTCCTGCTCTTTTCTCTCTCTCTCCATCAAATTTCCCTCATTTCTCTGCTCTTCCCAATATTCCATCTCTTTCTCTCTTTCTCTTTTCCTTCAATCGAGATTTTCTCGTTTTTGTTCGAGAATTTTGAAACCGGAACCCACCACCACCCGAAAAATAAAATCAAAACCAAAAAAGCTTCAAGCCCCCCATCTCAAGCATCCTTTTTCTATATAGATCCAACGGTTCTGCGATTTTTGTTCTCTGTTCAATCTATTCTTCTAGCTGTTTTGTTTCTTTAGGTTTGTCATGGGTCGTATCGAGATGTAGAAGAGGTGTTTTTCGTGTGGGAGAAAATGTTGGCAATGGAGAAAGAATTTGAGTCAAAGCTTGTTCTTCAAGGGAACTCATCCCACGGTAGGAATGTTTCTAGAAGCAAGAGCTTCTCGTTTAAAGCTCCCCAAGAAAATTTTACCATCCAGGATTTCGAACTTGGCAAGATCTACGGCGTTGGTTCTTACTCTAAGGTTTCTAAATTCAAACCATTCTTTTTTTTTTTCTCTCTGATTCCGATTTGCTCGTATGCGTATTGGAACTTTTGTAGAAATATCATTTTCTCTGATGCTTTCATTTCCTCGGCAATGTGGGTTTGATTCATGAATCCAGCTCTATAATCCTGTTCGATTCTCTGCTTCGCATGTCTTTTGAATTGGTTCATATCTTAAAGTAGCTTTCATCTGAATTTGAGCTCTTTTAAGAATGTTTGCGTGTATTGTAATTTTTCTTCTTCTTTTTTGCTGTGTGGATAATTTCAAATCAGGTTGTGAGGGCAAAGAAGAAGGAAACTGGAACTGTGTATGCCTTGAAGATAATGGATAAAAAATTCATCACCAAGGAGAATAAAACAGCTTATGTGAAACTCGAGAGGATTGTTCTTGATCAACTTGAACATCCTGGGATCATCAAACTCTTCTTCACATTTCAAGACACATTCTCACTATGTAGGTATTTCTGATTCAGTTGGAATTGTGTTCAACTATAATCTCATTACATTCCTGCTCTTAGAGAAAACCGTCTTTAATTGAATTTTTAGTCTCCTTGATATGCTTTTGGTAGATATGGCACTTGAATCTTGTGAGGGTGGCGAGCTTTTCGACCAAATAACCAGAGTAAGATGATCTCAGAATATTAGGAGATTGGTTTTCTTGGTATTTGGTATAGTGGGAATTTGACATGCATCATGGTTCCTTCTGTGCTCTTTTTGTGAAGAAAGGTAGCCTATCGGAGGATGAAGCTCGGTTCTACAGTGCAGAAGTTGTGGATGCTCTTGAGTATATACATACCATGGGACTGATACATCGAGATATTAAGGTAACTTGTCCTTCAAATTTTCTCTTTTATGCTCCCAACAATAGTGCTAAGTGTTTCTCTTGAATGGTAGCCGGAGAATCTGTTGCTGACTTCAGATGGGCATATTAAGATTGCGGATTTTGGAAGTGTAAAGCCGATGCAAGATAGCCAGATCACAGTACTTCCTAGTGCAGCTTCTGGTAATATGACCGTCCATAATCCTTTCTGATATTTCTGAGCTTAAGGTGACAATTATTGTCAGATTCTTGTTTAATTCTGTCTCTGTAAACTGGTGACGTATACAGACGATAAGGCGTGCACTTTTGTTGGGACTGCTGCATATGTTCCTCCAGAAGTTCTGAACTCCTCTCCCGCAACTTTCGGGTAAGTGTTTTTGTTTTTTTAAATAGCCCTTTGGTTTTGTGGATTACAAGGCCTTCTTTCTTTGGTACTCTGTGGAACACCATTCAAACAGAAATGATCTCTGGGCTCTCGGCTGCACTCTCTATCAAATGCTCTCAGGGACTTCTCCGTTCAAAGACGCAAGTGAATGGTTGATTTTTCAAAGAATTATAGCCAGAGATATAAAGTTCCCAAATCATTTTTCAGAAGCAGCAAGAGATCTCATCGACCAGTTGCTGGTAAGATACAACAAAAACCTTTGTCACTGATCACATGATATGGCAGTAACTCTTTTGCTGTGAGGCCCTCTCAGGATACAGATCCAAGCCGGAGACCAGGTGCTGGATCAGAAGGTTATGCTGCTCTTAAGAGACATCCTTTCTTTATGGGAATTGACTGGAAGAATCTAAGGTCCCAGATTCCTCCGCGACTAGCCCCAGCTCCTGCGGTACACCTCCTCATATACTTTGGAATTGTAATGCCCTTTATTTTAACGCTCTGCTCGTTTATTGATTCAGTTTTTTTCTTCATATCTTATGCAGTCTCAGACAGCATCTCCTGAGAGGTATGACGGACATTGTTCTCCATGGAACCTGACACACATTGGAGATTCTTCAGCCTCATGGAACGATGGGCAGGGTGCTCCTTCTACATCTTCTAAATCATCGGGTTCCATAACACGGCTTGCTTCAATGGACTCTTTTGATTCAAGATGGTGGGGGAATTCATGCTTTCTTGTTCACATGCCAGTAAAGCTCCTGAAACTAAACTCCACTTAAATAGTCTGCTAATATTTTTCGTGTGAACATTCGATTAACAGGCAACACTTTCTGGAGCCGGGAGAATCGGTTCTAATGATATCAGCCGTGAAGAAGCTTCAGAAAATAACAAGCAAGAAGGTGCAGCTAATACTCACCAACAAACCCAAACTGATCTACGTCGACCCATCAAAGATACTTGTAAAAGGGAACATTATCTGGTCTGATAACCCTAATGACCTCAACGTTATAGTCACTAGCCCTTCTCATTTCAAGATTTGCACGGTAGTCATCATTTCCATAGTTTTTCCGTCGAATTAAGATTATGAAACTTAAATTGTGACTCTTCTTGAATTCTCTGCAGCCAAAGAAGGTTTTATCATTTGAAGACGCAAAACAGAGAGCTCCGGTGTGGAAAAAGGCAATCGAAACTCTTCAGAACCGATGAGGCAAACTCCATTGAAGAATTTCTTTTTTTTTTCCATTTCTTTTTCTTTTGAAAGATTTTAACTGACCAAGCTCCATTCTTAAATGTTTTTCTATCATACCCACCTTTCCAAATACACACTTTTCCACATTTCCACAACTTCACAACGCAAAAAATGAAGAGAGATTTAAATTAAATTACTGCTTTTTAAGATTCTTTATTTGTTCAACTAGGCCAAAAAAATTGTACTTCAAAATTAAAGTTACATGAGGTATCGATTTCAAGAAGTACTCCTTTGTCCAAGAGCATGGTTTGGGAACTTGCAGATCACAAACAGACCAAGTATGCAAACAAGAAAACGAAGACTTTTTGGATTTGCTAAGCATCGCTTTCTTTGACAGCAAGAGGTTCATACCATTGAGGGCCAAAGCCAGCAGCTTTTCTTGCTTCGGCATTAAAAGGCGGTTTCAATGGTCCTCTGAAATGCTCCCTTACTATCGAATGAAACTTCTGGATGATCTCTTCATTGCTATCATCCGACTCTTTGCTGTTGATGGTAGATTCCGGATGCTTGGACCGTGCACATAGATATTTGAACCATTTTACTCCAGCTGCACAGTGAGTGATTTCTTCAGGGTACACAACTCGCTCCAGTAGGTCTGCTGTTTCCTTATCACCTCCGTTCCTAAACCGGGATATTGTTGTGGGGAGTACATCAAGTCCCCTTGCCTACAAATAGTAGAAAGAAACACCTTTGATAATCAATCAGAGGGCACAAAAAGACACTTTCTTCGAACAGAACAGAGAGTGAAAGAGAGCATCGACTGGAATAAGTTGATACTATCTTCAACCAAACAAGAAAGGATGGCAAAATGCTTAGAGCTTCGAAAAGATTCTTTTTACGCTAGGCTCTTGATGTTTTAATGGAAATACAGAGAGGTACCAGTTCATTCTTCGTGTGAATGGTATTTCTCACCTCGTGAACACAGTGCTCTATAGCCAAACGAGCCAAGAGATCCTGAGAAGTAGCGGTTGCAGAGTCCCAAAGGCCGTCATGGGCAGGCAATGCACCGTAACGAGAACCAATTTCCTCAAGCCGGGCTGCAAGCAAAGTGAAGTGACGGCCTTCGTCCTGAGCCACACGAACAAAATCTGTAAAGAAGTCTCTCGGCATCTTCTCTTGCTTGCCAAAACGAGCAATTATATCCTGCATTATCAAATGCAATGTTTCACTAAAACAGAAGAGGAAAAACATTTATCACAAAAATAATAATTCACATCATCACATTCACTACACATAAGCTGCCCAAAATCCGGAATCGATTTTACACCTAAACCCACAACACCATCAGTTATTAAAAAAAGGCATACCCAGGATAAGTCAATTGCCCAGCTTTCAGTATGAACAAGACTATGAACAATTGCTTGCCTGCTTTGTAAGCTACCAGCTCTTCCCAGCTTCGGCATCAAACTCGGAGACACCAATTTCACCTGCAGCTTAATCAAAATCCGATCTTCGTCTCAAGTAATTAGATATAACTGACCAGAGACAAAAGATAGGAACGAGAAAGACGGTACGTTGGTGAGACGAGCCGGCCTGTCCGGGACGGGTAATTCGACGGTGGAATCGTATGGTTCGGCGATGGCACCTTGGAGCCATTTGACAGCAATTGAATCCCCAAGCCGGGCTTTTTCGTACGGATCGGATGTGTTAAGAACCCTAATCGCCGCTTCAATTAAGGTTTCGCTCTCCATTATCTCTTTCCCTCGTGGTTCTGGCGGCCAAATTGATGGCCGCCACGATGTATTATCTCACAGATGTGGAATAACTCCAGATTGACAAAAAATTTGTTATTTTAGTCAGAAAAAGAAAATCAATCGAGAATAACAAAAAAGATAAAAATCCACAAAATCAAAGACTCAGCAAACTAATTCTATTATTGTTCTTAGTTACAAGTGCAAGAAATTTCTTTTTTAAAAAGGTGTAAAAAATATGATCTTCGGTGTCATCATCAACCAGCAAAAACAAATCATAAATGTAACTTTCTCAATAAAGCCAGAGGTCGATACAAACGACCTCCAACAGCCTCTATACATGATCGCATTGCTATACAACAAGTTAGCTACCCGAGAAGCACCCAAAATCCAAAACGCTCTCGGTTTTGGCGGTTTTGGACCGCCTTATTAGGGATGTCCTAGTGATGGTTCTGCTCATCATTGGTGTTGATATATGCCTTACTCTGTCAAAAAAACACAAACACGGGTCCCTGATTTAGGGTCAATCTGCTGAGACTTAAAAGACTGTCATTCAGTCGTGAAATAGCTGTCGTAGATGGCGAGTTTATCAAATGCTTCAAAGTTTGCTTTTAACCCAACTAATTGGCTCCCGATCTGAGCACAACCCGCATCAGGCCATCTACACATCCCTTCTCTTGAAAGCAACGGGCACAGTGCTTCACAAACATTTTGTTCTGTAACTGACGAGATAGATTCTGAAACATCTGCTGTGTTGGTTTCAGATTGATTTTTAGGGAACGTATGAGAACATTTCTGTGGCCCGTCTTCTACTTCAACTGTGCAATCTCCGTTTTTTGTGAAGTTAACTTTGCAGCCGAGTGATTGCACGGCTCGTGATATGACTGCAAGCTCTTTAGTAGCTCTCTTTGCTGTTTCTTTAGCTGCACGGCTTATATTTCTCTCGTTCAGCAACTCTTCCCTCAATGATTCCACTGTATTAGATAACGAATCTACCTTCTTTTCTGCTTCTTCTTTCTCCTGTTCCAATTTTGTTTTACCCGACAAAAGAAGCAATCGAGACCCAAGCAAGTTAGCTGACGATAATAGCATGTAAGTCGGATATAAACTTTGTAACAAGAAAACAGCTCTTTTTCAGTCTAGAACAGGTTAAGAAAGATGGGCCACCTTCTTCATTTCTGAATACTTTACAGTCATGGCTCTACATTGAACCTCGGTTTCTGCAGCGTTTGGTTCCACAGGGCAGGCCCACCGGAGATGGAACTGTGGCCAGAGAGTTGGGGCTAGAGCTGCTGCAGGAGGTAATAATGCGCCATCATATCTTGAAGGATCATAAAATGGGTTACAATGGACATGAGAAGTTCCACCTAAGGAACGCAAATCAGTCAAGTAAGCCCAAAGGCATCCACATGCTTCAGATATCCCACATTCCTGCCTCTCCTTTTCACTGAAATCATCAAGAAAGAGTCACAATATATACTAAAGTGGTCTCACATTCACTTTCTATTCAGTCACTTACAACTGCACATCATTGCTCCAACAATAATCTTAAATAAAATGAACTTCTAACGTCACAACTAAACTACCGAAGAAAGTTTCAAACGAGAGATTACCTATTGCACAAAAAGTTCCCAAAACGACATGAAAGCAAGCAGTCTGTGAAATCTACCAGGAAAGTCTGAAACAAAATATTGATGGGTAGAGAATAGTTATAACAGAAAAATTCAACATGACATTTTCAGACATCGGTAAATAGTCTCTATACATACCGGAGAAAACTCGAAAGCAGAAGGATACATCCTCATTAGCTGCGAAACGCAATCAACCCACTGCAAACATACCATAAATGTAAACATACTCGAGTCTTGGTAGCAAACCTACCACAAGAAAAAGGAATATATAACTATAAGCAAGAGCTGCCCACCTGCAAAAATATAGGAGAATAGTCGTTCAGCCCATGTGAAGAGCTAGAAGATTGAGCAGCTGCTGATCCTGAAGATTGCCGCTCTGGAGATGAAGGGAAACTTCTAGCAGAAGAAGACTGAATTGGTAATTCGAAATTATCAGATCCAGAAACGCTAGGCATTCCCACACGATCTGAAAATGGGTGACCGAAAGCTAACCAATCCTTTTCGATAAGAGCCTGATGTGAAGTCAGAACAGTAGAAAAGACTACATAAGCAATGGTGCATGAAACAAAGACCTTAGAAAGGCTGTTTATGCAGGTGGATTAGCTGGTAAGAACATCTGAAATGGTAACATTCGCCACAAAGTATTATATGGGCAACAGCCAACAGGCCAAAGATATCAAGTTAAAATACTAAACTTGAAACTGATAAGGAATTAAGTAAATTCAGTCACAAGAGAACAAGAACCCAAATAAACAAAACTGTAGCACAGTGAATACCTGAAACCCAGCAAATGTTCTGTAGTATGGATCAAGCAATAAGCATGCAAGAGAAACCAGCTGTGATGTTCTGTCCCACCCATCGCTGTAAAATTACATCACAAGTCAGGTTATAACAAAAATTCTACTGAGAATAGTAAACAGCTTAATTTAACAAATAGAGTGTCTGCTTGAGACAGATGCATCTTTGTCTCAGACATTGGTATCCAAGTAAAATAGTTCACTGGTGTTGTGGCCTTAATATAGCTAACCTGCAGTGCACAAGAACTGATGCCGACTCCATAGCAATACGTGCAGCAATCCATGCCACACCAGCTAAGATGCTCTGGATGTGGCTCAACCAACCACTTTCCCCAAGCAAGGATACTGAAGCAGACATACTACTAAGATTACCTCCACCCCAAGTCCAGCCACCATGCCTCTACAGATTTCACACAAACAGATATCTCCACCTTTAGCATGGAAGAGAAAAAAAGTATGGTAGAGCATGATGCATCATCAAATCAGTCAAAAAAAACAATAGAGGCCTTTGGAAGCCATTGATGACCTCATCAGCCAATATTTTTTCCATGACACTAAAAATGAAACTAAAGTTCCAAACGTTCACTTGATAGTTGATGTATGTCCACATGATTTATGCTTAATACAATAGAAGCATATCCGATTTAGTAGCTGAAACCACCTAAATACCAAGTGCTAGAAAACTGGAGCGTCATTGATTTGGTAAGAAAAAACCTAAAAGATTCAACTGCTTACGAACTTCTCTGCCATCTATAAATACAAAATTCCCTGGAATCAAATACTTACTAAGAATGACGACGTCCCATCGGATGATGTTGTACCGTGCATATCTAAATAATCCCGAAGGCGGGAAAAGCTCTCTCTCATTGCATGTATGTTGTCTATCCCAAAGAAAACAATCTGAAGATAAACACGGTCAGTAGAAGAAACAAGCAGTTCCAGAAGGTAAAAATATTGAACTTTCAAACCACTTAGGTCATGTACAGACTTCAGATTGCAAATAATTTGAAGATGATTCTGAGCCTCCTCCCATTGCGCCATTTGCTAATGCATTTTTCCTAGGTCTTGCATCTGCGATATAAAGCTTCCTATGAAATAAAAAACAAAACGAGAGTTACTGCATTTTTTGTTAACAAAAGACTATTTTTACCATCTGAGCTAAAGAAGCTCTGTAATTACTGCATTTCTTTAATAACAAAGTATTCGACATTCAACCATATAGAAGATATCAAAACAACAGAATAAGTTGTTCTACCCAAACAAACCTTTCTTACTATTCCAGAAAATAATCCCACATCCAATGGGGCCGACAAGAGTGGTTATCTACAAATTATATGCATATGTGACTTATAAAATTATAACTAACACTCTTTTTCAGAATGCCAGAAACACTAAGATAAAAAATCAGCAATCCAAATGTTAACTATGATCAAATGAAAAAAACATCAGTAACTCACCTTCTTGCTCCGTTATGACCAGCTAACTGAGTGCAGAATGAAGCAACGAGTTTCTCATCAAAGTTACTGTAGAAAATCGCAAAAATATATAAAAACTTTAGAATTCACCACTTCAAGCCCTTTGAGATTTCAAATTATATACTAATTTATCATGCACAAGTCTCGTCATGAAATTGAACTTCTATATACCTCCTCATGTTCATCATCAGACCAACTAAAGGTTGTGATGAGCGAGCAATCACAGCTCCACTTCCTGCAATCGAGATTAAAAAGAAAGCAACATGTAAATGTATACGGTATACCAACGAAATTCAAATCGAAGCACTAGAACCGCTGCATTTCTACCCGGATGACACCACGAGATTACGGGCAAGCGACATCTTGCCCGGAAAGTAGACGCCTGGATCAGTTCTTCATCACTGACACAAAACATGCGGAAATTCTATTTAATGTCTACACTTCCCAGGAAGATAGTTTAAACTAGAAAAGAAACAGCGGTGTGCCAAGTTATTGAAGAGAAATTGGTGCAGTTTTCAAACATGAACACAGAGACTCTCAAAGTCTGATAGAGACCAAATTTAACTTTTTTTTATTCCTGTAAAATGAATCAATGTCATACCTAATGGATTTTGGAACCATCAAAGCAAACGGATAAGTCTGGCACAAGTTATAATTCGAGTTCAAGTCGGTTATCCGCCAAAGATCATTGGACAGTGCAAATGAACCGTCTTCAATCATATTCATTGACGCTCGCAATGACCGTTTTCCAAGAAGCCGGAAATATTCATTAAGCAATCTTTCCTTTGGGTTTGTGTTACCAAATTTGGAAGGCCCAGATGTAAAAGCATAAAGATCCCATACTCTTTCTGGCTTGCTACACTTCAATAGTGCATCAACAACAGCACGTCTCTGCAAAAGTATACGAATAGAATCATATAGAATTATATAAGTTTCAAGGAGAAATGCAGAAGGCAGCATAAGTTGGAAAAGTCAAAGTTTCACCTGCTTGATTCCAGGGCGAAAACCATAGACAATTATCCTCATGTCTTTGCCTGCAAAATGCACATGATTCACAGGAAACAGAGGATACTAAGATACAGCACGTATTAGATAAAGCGGTAACAAATGTCCCTTCAAGATGTCTAGTCCCAAGATAATTACTTTCAGGTAAGAAACAAAGGGGAAAATCTGTCGCAGGAAAACCTGATACAAAAAACTACTCAAAATCAATTCTAGCAAATGGTACTTGGAAACATACCTGTGACCTTTAGAAGACGTTTTGGTGGATTCTTGTTGGAGTTATCTCTGTTTGATTGAGCTTTCAGCACCTACATACAACACCCACGACACAGTCAGTCAATACAAATAACTACACTAAAATCCAGAGTTTGAAACTTCACTAAAATTAATCACATACTGCTATCTCCAAAGGCATAATAACTGACCATTTTGTTAAACTTCTCGATAGCTACCAGAGGAATTGTACCAAATGGAACAAGCTTTCTGGTTCCTTCACTCTTCGCAAAGAGAAACAAGGAATAGATCCTTTCATTAATAGCAGTTTCAAGAAAAATTTATAGGAATGCAAAAAATAAACGGCATTATTTACATATGATGCACCACGTAAGCATTACAATGAGTTGACCCAAAGATGAAACAGAAGAACGACAAGTCATACCAAAAACAGAATACGGAAATTTGTCAGCAATAGGGTCCCTGCCTCATCGGTGTTAATGAGCATTACTCCACAACCCTGACATCAAAGCCATAAAGAACATAAACAACTTCAATAAAGAATAAAACCCAAGGATATCTACAATAGAATTATGATGGAACAGATTCCACAAATGCTAATTTTCAAGGAACCTAGCGAATCATATCAAATCCAAAGCAAAAAAAATTCAGAAAACAGCAAGGGCACAGTTTAGAATTCCCAATTCGAAACATCCTATTCTGACCAATTATAATGACATACCTCGTAGATGATCCTCTCAGATTCCATTAAGCAATCCAAGTTCGAAAACGAGCTTGACCAAGAAGCTGACTGATCCCCCCAATCGAAAGGGAATAGGAAAAACATTAGACGCCAATCGATTAAGCAGACATATCCAATATACAACAAAAACGATGTTCTCGTGTTGTTTGCTTAATTCGGTAAAGGAAAATGCGGGAGAGAAGCTAAATTGACAGGTTAGAGCAAAAGAGAAATACATCTATTTTGGTCCATTCAAGCACGTCCCAGCTTCCTGTGCCTTCCATCTTCTCTGAGGAATATCGTAGCGATCGTAATCGCCTATAGGGAGGTCTCGGCGCCGTCATTTGAGAGAGAGACGGTGACGAGGCGCTCAACGGTGGCAAACGACGGATTTTGCACGCTGCAATTTCGCCAAAAGGCAATGTGACATCCAAATACGACGCAGTTTCCGTTACGTTTTAGCTTTATTGTTTAATAATATTTCTCACCTTTTTCAATCATATTTTTTCTCACCTATTCAAGATTATGTAAGTTGAATTTTCCCTCATCTTAAATATAATGATTTGGTTTGTTGCTACAGTCTCTCTAATCAAAAACTTGTATATAACTTTGGTAATTAACTAAAGATATATTATTTGAACTCATCTAATTATTAATAATAATTTTTTAAAGAAACTGTTAATATAAAACTAGAAATATCTAACGAAATAATTAATTTAAAATATAGGTAATCGTAAAATAACTCCAGTAATTTAAATGAACAATTGATTAAAATAACATTATTTTAAATTTTTATTTCAAATATATCAGTAATAATTTAAATTTCTAAAAATATCATAAATTTAATAATAAAATAATTAAAAATTTGTTTCTAATAAAAAATTAAGCCATAAATTAAAAATATGAATCTAAATATTATGTTTTAATTTTATATATAATTTATTTAAATTAAATAATTATTTTTATATAATGATTTATGTTATTTTTAAAATTTTATTTTTATTACGTTAAATTTATAAGATAAAATTAAAATATTATTATTTTAGAATATTACTCAATTTAAATTAATATTTTATTTGGATGCTGACACATACTATCAAATAGTGGTGGTGGCTTATTATAATCATACAAAATTAGCATCACACAAATATTTGTTTTTTAATGCTAGATATTTCCTTAAATAAATAGTATAAAGTTTAAAATTGTATCACAGTTCAATATGCTTTTGGACTTCGGATCTATTATTCGTAATATATTAATTTAAAAATATTTTAAAATAATAATTTTTATTGACTTATTTACACCAACATTTGATTGCTTAATATATAGTATAAATTTCCATATCTTCATATTATACATCGCATATTTATACTTTCACATTTATACTTCACATATAACATTTCAAAATTAAATTACATAATATTAAATTACTATATTAAATGCATTATCGAATATGATTGTTTTGTTAATTTAACATTATGCTAAACAATTCCTTCATCTTTAAAAAATAATTATCTAAATGTGTTATTTAAATTTTAGACATAATCAGATTTTAAATTTTAAATAATAGTATTTTACAAAGAATTTATTTAATAAACCTAATAAAAATTAAAAACAATTATCTTCTGTGGAATTAGCTAGAAGCAAGTACGAGTCCATCAAACTATGCATTCGTTAAAGTTATAAAATCATAAACATTTTGCATGTAGGTTATGTATAAAAAAGAATCAATTTATAAATTCCATTGCACTTTAGTGCCAAACTTGACAAACCCACATACCAATAATCTTTGCCAAAAGAGAGGAGAAGACCAAGCACGAGTCCGAACTTACACACAAAAAAACTTGTCAGAATCGGAACTTAAGGTCCGAAATCAAGGATTCTTCTGTATCACCGACGGATTTTACAGAATCAGAATTAAAAACAACCTTGGCACATACGTTTATGCAGTATCTATCTCAATCACAATACAAGCGTAGAACAATATACAACGCATCATCATATGCTACTGCAAGTCAGAATTTGCAATCCACGAAGCAGAATAGTAAAGGAGATAAGATAAAGAGGAGCTCATATCATAATACCTCTCGTGGTGATCGAGCAATGTAAAAGCTTTTCTTCCTTGGGTTTGGAGTTTGTACCAAGCTGCACAGGATACTGGGACATGCCCACGGCTTGGTTTCCCCAGGTGAGGTCAAAGAGGCGGTAAAAATGCAGACTTAAGGGTGTAGTCTCGGAGAGCTTCACTAGTTATCTGTGTCCAAGCATTTCTCAAGGGTTTTATTACTGGTACATTCTTGAAGTGCCTTGGCGTTAAGTTCTCTGCCAAATCTCCAGACATAGTTGAGCCCAACAAGAAGCTCGGTAATAATGGTTTCTGTCTTCTGCTGGTTTGCAAAGTAAAGCGTTTGTGCAAGAACTATGTGCGTCCTTGAAACTAAGCTTTGGTGCTCGTAACTCCTCTCGGATTGCCATTTTATCATGTTGTGAGCTAATGGACCCAACCATTCCAAGATACCCGCCATGGCATCTGTCCAGTCTTTTGCTAGTCCTGGATCATAAACTGTGGACGAACTTAAGTTTTTTGAGTAGGGCTTTAGCGTTTCTCTCAACGACGTTCTCACGCTCGCCGGTAACATGTTGTAAAGGTCGTCTCTTGCATCTTCGCCTATCAGGTGTGGAGATGCAACAAATCTCTCTATCACGATGATGACATTAGCATAGTGTAATGCTAAACAAGCAGCACCAAGTGTATTAGGAGCAGCATCTGACAGCTTGAGTCTGGAAGGAAATGCCATGTTTTCAACATGGACAGAGTTAGAATTTCCTTCGAGAATATGATGCTCAGCACTACTAGTCTTAGTTCCATTTCGGGTCCTAGTGCTGAGAGGAGTAATCCCATCGTGAGACACCATACAGCCTTTAAATGGGCCAACCTGTGTTAAGCGGTTGGGTTTCAATTGCTTTTTTGTTGAGGAAACTGAAGGCCTTTCCGGGGTCTGACCCATCTTCTTGTTGAGCTTGCTCATTCCGAGTAGTGGTCCTGATTTGGAAGTGATCTTTCCTAGCGGACCTGAGTAAAACTTGAAACGTTTGTTCTTTTCTGCAACGAGAGGACCTGACTTAGGGGATTGGGTGCTGAGAGAACCTGAAAGGAAATCACTCATCTTCGTGGACCTTGTAGCAACTGAACTTGATGCTGGACTGGTAAATCTTCCAAGGGGACCAGAAGCAAATCTAGGAAGACCCGTATTCTCAGACTGATGAGACAAAGGTGTCAAAATTGTAGAAACTGAATGGCTGCGACCAATGAAATCAGAATCTGCAGAGCTAATATCACTAGCCTCTGCTCTGTAACTAATGCCAAAAACATGTTTAGTCCTACTTAGGATTGTGAAAATTGATCTAACCAAGAGAAGGGCGGTATAGTCATAAGTACGGTTCCAAAGAGACACATCCCGCAGATTCTTCACTTCATGTCTTTTCCATGTAACTTTTTTCTGATATTCCAATAGATTTTCGGTTGCAGATTCATTGCTCACCATTCTCCTGAAACTCTGTTCAAGATCTGCCAAAATCTCAGTCTCCTGGTAAAGACTTGCGTTTGATAAGATAAAACGTTCCATTTTCTTCGTTTGTCTATCCATTTTTTTCCACCCAAACTGCCACCCATATGGGTCAGCCCCAGTATTCATCATCTCACTGAAACAGTTCTCAAAGCTCTTCAGCTTGGGATCGTTGCATTTAATAGCGAGCCTAGCCACAGCTTTTGCAACATTCTCGACGTTCTCCATCATTTCATCTCGTATTAATCTTACAATGAAATCATCGTCTTCTGAAACTAGCTTCCTTATACCCGTTGAGTGTGTAATCTCCCACCTAAGCCTTGCAACGTTCTTATCACTTAAGGATTGCCACAAATGAACAAGTTTCGACAGTATACTTGCAACCTCGAACGCTAATACTCCGAGCACCGCCTTCTCTTTATGACCTTCATGTTTCTTTGGAAACCTCCACAGATTACGAAACCAAGTCTCTGAAACCATCCTCTCAGCCTGCTGTGAAGCAAATAGACAACAAAGGAACCAAAATAATCATCAGTGTCAGTTATGCTATGAATTACCATCCGGAAAAATTTGATAACCAAAACAAGTGAAGAAGTACAAAATCAATCCAATATACCCACTCAATTACATTTAAAACCAGATCCACCATTGAAAACTCGAACTGAATTCGGAGTTAACCCCGACAGGAAGAGCACAACAGATAAGTATATAACGCAAAAGCAACGCAATGAAGGAAAAAAAATATCAAGAAAACTGCAAGAAGTAGTTCTTACGAAAGCAATAGGAATTGGATTTGGCCGAAATTGGGTAAAATCAAGCTACAGAAGCCAAGGTACCCAGAATCGTTAAATTCTACCAACCACCAATACCAAATCGGTTTCTTAGAACAATCTCCAGCTGCAATATGCAACTTAACCTTTTCAACATCAAACTAGCAGAAGCCAGAAACGGCGAAACTCCACACACAGCGAAATTCATGAGAGACGCATGATTCGAATTAGAATTGTCGGCAAATCCAGAAGCAGACGCGGAACAGTAAAACCCAAAGAGGAAGCGCGTAACAATTATACTGTTCGAAAGAATAACCTTACCGATCGTTCGAGGAAAAGATATGAATCAGAAAAATCTGGAAGAAAAAAAAGAGAAAGAGAGAGAGAGTACAGCAAGATAGAGAAAGAGACGAGGAAGATACAGTAGAGACTATAGCTACATCCCACATGTGGAGAGGTTAAAGCAGCAAATTATGGAGAGAGAGAGAGACTGAGCGAGTCAAGTTTGTGCGGAAGAATCCTATATTTGCCTTTTCATATTTTTAGTTTACTGCTTTTGATTAAGATTATTACTTATTTTGCTTTAAACTTTTATGATTGTAATTTTTGAAGCCAAAATGTTTAACAAGTGAACTGCCTTTGTCGTCCAAAAATCAAAACAAATTACTAATTTTCAAAAACAATTTGAAATTCCGTTGAACAGAAAAGAAAAATTACTATTAGTTGCGTCATTTTCTCGTTTATTTAAAAATATTTTTTAAATTTTTCAAAAACAGAAAAGATAATAATTATCTTATTCATCCATTTTTATTAAATTAATCAATTCTACAATTTAATTAAATTTACAAAGAATTAATTTGTTTTTATTTGTTTTATGTTATTCAACAATCAACAAATTAAAACACGAAATTTACACTATAATTATTATAAAAAGTTATTATAATAAATAATATTACCATTTCTACTATATTTTGTCAAAAAATAAAAAATATGATTTGAACAAAAACAAACATAAACTAAAAAAATCAAACACTCAGAACCAGAAAAATCGCGAGAATTTGTTACGAAGATAGAAAATTTTGATGCAATCCGGAAGAATTATCCGAATTTCTCTTTGCAACATGCTGCAAGGAAGAGTAATTCCCAAGGGAACACCCTAACAAGATAGGCTATGCAGAAGAATTTGATATTCTCCTACATTAGCAGTTTGATACCATAATATTTCGAGAATACGAATGATATATTCTAATCAGAAAACGATTGTAGTGCTATTCAAAAGTGACAAAAAAACTAAAAAAATCAAATTATATAAATCATGTGGTTTAAATGTGCATTGAGAACACATTTTTTTGTTCAATCAAAACAAATAGTTATTTTTAGAAAACGAAATAGAGGTATAAAAAGAGAGAAATGCATGTGTTGAGATTTGAGAAAATCGTATTGAATAATTTTTCAAATCTTAAAGTTACTCAATATCTCTTGAAAATAACAAAAACAAATATTTTCTCTAGTTGAATAAGTTGGAGAATTCAGTTTGTTAAAAAAAAAAATATTTTCCAAAAATTAATAATTAACGGGACAGACAAAAATTGCATCCACTATTTGTAAATTTTTTGCAAGAGAGTTATAGAAGCAATAACTCTTTGGTCAATAATTGGACCAAGTTTCTATAATTCAATTAACAGTTTTAAAATATGAATAATGAATGTTAACATAGTTAAAATAATAATAACAGAAATCTTAAATGTAAATATCATATCCAAAGCTTTAACATTTCTCAAAACAAAATAGATATGTCTAATTAAAAAAATACATTAACGCATAATCAAATAAATATTTACTTTCCATTTTAAAAATAGAAACCAAATAGTTTAAACATAAAAGAAACATCGGTAAGAAAATTGCCCCAAGTAGTTTGGTTGACGTTGAACTTGACAAAATATGAAAACGATATATATCCAATTAGGTTTAATTATATATTGTAAGCTATTAAAAAGGTGTTAAGTGGATTGTTACTTGTTGGAGCAGTGCAACTTTCGTGTTTACGTGTTCAAGTGAAAAAATAATGTCCACGTTTGCAGCTATTATATGCTAATGATTTTCTCATAATGATATATTTTTAATGGGTTAGTGTTAGAGAATGGGTTAGTGTTAGAGATGGGTTGCGCCTTTCCTCTATCGCTCAAAAGGAATGCCCAATCAAAAGAATACTCATTTTTGTTAGGAATGGATATACGTCGATCGAGGAACTGTCGGGCTGATGTATTTTTAATGGGTTGTTGTTGGAGATGGGATGCGCCTTTCCTCTCTGGCTCAAAAGGAGTGCCCAATCAAAAGAATACTCATTCTTGTTAGGAGTGGGTACACGCCGATCGAGGAACTGTCGGACTAATGTATTTTTAATGGGTTACTGTTGGAGATGGGTTGCGCCCTTCCTCTCTGGCTCAAAAAGAGTACCCAATCAAAAGAACACTCATTCTTGTTAGGAGTGGGTACACACCGATCGAAGAACTGCCGGGCTGATGTATTTTTAATGGGTTACTGTTGGAGATTGGTTGCGCCCTTCCTCTCTAGCTCAAAAGGAGTGCACAATCAGAAGAACACACATTCTTGTTAAGAGTGGGTATACGCCGATCGAGGAGTTACCGGACAGTTCAGAAAACTATCCGATCTCAACGACTATCGAGAACGGCGGAAAACCTATCAATATTAGATAACATTTATAAGCATTTAAAAGTGGTAATAATTATAATATTGAAATTTAATCGAGTTAAAAATATAAAATAAACGAAGTTCACACCATAATGGGGGACAAATCTTTTAATAGAACGAAGCTAATACCTAACTAAAATTTGTAATAAACTCCTCATCAAATAATAGAAATTTTTGTTTGATAAAAACTCTCCCTATTTTTGAGTAACGAAAAAGATATTTTGGTTGATATACTAGATTTCACTCTCGAGATCAAAGACGCAATTGAATTTATGTACTACAAATGTTGACTAATAACCAATTTACAATTAATGTCGACAGAAAATTCTTTCCCACGGATAAAATTCGGAAACAAAGCATAATAATGATTTGTGATTCATTCAGACGAGAACAAAAAATGATTCATAACTGGTGGTGACTCGTGACAGGTCTCTTGCCTTTGGGCCTACAGGAATAAAATTAAATAGGTGGGAATCAAATAAAGGAGCAACAGACAAGAAATACAATTTCCTTGGTGTTAAAAAGGATTATCTGAAAGATGAGGGAGTAAAAGAGAAACTAATTGGGATAGGGAAGAGATCCGTCACAATCATTAATGGCTACCACGCGGAAACTTGTCGTTTATACAATTCCTCAACTATCGATTTTGAATTCCAAATGGGTCAAATAGTATTATTCTATTTGAGTAAGGGTTATACAAATAATATGAAACGAATAAACTGAATCGAAAAAATGATTTTAGTTGGTTTTTTATTATAAAGAAATAAGCAAACGTATATTGTTTTGGAAAACTATGATTATTAGTTAGTAATCGAAATCGAACCGAAAACTGAAAATAATATCTGAAAAATCAAACTATTTTCGGTTATTTTTGGTTATCCAAAATATTTTGGTTAAATTCAAATCATATATAAGTAAACATATAGTTTACAATAAAAAGTTTTTTTTAGTCATTAGGTTACAATGTACCGACCCAATATTCCAATATATTCATACGAATATTTAGTACTCTCCTACGAGGGATGAAAATCGAACTTCACATCTGTATAAATAGACGTAAAGGTGATACAACCAATATATCACTTGTTCCTCCACTACTTTTTAAAAATTTTGAATAAGCAAATTTCTGTGAAAATAATGACAACTAACGTTTAATTCTTGTTTCATGAGTTAGAGATTAAATTAAGAAAACGTTTTGTAAAAATGATTCAGCATTGAATTTTTTTTATAACTTTATATCGTTCGGTCAACTGTAGCATTTGAAACAAATTTGCAACACTAAAAAGTAATTATTATTTATTCTTAGATTACTAAAAAAAATGAAAACACATTAATATTAAATCAACCATTTTTCAGAAAATAATAAGAATTAGCAACATTCTGGTGAATATAGTTTGGGCTTCAGGCCCATATTGTCCATCAGTTCTCAATGGAATAGTAAGACATCAAAATAGTCAATCGTTAAGTAGCATTATATATTGCAAGTATTTGGTTCTCTATGCATGTAAGATCAATAGTGTACTAATAAATTATGAAAAAATCGTTCTAAAAAGAAAACAAAAAGAATGGACTAATTCAATCAAAGAATCTTTCTTCACGAAAACTGAGCCCAACAGTGTTTCGATGCCTCAACGGCTTTTACGTTTCGCTGACGAATCACGTGTTCAGGTTTCGTTCGTGCTACTAAAAATATTGTGCCTATCAATAAAAATATAAATATTTCATTTTCTTTGTATTGCTTTGTACTAAATTCTTATCATTAATGAAATCTTTTAACAAAAAAAAATACTCATTCTTTGTCTTTTAAAATCCAGCTATATATTGATGCCCATTTGTAAGAAAATTACAAAAATGACTGGAACGAAAAACGACAATAAAAGATTGGTGGGAATCAAGGTATGCGATGTTCGTTTGTCTGCCGTAAACGTTGCGTAAGCGACCTACGATCAAATGTTGGGATTAGACGATATTATTATTGTTTGTTTGATCACCGTAAATTATCGTCGTACATTTTATCATAATTATTTGATCACAAATCTTACAATTCTACAGTGGTTAAAAAATTTTATCGCAGTTTTTTGCGATCGATCGCAACGTTTTACCAGAAGAATATGTAACGGTCAGTCAAATAACGTTTAAACGAATGATGTAGCCGTAGTTTCTTTCAACTACAAAACGAACACAATTGAAGTGGTTATTATTATAGATTTCTCAATTTGTACGCCTCTTAAAGGAATTTTTTTTTTGGTCACTTTGGTTAGCACCACAATCGTTTTTGGTTAGAATACACCGTTTGGGTCTTCAAACCAAAATGGTATCGAGGTGCTAATGTGTGAGAAGATCGAGTTCCTCTTCCTGGCTTGCTTTGCTAGTGCGTCAGCGTGAGCGTTCTTCTCCCTGTATACATGATGCAAGGAAAAATCATAATATTTTTTCCATAGCTCCTCAAACTATTCTATCTCTACAGCGAATCCTGATCATTTCTTTTTTTTTGAGACAATACTGATTAAATCCGTTGAATCTGTGTAAAACTTTTGCAGTAGCGTTTCAGTTTGTGCAAACTTGTCATCGCCTAACGCAGACTGTGGAATTATGTGTGAAATGGTGTTTGTGCCTCTCAAAGGAATCTTTATTCTTCTTTTATACGTCATAGAAGGAGAATCTTTCTTTAATAAAATCGATGTCCTTTATCGCACGTTATTAATATTCTATTTTGCCTAAGTTTTAGTGCCGTGATAATTTATTTTTAATTTTAATCAGCACTTGTTTTTGCTTTTCTTAAATTTAATAAATCAGTATTTGTTCTCGACAAATATATGATTACTAAATAATTAAGTAAATCAGCTCCTACACAACTGTGCAGACAGTCGATTTGGCCAGTTCGTGCCAACAAAATCCAAAATGGGTTTCAACCCTTCAGAGAAATTAAAAAGACTGTTAGCTAGATAGATAACAAGATTCTAAAAATAATAAAAGTAAAAAATTGTTACTTAGAAAATAATAAAAGTGTGATTCCTTTTCTAAAGTTTTCTGCCGATTAATTCAACAAAAAAACAGATACAATCTTTGTTTAACGAGTAATATCCTAAAATAGCACCATTTTAAATTTATCTTTCAAATTTAGCACATTAAAAATAAAATTTCAAAAATAGCACAAATTGTTATGTGAAAATAATTATTTACCTTAAATAAACTATATATAAAATTAAAACATAATGTTTGGGTTCACTTTTTCCAATTTAGGGTTTAAATTTTTTTCATTAGGAAATTTTTTTTTAATTATTTTAGTATTAAATTTATGCTATTTTTAGAACTTTAAATAATTAATACTATATTTGGAACAAAAAATTGAAATAGTGCTATTTTAGTTACTTACCCTGTGTCGACGGGTTTTTCCAGCGCCGACACTAACCTCCTGTTTGGTCTTTTTACTGTCTTTGTCTTTGTCTTTTCCAGAGTTGTACCATTTGGTACACATAGATTTAAAACTTTTCGAAACAATACGAATGAATGTGGATGAAGCAATGGTCTCGCCAATGTGTTGTGGTTTATCGCAGTCCTTGGTTGGGGGCTATTGAGTTGGACGTGTCGATTACTAGCGACATTTCGAGCTCTATGTTCGTATGGGTGAGAAGTATCTCCCATCGTTGCGTTCGTCTCTTCTCCCTGTTTCAGGCTTTGAAGGTACAAAGCTTTCTATTCTGCCATCACATGTTACTCAACGGTTTCAAATGGTATTGCATGATTTATGGTTTAGTGATCGGTTTGTTTATTAATTTTTTTTGGTTTTGTTTATTTATCCCATTGGTTGAGGAATTTAATGGGCTGGTTCTAATGGCATCTTTCATCAGCTCCTTTTTTAAGTGATTGGTGAATCGATTAAGCAGTTTCGTTTAGTTTTTTATATTCGAAGTTTTTTCTATGTCTGATTTGGTTGTCGGTTCCAGTAAACCGATCATAGTCGGTCTCGATATTTTCGACGGTTTTTTTTTTTGAAATTTCGTTTTGCAATTATAAAATTTTACTAGATTTATCCCACAGGAATGCTTGGGAAAAAATATTCTAAATTATATTTTATTAGTAAATATAAATAAAATTTTATATAATATTAATTTTTATTTAAAATTACTTTTAACATTAATTTTGTACATATAAATTTAAAAAGAAAAAGTAAATTATTTTTATGAATTTAATAGTATTTTTGGTTAGTTTAATAAAAATATATTAATACTCTAACCAAATTAATAACAATGGCATATATGTAATTATTCGAATAACTTAAGCCTATTTATATATTTATTTGAAATTTACTGTAATGATGAAACGTAAACATGATATTTCTGTTAATAACACGTGAGAGTAAATTATTTTCTTAAATTGTTTGTCAAATAATATATTAGGGATTAGGTAATAACTTAAATCTATTTATATTTATTTGAAATTATTTATAAATTAACGTATTAAAAATTTAAAAAAATAAAAATTATAGTTTTGCAAATATAATACTATTTTTGGTTAGTTGAATAAAATATATTAATTTTCTAACCAAATTAATATCAGTGGCATGTATTGTAATTATTTTAGTAATTTAAACCCTTTTATATATTTAAGTTGAAACTCATTCTGGTGTTGACTCGTCAGCATATCATTTTTGTTTTAACACATCATGGTAATGTTACTTTGCTAAAAAATTTCTCAAATAATATATTAGAGATTCTCTACATATTTTTACATGATATCATAATACAAGATACAAATCTATTTGGAAATGTTAGACATGACGTATTAATCAAATTATTTCTTTTTATTTTCTTTCATGTTTAATAAATATATTTACTATATTATTTAGAAGAAAAAATTATGTTAGTTGTGTACACAAATTTGGTGATGAGTCAATCGAATATTTTTTGTTTAATTACGATTTTAATTAAATTTATTTAAAGAAAAATATTTTTTTATTTTTAATACGAACACATGTCAATTAAAAATATACGTTAATTTTGAATACAAACACGAGTCAAATTTTAATTTAAAATTAATTGAAAAATGAATGTTAGTGACAAAAAGATCTAACTATTATAATTTGTTCTTTTTAAAATTTATTTTTAAAATTATCTATACAATACGATGTTTTTGCACAACTAATATATAATTTTATTATTATATTTATTTAATTAAAAAAATCTAAAACACCATACTTTTAAATTTAAAGCAATATCTTTAAATTATAAATTTTTAAGAATTATTTTATGTATTTGTATTGTTTTTGTAAAAAGAAAACTATTATGATGTTTTGGGGTGAAAACAAAAAGTTTAAAATATTTCTTTTTATTTTCTTTTATTTTTAATCAAATCTATTTACTATATTAGTTAGAAAAAATTATGTTAGTTATGTACACAAATTTGATAATGAGTCAATTGAATGTTTTTTGTTTTCTTATGTTTTTAATTAAATTCAGCATATACATGTTATTTAAAGAAAAATATTTTTTATTTTTTTAATACGAACACATATCAATTAAAAACATGCATGAATTTTGAATAAGAACACGAGTCAAATTTTAATTCAAAATTAATTGAAAAATAAATGTTATTAACAAAAAGATTTGACTATTATACGTAAATAATCTAATAGTTTATTTATGCACAATCAATATATTATTTTATTATTATATTTATTTAATTATAAAAATAATCTAAAATATCATACTTTAAAATTTAAAGCTAAATATTTAAATTAGGAATTTTCAAAATTATTTTATGTATTTGTGTTATTTTTGTAAAAAATAAAAATATTATAATATTTTGGTGTGAAAACAAAAAAGTTTAATTAATTTATTTTTATTTTTTTCATTTTTAATCAAATATATTTACTTTTATTTAGAAGAAAAAATTATGCTAGCTGTGGACAAAAATTTGGTGACGAGTCAATCGAATCTTTTTTGTTTTTTTTATCGTTTTAATTAAATTCTGTATATACATGTTATTTAAAGAAAAATATCTTTGTATTTTTAATATGAACACGTGTCAATTAAAAATATGCGTCAACTTTGAATACAAACATGAGTTAAATTTTGATTTAATTAGTTGAAAACTGAATGTTATTGACAAAATGATACAAGTGATTATATTGACTATTATATGTAAACAATTAAATTACTATAATTTTTTTAAATTAATTTTTTAAAATTATCTACCTACACAACCAATATATTATTATATTAATTTAAATATAAAATAATCAAAAATACCACATTTTTAAATTTAAAGCTAAACATTTAAATTATAAATTTTTAAGAATTATTTTATTTATTTATGTTGTTTTTGTAAAAATAGAAATATTATGATGTTTTGGGGTGAAAACAAAAAGTTTAAAATATTTCTTTTTATTTTCTTTTATTTTTAATGAAATCTATTTACTATATTATTTAGAAAAAAATTATGTTAGTTATGTACACAAATTTGATGATAAGTCAATCATATCTTTTTTGTTTTCTTATGGTTTTAATTAAATTCAGTATATACATGTTATTTAAAAAAAAATATCTTTATATTTTTAATACGAATACGTGTCAATTGAAAACATGCGTCAACTTTGAATACAAACACGAGTCAAATTTTGATTTAATTAGTTGAAAAATGAATGTTATTGACAAAAAGATACAAGTGTTTATATTGACTATTATAAGTAAATAATTTAACTACTATAATTTTTTTTTAAAAATTAATTTAAAAAAATTATTTTTACAATACGATGTTTTTGCACAACTAATATATCATTTTATTATTAAATTTATTTAATTATAAAAAATAATCTAAAATACCGTATTTTTAAATTTAAAGCTAAATATTTAAGTTATAAAATTTTTAAAATTATTTTATGTATTTGTGTTGTTTTTGTAAAAATAGAAATATTATGATGTTTTGGGGTGAAAACAAAAAGTTTAAAATATTTTTTTTTATTTTCTTTTATTTTTAATCAAATCTATTTACTATATTATTTAGAAACATTTTTTGTTAGTTATGTACACAAATTTTATGATGAATCAATCGAATTTTTTTTTGTTTTCTTATTGTTTTAGTTAAATTCAGTATATACATGTTATTTATTTATATTTTTAATATGAACACGTGTCAATTAAAAATATGTTATGAACTTTGAATAAAAACACGAGTGAAATTTTAATTCAAAATTAATTGAAAAATGAATGTTATTAACAAAAAGATTTGACTATTATACGTAAATAATCTAATAGTTTGTTATTTTTTAAAATTTATTTTTAAATTATCTATACAATATATTTTTGCATAACCAATATATTATTTTAGTATTATATTTATTTAATTGTAAAAAATAATCTAATATATCATACTTTAAAATTTAAAGCTAAATATTTAAATTAAGATTTTGTAAAATTATTTATGTATTTGTGTTATTTTGTAAAAATAAAAATATTATAATGTTTTGGGGTGAAAACAAAATTTTTTAATATATTTATTTCTATTTTCTTTCATTTTTAATCAAATATATTTACTATTATTTAGAAGAAAAAATTATGCTAGTTGTGTACCCAAATTTGGTGACGAGTCAATCCAATTTTTTTTGTTTACTTATCGTTTTAACTAAATTCTATATATACATGTTATTTATAGAAAAATATCTTTATATTTTTAATACGAACACGTGTCAATCAAAAATATGCATGAACTTTGAATAAGAACACGAGTCAAATTTTAATTCAAAAATTAATTGAAAAATGAATGTTATTGACAAAAAGATACAAGTGTTTATATTGACTATTATAAGTAAATAATTTAACTATTATAATTTTTTTAAAATTAATTTTAAAAAATTATTTTTACAGTACGATGTTTTTGCACAACTAATATATTATTTTATTATTATATTTATTTAATTATAAAAAATAATCTAAAATACCATACTTTTAAATTTAAAGCTAAATACTTAAATTATAAAATTTTAAAAATTATTTTACGTATTTGTGTCTTTTTGTAAAAATAGAAATATTATAATATTTTGGGGTGAAAACAAAAAGTTTAAAATATTTCTTTTTATTTTCTTTTGTTTTTAATCAAATCTATTTACTATATTATTTAGAAAAACAATTTATAAGTTATGTTCACAAATTTTATGGTGAGTCAATAGAATCTTTTTTGTTTTCTTATTGTTTTAATTAAATTCAGTATATACATGTTATTTAAAGAAAAATATCTTAATATTTTTAATACGTACACGTGTAAGTTAAAAACATGCATGAACTTTGAATAAGAACACGAGTCAAATTTTAATTTAAAATTAATTAAAAAATGAATGTTATTAGCAAAAAGATTTGACTATTATATGTAAATAATCTAATAGTTTGTTATTTTTTAAATTTTATTTTTAAAATTATCTATACAATACGATATTTCTGCACAACCAATATATTATTTTAGTATTATATTTATTTAATTATAAAAATAATCTAAAATATCATACTTTAAAATTTAAAGCTAAATATTTAAATTCAGATTTTTTAAAATTATTTTATGTATTTGTGTTATTTTTGTAAAATTAGAAATATTATAATGTTTTGGGGTGAAAATAAAAAAGTTTAATATATTTATTTCTATTTTCTTTCATTTTTAATCAAATATATTTACTATTATTTAGAAGAAAAAATTATGCTAGTTGTGTACACAAATTTGTGACGAGTCAATCCAATCTTTTTTGTTTACTTATCGTTTTAATTAAATTCTGTATATACATGTTATTTAAAGAAAAATATCTTTATATTTTTAATACGAACACGTGTCAATCCAAAACATGCATGAACTTTGAATAAGAACACGAGTCAAATTTTAATTCAAAATTAATTGAAAAATTGAATGTTATTGACAAAAAGATATAAGTGTTTATATTGACTATTATACGTATATAATTTAACTACTATAATTGTTTTTTAAATTAATTTTTAAAAATTATTTTTACAATACCATGTTTCTGCACAACTAATATATTATTTTATTATTACATTTATTTAATTATAAAAAAATCTAAATACCATACTTTTAAATTTGAAGCTAAATATTTAAGTTATAAATTTAAAAAAAATTATTTTATGTATTTGTGTTTTTTTTTTAAAATAGAAATATTATGATGTTTTAGGGTGAAAACAAAAAGTTTAAAATATTTATTTTTATTTTCTTTTATTTTTAATCAAATCTATTTACTATATTATTTAGAAAAAAAAATTTGTTAGTTATGTACACAAATTTTATGATGAGTCAATCGAATTTTTTTGTTTTCTTATTGTTTTAATTAAATTCAGTATATACATGTTATTTAAAGAAAAATATCTTTATATTTTTAATACGAACACGTGTCAATTAAAAACATGCATAAACTTTGAATAAGAACTCGAGTCAAATTTTAGTTCAAAATTAATTGAAAAATAAATGTTGTTAACAAAAAGATTTGACTCCTATACGTAAATAATCTAATAGTTTGTTATTTTTTAAAATTTATTTTTAAAATTATCTATTCAATACGATATTTCTGCACAACCAATATATTATTTTAGTATTATATTTATTTAATTATAAAAAATATTCTAAAATATCATACTTTAAAATTTAAAGCTAAATATTTAAATTAAGATTTTTAAAAATTATTTTATGTATTTGTGTTATTTTTGTAAAATTAGAAATATTATAATTTTTTGGGGTGAAAACAAAAAAGTTTAATATATTTATTTCTATTTTCTTTCATTTTTAATCAAATATATTTACTATTATTTAGAAGAAAAAATTATGCTAGTTGTGTACACAAATTTGTGACGAGTCAATCCAATCTTTTTTGTTTACTTATCATTTTAATTAAATTCTGTATATACATGTTATTTGAAGAAAAATATCTTTATATTTTTAATACGAACACGTGTCAATCCAAAACATGCATGAACTTTGAATAAGAACACGAGTCAAATTTTAATTCAAAATTAATTGAAAAATTGAATGTTATTGACAAAAGGATATAAGTGTTTGTATTGACTATTATATGTATATAATTTAACTACTATAATTGGTTTTTAAATTAATTTTTAAAAATTATTTTTACAATACCATGTTTCTGCACAACTAATATATTATTTTATTATTACATTTATTTAATTATAAAAAATAATCTAAAATACCATACTTTTAATTTTGAAGCTAAATATTTAAGTTATAAATTTAAAAAAATTATTTTATGTATTTGTGTTTTTTGTAAAAATAGAAATATTATGATGTTTTAGGGTGAAAACAAAAAGTTTAAAATATTTCTTTTTATTTTCTTTTATTTTTAATAAAATCTATTTACTATATTATTTAGAAATTTTTTTTTGTTAGTTATGTACACAAATTTTATGATGAGTCAATCGAATCTTTTTTGTTTTCTTATTGTTTTAATTAAATTCAGTATATACATGTTATTTAAAGAAAAATATCTTTATATTTTTAATATGAACACGTGTCAATTAAAAACATGCATGAACTTTGAATAAGAACACGAGTCAAATTTTAATTCAAAATTAATTGAAAAATAAATGTTGTTAACAAAAAGATTTGACTATTATACGTAAATAATCTAATAGTTTGTTATTTTTTAAAATTTATTTTTAAAATTATCTATGCAATACGATATTTCTGCACAACCAATATATTATTTTAGTATTATATTTATTTAATTATAAAAAATAATCTAAAATATCATACTTTAAAATTTAAAGCTAAGTATTTAAATTAAGATTTTTTGAAATTATTTTATGTATTTGTGTTATTTTTGTAAAAATATAAATATTATAATGTTTTGGGGTGAAAACAAAAAACTTTAATATATTTATTTTATTTTCTTTCATTTTTAATCAATTATATTTACTATTATTTAGAAGAAAAAATTATGCTAGTTGTGTACACAAATTTGATGACGAATCAATCCAATCTTTTTTGTTTACTTATCGTTTTAATTAAATTCTGTATATACATATTATTTATAGAAAAATATCTTTATATTTTTAATACGTACACGTGTGAATTAAAAACATGCATGAACTTTGAATAAGAACACGAGTCAATTTTTAATTCAAAATTAATTGAAAAATTGAATGTTATTGACAAAAAGATATAAGTGTTTATATTGACTATTATACGTATATAATTTAACTACTATAATTGTTTTTTAAATTAATTTTAAAAATTTATTTTTACAATACAATGTTTCTGCACAACTAATATATTATTTTATTATTACATTTATTTAATTATAAAAAATAATCTAAAAGACCATACTTTTAAATTTAAAGCTAAATATTTAAGTTATAAATTTTAAAAAATTATTTTATGTATTTGTGTTTTTTTGTAAAAATAGAAATATTATGATGTTTTGGGGTGAAAACAAAAAGTTTAAAATATTTCTGTTTATTTTCTTTTATTTTTAATCAAATCTATTTACTATATTATTTAGAAAAAAATTTTGTTAGTTATGTACACAAATTTTATGATGAGTCAGTCGAATCTTTTTTGTTTTCTTATTGTTTTAATTAAATTCAGTATATACATGTTATTTAAAGAAAAATATCTTTATATTTTTAATACGAACACGTGTCAATTAAAATCATGCATGAACTTTGAATAAGAACTAGAGTCAAATTTTAATTCAAAATTAATTGAAAAATAAATGTTATTAACAAAAAGATTTGACTATTATACGTAAATAATCTAATAGTTTGTTATTTTTTAAAATTTATTTTTAAAATTATCTATACAATACGATATTTCTGCACAACCAATATATTATTTTAGTATTATATTTATTTAATTATAAAAAATAATCCAAAATATCATACTTTAAACTTTAAAATTAAATATTTACATTAAGATTTTTTAAAATTATTTTATGTATTTGTGTTATTTTGTAAAAATAGAAATATTATAATGTTTTGGGGTAAAAACAAAAAAGTTTAATATATTTATTTTTTATTTTCTTTCATTTTTAATCAAATATATTTACTATTATTTAGAAGAAAAATTTATGCTAGTTGTGTTCACAAATTTGGTGACGAGTCAATCTAATCTTTTTTGTTTCCTTATTTTTAATTAAATTCTGTATATACATGTTATTTAAAGAAAAATATCTTTATATTTTTAATACGTACACGTGTCAATTAAAAACATGCATGAACTTTGAATAAGAACACGAGTCAAATTTTAATTCAAAATTAGTTGAAAAATGAATGTTATTGACAAAAAGATAAAGTGTTTATATTGACTAGTATACGTAAATAATTTAACTACTATAAATTTTTTTTTAAAATTAATTTTTAAAAATTATTTATTTACACAACTAATATATTATTTTATTATTATATTGATTTAAATATAAAAAATAATCTAAAATACAGTTGTTTCAAAATATCATTACTTATTTTTTAAAAATATAACAAGTTATTTTGTTTAAAAATAATTTATATTCAATAAATTACAAAAAAAAAAAATATTGTACGTAAATTCTTACATTCTTTGGATTTTTTAATTAAATTTTTAGTCTACTGAAATGATTTTGGAAAAAGATTTATATTGGTAATTTTGAATAGAACTTACAATGTGGTATTACTGAATTGTCTTAAATTTGTTTTGAAAAGATATCTTCTTGTCTATATGATGACACAGCAACCTAATCATATCATTGGTTACTTTATCTTATATATATACATACATTCTCCCTTGGTTTCTGCATAGAGTTTCTTACATGTTAAAGAGTTTTATAAAAGTTTGAAATAACAAACGAGTAATTTCTCCATTGCAGAAGAGCGGGACTCAAATGAGACGTTGCAGTAGATAACCGATGCCATTGGGTATTATCATTTGGTCTATTCATTACCTTTAATGTTTTGTCACTACTAATATTCATCATTATTATGTGAATTTTTGTTATTTTTGTATACATAATTTTCTATAAATGAATTTTTCTTTTCTTGTTTTCTTCTTCTTCTTCATCTCACCACTCTCTCTTTCTTTAACGGCAGAGCTGACTCAGTTTCTCCGGCATTGACTCCTCTGAGAATCAGAAGCTTACGCTTTCTCAGATCGGTGAGCTTCAAGCTCCATTATCTGTTTTCTTTATTTCTATTTCTCTCTCTTTTTTTTTTTATCTGGAATTTGTTCTGCTGATTAAGTTGTCACATTTCCGGATCACGAGCCGATCTACTGGGTATTTATTTTCATCAATTCATATCTCTGTTTTCTGATTATAATCTCAGCCATTAACACCTGAATTCGATTCTGCGTAATAAAACCCAGATTTGCTTTATCTTCCTTTCCCAGAAACATTCTCATACATGACTCTGCTTTTGCGTTTCTAATTTATTTCCTGGCTTCCACCATTTCTTCCAATTCAATGTGTTTCTCTCTCTGTTGACGAGAACATATCTGGGAAAATAATTTACTGCATTTTATGGTGCAGATTCTTATTTACTTTCGCCTTCTCTACCTAAGTTAAGATTAAAAATAGTGATCGTCTCGTCAGCCTAGTTATTGGTGTTTGGATATGGTTGTCTGATGATTGGAAGAGAGAATTCGTGAAGTTAGGTATAACAAATCTGTGAAGGATTTGGGGGGTGCATCAGTGGTGATAAGGGTTGAAGGTGAGGTTAATTTATAGGTTAAGTGTGGTATGAACTCCAGAGCCGAGCCTGGGGATGGCTTTTTTCGAGTTCCTCTGGAGAATCAAACTCAACAAAAGTTTCAGTGCATGGGTCCTTGGAATCCAGTTACACCCAGTAAACCCATGCAAGGTAGATCAATTCTGGCTGTGGATGAAAGAGTCATACACCAAGAGCGAAATGAGGTTCCAAGTGGTGGATATGAAGAGAGGGCATTCTGCAGCAATGGTGCCATACAGGATCTTAACTACACAGTAGAGGGGATGGATCAAAATGAGGTTTATGACCTTGGTGCTCATCAGGGAGTGACCAACAGAAACATGATGATTAATAGCTTAGCAGGATCATATGGACAAGGCAGGAGTAATGGTGAGCACCATGGTCTTTTGGACGGCAGCATTGCAGCTTCTCCTTTCGCTCCAGTTATCAGAAACAACACTGGTCATGTAGATCCGGTCAATGGAAACATTACTTCAGATGTGGGTATGGGAAACGGTTCTTTCACCCAGAGTGGCAGTTCTCAGACTGGCTATACTGAACTTGAATTGGACGACTTGTTGAATCCCGATCAGATGCCCTTCTCTTTCACAAGCCTGCTGACTGGTGGAGTTAACTTAATCCAGGTTCCTCAATGTGAGTGATCAAATTTATTTTCAGGTTTTTTTGCTCATTCTTGCAGTATTTAGTGTGGAACATTACTTACTTTTTATGGAATTCTGTTGGCCTTTGCATGAATAAGAACTTTTTAAGCATGAGCCAGACATATCATCATTAAATTTCATAGTCCGTATAATTTCTTAAAAGAGTTGCGGTTTTGCACAGATGGAGCTCCAGCGTGTAGCAGGCTTCTTTACAATCTGAATTCACCAGCTAGAAGAGAAGCAGTGGAGTCCATCTGTCAAAATTCTTTTCAATCAGTACCGTCAACGCCCAGTCTTTGCAGATCAGGTCAAGAGAATGGATTCATGGAAAAGATAATTACAACCACAGGACAAGAAATCACAGAGCAGAAATCTGACAAAAGCATGCAGAGCATTGTGGACTTGTCTGTAGTTAATTCACCCGAAATTACTGAGCAAAAGGATGATAGTAGAAAAAATGATCTGGGGTTTGATCTTAATAAGACACCTCAGCAGAAACCTAAAAGGAAAAAGAAGTTCATGCCTAAGGTGGTGGTGGAAGGCAAACCTAAAAGGAAGCCACGCAAACCTGCATCTCAGGAAAATGTGAAATCTATAGAAAAGAGGAATGGCAAAAGGAAGAATGCTCAGAAAACAAACTTGAAAGAATCTGCAACTAAAAAGCCAGCAGTTATTGGAGATATGAGCAACACAAGCCCTGAAATTACACTCAAAAGTTGCAGAAAAGCTTTGAATTTTGACTTGGTGAAAACTGGAGATGCGAGGCAAGGTGACTCTGAGTCTGAAATTGTCCAGAACGCTAGTGGCTCGAACTCATTTTCTGATACCAAAATTGCCACTGGTAGAACTAGTGGTGGTAGTTGCTTGGATTCAGTGACACAAATAGACCACACCAATGGATTGGTGGCTACGAACCAGCCATTTGAAACGTCAGTGGGAAACCAGCCACTTGAAGCGTCAACGGAAGCTAGACTACCCAGGGTATCACAAGAAAATCATACTCGAATGCTTGCCAGAGACCAGCAACCTGAATTATTGATTGGAAACCAGCAATGCCAGTTCCCAGGGGTAACCCAAGACGCCCAGTTCCCAGTGAGAAACCAACAAGCCTGGCTTCAGATGAACGACCACTTCCTTGGCCTTCCATTCGGTAACCAGCAACCTCACATGGCCTCAAGAAACCAGCAGGCTCGCCTGGCCATGGGTAACCAACAACCTATGTATCTGATGGGAACCGCATTACCTGCATTGGCGAGTGGAGACCAGCAATTAGGAGGTCTCCAAGGGAACAAGCAGCCTATATTTTTAAAT
>JAEVFF010000028.1:88004-181224 GCA_018901945.1 Pugionium dolabratum
TGGAGAGAGAGAGAGAGAGAGAGAGAGAGAGAGAGAGAGAGAGAGAGACTGAGCGAGTCAAGTTTGTGCGAAAGAATCCTATATTTGCCTTTTCATATTTTTAGTTTACTGCTTTTGATTAAGATTATTACTTATTTTGCTTTAAACTTTTATGATTGAAATTTTTGGAGCCAAAATGTTTAACAAGTGAACTGCCTTTGTCGTCCAAAAATCAAAACAAATTAGTAATTTTCAAAACAATTTGAAATTCCGTTGAACAAAAAAGAAAAATTACTATTAATTGCGTCATTTTCTCGTTTATTTAAAAATATTTTTTAAATTTTTCAAAAACAGAAAAGATAATAATTATCTTATTCATCCATTTTTATTAAATTAATCAATTATGTAATTTAATTAAATTTACAAATAATTAACTTATTTTTATTTGGTTTATGTTATTCAATTAAAACTCGAAATTTACACTATAATTATTATAAAAAGTTATTATAATAAATAATAGGACAAATGTCTAAAATAGCACATTTCTAAGTTTTTGTTCCAAAAATAGCATCATTAGTTTAAATTTTCAATAATAGCACAAATTTAACATTAAAATGCATTAAAACTATATTTTAATAGAAAAAAATTAAACCCTAAATTAGAAATAATGAACCCAAATACAATACTTTAAGTTTATGTATAATTTATTTAGAATAAATAAGTATTTTCACATAAGTATTTGTGCTATTTTTGGGAATTTAATTTTATTATGTTAGATTTGGAAGAAAAATTTTAAAAGGTGTTATTTTAGGGTATTACTCTAAATAATGTTACCATTTCTACTATATTTTGTCAAGAAATGAAAAATATGATTTGAACAAAAACAAACATAAACTAAAAAATCAAACAAACATAAACATAGTCTCAAAACCAGAAAAATGACGAGGATTTGTTACGGATATAGAAAATTTTGAGGTAATCCGGAAAAAGTATCCGAATTTCTCCATGCAACATGGTGCAAAGAAGAGCAATTACCAAGCGGATGCCCTAGCAAGACAGGCCAGGCAGGAGAATTAGATATTCTCCTACATTAGCAGTTCGATACCATACTGGTTCGATAATACGAATGGTATCTTTTAATCAAAAAATAATTGTAATACTATTCAAAAGTATTCAAAAGTGACAAAAAAACTATATAAATCATGTGGTTTAAATGTTCACTGAGAGAACACATTTTTTTGTTCAATCAAAATAAATAGTTATTTTTAGAAAACGAAATAGAGGTATAAAAAGAGAGAAATGCATGTGTTGAGATTTGAGAGAATCGTATTGAATAATTTTTCAAATCCTAAAGTTACTTAATATCCCTTGAAAATAGCAAAAATAAATATTTTCTCTAGTTGAATAAGTTGGAGAATTCAGTTTGTTAAAAAAAAAATATTTTCCAAAAATTAATAATTAACGGGACAGACAAAAATTGCATCCACGATTTGTAAAAAATTTGCAAGTGAGTTATAGAAGCAATAACTCTTTGGTCAATAATTGGACCAAGTTTCTATAATTCAATTAACAGTTTTAAAATATGAATAATGAATGTTAACATAGTTAAAAAATAATAACAGAAATCTTAAATGTAAATATCATATCCAAAGCTTTAACATTTCTCAAAATAAAAAGATATGTCTAATTAAAAACAATACATTAACGCATAATCAAATGAATATTTAGTTTCCATTTTAAAAATAGAAACCAAATAGTTTAAACATAAAAGAAACATCGGTAAGAAAATTGCCCCAAGTAGTTTGGTTGACGTTGAACTTGACAAAATATGAAAACGATATATATCCAATTAGGTTTAATTATATATTGTAAGCTATTAAAAAGGTGTTAAGTGGATTGTTACTTGTTGGAGCAGTGCAACTTTCGTGTTTACGTGTTCAAGTGAAAAAATAATGTCCACGTTTGCAGCTATTATATGCTAATGATTTTCTCGGAATAATATATTTTTAATGGGTTACTGTTGGAGATAGGTTGCGTCCTTCCTCTCTGGCTCAAAAAAAATGCCCAATCAAAAGAACACTCATTTTTGTTAGGAGTGGATACACGCCGATCGAGGAACTGCCGGGCAGTTCAGGAAACTATCCGATCTTAATGACTATCGAGAGGAAAAACTATCAATATTAAATGGTATTTATAAGCATTTAAAAGTGGTAATGATTGCAATATTGAAATTTAATCGAGTTGAAAATATAAAATAAACGAGGTTTACGCCATAATAAGTGAAAAAATAATGTCCACGTTTGCAGCTATTATATGCTAATGATTTTCTCAGAATGATGTATTTTTAATAGTTTACATGCGCTGCGCCGTTTCTTTATGAGAACTCGGCCCAAAAAAAGTCCAGTTAAGGGAAGGTCCATTTTTGTTAAGAGTGGATACGCGTCGATCGAGAAGCCGTTGATCGAAAAGTCAAATTAAAGGAAGGTCCATTTTTGTTATATAGAGTTCCTTCTTTGAAAACAACATCCCTTGAAGTAACACACTTCTTTTCTTCCATAAGCCAAATCTTAAAATCCTTCACGTCTATAGGATATCCTAAAAAAATACCTTTCGCCTCCTTAGAATATTGTAATCTGGTGTTTGGTCTGTCCATAATTCATATGGTATCCCAAAATCTAGAGTAGAGACTTTTATTTATAAGAAACACTACAGCAGACGCAGCCTCTGCCCAATATTGTTTTCCAAGTCCAGATTCACTCAACATGCTTCGAACCTTGTTCATAATGGTTCTATTCATCCTTTATGCAACACCATTCTACTGTGTAGTGTAGGAACATGTTGTGTGTCTCTGAATTCCTTTATTTTTGCAGTAAGAATTGAACTCAATGTTGTAGAATTCACGACCGTTTTTTATCCTCAGTGTCTTGATTTTCTATCCGAGCTCACCAACTATTGAAAACGACGGAAAATCTATCAGTATTAAATAACAGTTATAAACATTTAAAAGTGGTAATGATTGCAATATTGAAATTTAATCGAGATGAAAGTATAAAATAAACGAGGTTCACGCTATAATGGGGGACAAATCTTTTAATAGATCAGAGCTAATACCGAATTAAAACTTGTAATAAACTTCTCATCAAATAATAGAAATTTTTGTTTGACCAAAAACTCTCCCTATTTTTGAGTATCGGAAAAGACATTTTGGTTGATATACTAGATTTCACTCTCTCGAGATCAAAGACGCAATTGAATTTATGTACTACAAATGTTGACTAATAACCAATTTACAATTAATGTCGACAGAAAATTCTTTCCACGGATAAAATTCGGAAACAAAGCATAATAATGATTTGTGATTCGTTCAGACGAGAACTAAAAAATGATTCATAACTGGTGGTGACTCGTGACAGGTCTCTTGCCTTTGGGCCTACAGGAATAAAATTAAATATGTGGGAATCAAATAAAGGAGCAACAGGCAAGAAATACAATTTCCTTGGCGTTAGAAAGGATTATCCGAAAGATGAGGGAGTAAAATAGAAACTAATTGGGATAGGGAAGAGATCCGTCACAATCATTAATGGCTACCACGCGGAAACTTGTCGTTTATACAATTCCTCAACTATCGGGTCGGATTTTGAATTCCAGATGGGTCAAATAGTATTATTCTATTTGATTAGGGTAAATAATTTGAATCGAATAAACCGAACCAAAATCAAATTGAAAAAATAATTTTGGTTGGTATTCGGTTATAAAAAAAAACCGAATAGATATTGTTTTAGAAAACCATGTTTATTGGTTAGTAATCGAAAGCGAACCGAAAACCGAAATAATATCTGAAAAAACCGAACTATTTTTAATTATTTTTGGTTATCCAAAATATTTCGGTTAAATTCAAATCATACATAAGTAAACATATAATTTACCATTTAAAGTTTTTTTGGGTCACTAGGTTACAATGTATCAATCCAATATTGTAATATATTCATATGAATATTTAATATATTCGGGACGAGAATTGAAATTCACACTTGTAAAATAGATGTAAAGGTGGTACAATAAGTAGATCCTCCCCTACTTTTTAGAGTTTTGAATAAGCAAATTTCTGTGAAAATAATGACAACGAACGTTTAATTCTTGTTTCCCAAGTTAGAGATTAAATTAAGATTGTAAAAATGTTTCAGCATTGAATTTTTTTAATAACTTTATGTGGTACTGTCAAATGTAGCATTGAACCAAATTTGCAACACTAAAAAGTAATTATTATTTATTCTTAGATTACTAAAAAAATGAAAACACATTAATATTAAACAACCATTTTTCAGAAAATAATAAGAATTAGCAAAATACGGAAACCTAGCAACATTCTGGTGAATATAGTTTGGGCTTCAGGCCCATATTATCCATCAGTTCTCAATGGAATAGTAAGACATCAAAATAGTCAGATCGTTAAGTAGCATTATATATTGCAAGTATTTGGTTCTCTATGCATGTAAGATCAATAGTGTACTAATAAATTATGAAAAAATCGTTCTAAAAAGAAAACAAAAAGAATGGACTAATTCAATCAAAGAATCTTTCTTCACGAAAACTGAGCCCAACAGTGTTTCGATGCCTCAACGGCTTTTACGTTTCGCTGACGAGTCACGTGTTCAGGTTTCGTTCGTGCTACTAAAAATATTGTGCCTATCAATAAATATATAAATATTTCATTTTCTTTGTATTGCTTTGTACTAAATTCTTATCATTAATGAAATCTTTTAACAAAAAATTTACTCATTCTTTGTCTTTTTAAATCCAGGTATTGACACCCATTTGTAAGAAAATTACAAAAATGGCTGGAACGAAAAACGACAATAAAAGATTGGTGGGAATCAAGGTATGCGATGTTCGTTTGTCTGCCGCAAACGTTGCGTCAGTGACCTACGATCAGATATTAGGATTAGACGATATATTATTATTGTTCGTTTAATCGCTACAATTCTACAGCGATTAAAAATTTTTATCACAGTTTTTTGCGATCGATCACAACGTTTTACCATAAGAACCTACAATGGTCAATCAAATAACGTTTGAACGAATGATGTAACCGTAGTTTATTTCCACTACAAAACAAACACAATTGAAGTGATTATTATTATAGATTTTTCAATTTGTACGCCTCTCAAAGAAATCTTTTTTTTGTCACTTTGGTTAGCACCACAATCGTTTTTGGTTAGAATATATCGTTTGGATCTTCAAACCAAAATGATATCGAGATGCTAATGTGTGAGAAGATCGAGTTCCTCTTCCTGACTTGTTTTGCTAGTGCGTCAGCGTGAGCGTTCTTCTCCCCGTATACATGATGCAAGGAGAAATCAAGATATTTTTTCCATAGCTTCTCAAACTCTTATATCTCTGCAGCGAATCCTGACCATTTCTCCTTTTCCGAGACAATGCTGATTAGGTCCGTTGAATTTGTGTAGAATTTGTTACAGTAGCGTCTCAGTTTGTGCAGACTTGTCATCGCCGTAAAATTTTGTGTGAAGTGGTGTTTGTGCCTCTCAAAGGAATCTTTATTCTTCTTTTATACGTCATAAAAGGAGAATCTTTCTTTAATAAAATCGATGTCCTTTATCGCACGTTATTAATATTCTATTTTGCCTAAGTTTTAGTGCCGTGATAATTTATTTTTAATTTAAATCAGCACTTGTTTTTGCTTTTCTTAATTTTAATAAATCAGTATTTGTTCTTTCTCGACAAATATATGATTACTAAATAATTAAGTAAATCAGCTCCTACACAACTGTGTAGACAGTCGATTTGGTCAGTTCGTGTCAACAAAATCCAAAATGGGTTTTAACCCTTCAGAGAAATTAAAAAGACTGTTAGCTAGATAGATAACAAGATTCTAAAAATATTTTTTAAAAATAATAAAAGTAAAAAGTTGTTACTTAGAAAATAATAAAAGTGTGATTCCTTTTCTATAGTTTTCTGCCGATTAATTCAACAAAAAAAACAGATACAATCTTTGTTTAACGAATAATACCCTAAAATAGCATCATTTTAAATTTATCTTTCAAATTTAGCACACTAATAATAAAATTCCAAAAATAGCATAAATTGTTATGTGAAAATAATTATTTACCTTAAATAAACTATATATAAAATTAAAACATAATGTTTGGGTTCACTTTTTCCAATTTAGGATTTAAATTTTTTTCATTAGGAAATTTTTTTTAATTATTTTAGTATTAAATTTATGCTATTTTTGGAAATTTAAATAATTAGTACTATATTTGGAACAAAAACTTGAAATAGTGCTATTTTAGTCATTTACCCTTGTTTAACTGGTGTTTTTCCAGCGCCGACACTAACCTCCTGTTTTGTCTTTTTACTGTCTTTGTCTTTGTCTTTTCCAGAGTTGTACCATTTGGTACACATAGATTTAAAACTTTTCGAAACAATACGAATGAATGTGGATGAAGCAATGGTCTCGCCAATGTGTTGTGGTTTATTGCAGTCCTTGGTTGGGGGCTATTGAGTTGGACGTGTCGATTACTAGCGACATTTCGAGCTCTATGTTCGTATGGGTGAGAAGTATTTCCCATCGTTGCGTTCGTCTCTTCTCCCTGTGTTTCAGGCTTTGAAGGTACAAAGCTTTCTATTCTGCCATCACATGTTACTCAACGGTTTCAAATTGTATTGCATGATTTATGGTTTAGTGATCGGTTTGTTTATTAATTTTTTTTGGTTTTGTTTATTCATCCCATTGGTTGAGGAATTTAATGGGCTGGTTCTAATGGCATCTTTCATCAGCTCCTTTTTAAAGTGATTGGTGAATCGATTAAGCAGTTTCGTTTAGTTTTTTATATTCGAAGTTTTTTCTATGTCTGATTTGGTTGTCGGTTCCAGCAAACCGATCATAGTCGGTCTCGATATTTTCTACGGTTTTTTTTTTGAAATTTCGTTTTGCAATTATAAAATTTTACTAGATTTATATCCACGCAATACATGAGAAAAAATATTCGTAAATTATATTTTATTAGTAAATATAAATGAAATATTTATATAATATTAATTTCTATTTAAAATTACTTTTAACATTAATTTTTGTACATATAAATTAAAAAAGAAAAAAGTATTTTTTTTATAAATTTAATAGTATTTTTTGGTTAGTTTAATAAAATATATTAATACTCTAGCCAAATTAATAACAATGGCATATATTGTAATTATGCGAAAAAGTTAATGCTATTTATATATTTATTTGAAATTTACTGTAATGATGAAATGTAAGAATGATATTTCTGTTAATAACACGTGAGAGTAAAATTATTTTCTTAAATTTTTTCTCAAATAATATACTAGGGATTAGGTGATAACTTAAATATATTTATATTTATTTGAAATTATTTATAAATTAACGTATTAAAAATTTAAAGAAATAAAAATTATAGTTTTGTAAATATAATACTATTTTTGGTTAGTTGAATAAAATATATTGATTTTCTAACCAAATTAATATCAGTGGCATGTATTGTAATTATTTTAGTAACTTAAACCCTTTTATATATTTAAGTTGAAACTCATTCTGGTGTTGACACGTCAGCATATCATTTTTGTTTTAACACGTCATGTTAATGTTACTTTGCTAAAAAGTTTCTCAAATAATATATTAGAGATTCTCTGCATATTTTTACATGATATCATAATATAAGATACAAATCTATTTGGAAATGTTAGACATGACGTATTAATCAAATTAATTTCAATGCTTATAGTTTTGGTTATAAGTTAGTTTTAAAATTTATTTTTAAAACAAAAGTTGTCTTAAAATTTTCTGTGAGCCGAAGAGACAATAAAACATTTTTTATAGTTCTATTTAAAATTTAGTTTTAATATATTCAAAATCTTTAATTTATAATGTTCAAACAAGTCAATCCCTTTCTTCTGTTTGTCTATAGTTTTTTTTAAAATATTTTTTGTTTATTTAAATAGTATTTTTATTAAAAACAATAAATTTAATTTTCTAATTTATCTTTTATTAAAAATATTAAAGAAACAATGTATTAACTAATATTTCAGTACATAATAGTTACTAAAATTAGAATAGTTCTTCATATATTGATTTTATAGGCATATGTGCAAAATGTAATATCAAAACTGATTAAAAACAATTATTTCGAAAAATATATTTTTTAAAAAATTTATATGCGGAAAACGTGTCAATCAAATATTAATTAGAACAATTTTCAAAAATACTACAACAATTTTGCTTCAAAATAGTATCAATAGTTTTAGTTTTATCAATAAAACTTTTTTTTATCAAAGGTACCATAAAACTAAAATTAAATTTTAAATACTAAAACTAATCTCTAAAATATAAAGCTAAATCCTAAATTTAAATCAAAATATTTAAATTATAATTTTCGATGTATAAAAATCATGTTAAATTTTATACACCCTAATTACAAACTAAATTAAGATACTGTACGCAAATTTCACATTCTTTATAATTTTTTACTTAAATTTTTAATCTTTCTGATATGGTTTTTGAAAAAAGATTTATATTGGTATTTTTGAAAAAGACTATTTTTAAAAAATATAACAGTTATTTTGTTAAAAAAAATTATTTACTTTCAATAAATTACAAACACAATTAAGATATTGTATGCAAATTGATTAAAAAATCTTACTTTGAAATCCATATTTCTAAAAAAATGTCTATGCAAAAATCTGTAAATCAAATTTTAGTTAGCAATATTTTCAAAAAGACCACAAAATTTTTTTTTAATATACTATCAATATTTTCATTTTTATTTTAAATTAAGAATAAAAGTTTATATACAAAAGATACCATAAAACTAAAATTAAAAATATAATACTAAAACTAATCTCTAAAGCATAAACACTACATGTCAAACCTTATATCTAAACCTAAATATTTGAATTACACATTTTTAAAATTATTTTATGTATTTGTGGTATTTTTATAAAAATAAAAATATTATGATGTTTTGGGGTTAAAAAAAATTTAGTATATTCCTCTATTTATTTTATTTCAATTTTAATTATATATATTTACTATATTATTTAGAAGAAAAAATTATGTTTTTACTTAAATTTGGTGATGAGTCAATCAAATATTTTTTGTTTCTTTATGGTTTTGATTAAATTTAGTTATATACATGTTATTTAAATAATTATATATTTGAATTTTTAATAAGAATACGCGTCAATTTTGAATGCGAACACGCGTTAAGTTTTGGCTTAGAATTTGTTAATATAAATGTTATTAACAAAAAAAAAATACAAATACTTATATTGACTATTATACATAGATAATCTAACGACAATAATTTTTTTTTAATTAGTTTTAAAAATTATTTATAAGATATGATGATTATGCACAACCAATATATTATATTGTATTACGTTTATTTAATAATAAAAATAATCTAAAATATCATATTTTTTTTTGTTGTTTCAAAATATCACTACTTATATTTATAAATATAACAGGTTATTTTGTTAAAAAAATATCTACTTTCAATAGTTACAAACAAAATTAAGATAGTGTACGCAAATTTCACATTCTTTAGATTTTTTTTGTAAAAATAGAAATATTATAATGTTTTGGGGTGAAAAAAAAAATATTTCTTTTTATTTTCTTTCATGTTTAATCAAATATATTTACTATATTATTTAGAAGAAAAAAATTATGTTAGTTGTGTACACAAATTTGGTGATGAGTCAATCGAATATTTTTTGTTCAATTACGATTTTAATTAAATTCAGTAATTAAAGTTATTTAAAGAGAAATATTTTTTATTTTTAATACAAACACGTTTCAATTAAAAATATACGTTAATTTTGAATACGAGCACGAGTCAAATTTTAATTTAAAATTAGTTGAAAATGAATGTTAGTGACAAAAAGATCTCACTATTATAATTTGTTCTTTTTACAATTTATTTTTAAAATTATCTATACAATACGATATTTTTGAACAACTAATATATAATTTTATTATTATATTTATTTAATTAAAAAAATCTAAAACACCATACTTTTAAATTTAAAGCTATATTTTAAATTATATATTTTAAGAATTATTTTATGTATTTGTATTGTTTTTGTAAAAAGAAAAATATTATGATGTTTTGGGGTGAAAACAAAAAGTTTAAAATATTTCTTTTTATTTTCTTTTATTTTTAATCAAATCTATTTACTATATTAGTTAGAAAAAATTATGTTAGTTATGTACACAAAATTGATAATGAGTCAATCGAATGTTTTTTGTTTTCTTATATTTTTAATTAAATTCAGCATATACGTGTTATTTAAAGAAAAATATTTTTATTTTTTTAATACGAACACATATCAATTAAAAACATGCATGGATTTTGAATAAGAACACGAGTCAAATTTTAATTCAAAATTAATTGAAAAATAAATGTTATTAATAAAAATATTTGACTATTATACATAAATAATCTAATAGTTTGTTATTTTTTAAACTTTATTTTTAAAATTATATATACAATATGATATTTATGCACAATCAATATATTATTTTATTATTATATTTATTTAATTATAAAAAATAATCTAAAATATCATACTTTAAAATTTAAAGCTAAATATTTAAATTAAGAATTTTTAAAATTATTTTATGTATTTGTGTTATTTTTGTAAAAATAAAAATATTATAATATTTTAGTGTGAAAACAAAAAAGTTTAATTTTTTTTTTCATTTTTAATCAAATATATTTACTATTATTTAGAAGAAAAAATTACGCTAGCTGTGTACATAAATTTGGTGATGAGTCAATCGAATCTTTTTTGTTTCATTATTGTTTTAATTAAATTCTGTATATACATGTTATTTAAAGAAAAATATCTTTGTATTTTTAATATGAATACGTGTCAATTAAAAATATGGTCAACTTTGAATACAAACATGAGTTAAATTTTGATTTAATTAGTTGAAAACTGAATGTTATTGACAAAACGATACATGTGATTATATTGACTATTAAACGTAAACAATTAAATTACTATAATTTTTTAAAATTAATTTTTAAAAATTATCTACCTACACAACCAATATATTATTATATTAATTTAAATATAAAAATAATCTAAAATACCATATTTTAAAATTTAAAGCTAAATATTTAAATTATAATTTTTAAAAATTATTTTACGTATTTGTGTTTTTTTGTGAAAATAGAAATATTATGATGTTTTGGGATGAAAACAAAAAGTTTGAAATATTTCTTTTTATTTTCTTTTATTTTTAATCAAATCTATTTACTATATTATTTAGAAAAAAAATTTGTTAGTTATGTACAAAAATTTTATGATGAGTCAATCGAATATTTTTGTTTTCTTATTGTTTTAATTAAATTCAGTATATACATGTTATTTAAAGAAAAATATCATTATATTTTTAATATAAATACGTGTCAATTAGAAACATGCATGAACTTTGAATAAGAACACGAGTCAAATTTTAATTCAAAATTTATTGAAAAATAAATGTTATTAACAAAAAGATTTGACTATTATACGTAAATAATCTAATAGTTTGTTATTTTTTAAAATTTATTTTTAAAATTATCTATACAATACGATATTTCTACACAACCAATATATTATTTTAGTATTATATTTATTAAATTATAAAAATAATCTAAAATATTATACTTTAAAATTTAAAGCTAAATATTTAAAATAAATGTATTTGTGTTATTTTTGTAAAATAGAAAAATTATAATGTTTTGGGGTGAAAACAAAAAAGTTTGATATATTTATTTTTTATTTTCTTTTATTTTTAATCAAATATATTTACTATTATTTAGAAAAAAATTATGGTAGTTGTGTACACATATTTGGTGACGAATCAATTGAATTTTTTGTGTTTACTTATCATTTTAATTAAATTTTATATATACATGTTATTTAAAGAAAAATATCTTTGTATTTTTAATTCGAACACGTGTCAATTAAAAATATGCGTCAACTTTGAATACAAACACGAGTCAAATTTTAATTCAAAAATTAATTGAAAAATGAATATTATTAACAAAAAGATACAAGTGTTTATATTGACTATTATAAGTAAAAATAATTTAACTATAATAATTTTTTTAAAAATTAATTTAAAAAAATTATTTTTACAATACGATGTTTTTGCACAACTAAAATATTATTTTATTATTATATTTATTTAATTATAAAAATAATCTAAAATACCATACTTTTAAATTTAAAGCTAAATATTTAAATTATAAAATTTTAAAAATTATTTTACGTATTTGTGTCTTTTTGTAAAAATAGAAATATTATGATATTTTGGGGTGAAAACAAAAAGTTTAAAATATTTCTTTTTATTTTCTTTTATTTTTAATCAAATCTATTTACTATATTATTTAGAAAAACAATTTATAAGTTATGTACACAAATTTTATGATGAGTCAATAGAATCTTTTTTGTTTTTTTTATTGTTTTAATTAAATTCAATATATACATGTTATTTAAAGAAAAATATCTTAATATTTTTAATACGTACACGTGTCAATTAAAAACAGGCATGAACTTTGAATAAGAACATGAGTCAAATTTTAATTCAAAATTAATTGGAAAATGAATGTTATTAACAAAAAGATTTGACTATTATACGTAAATAATCTAATAGTTTGTTATTTTTTAAAATTTATTTTTAAAATTATCTATACAATACGATATTTCTACACAACCAATATATTATTTTAGTATTATATTTATTAAATTATAAAAAATAATCTAAAATATTATACTTTAAAATTTAAAGCTAAATATCTAAAATAAATGTATTTGTGTTATTTTTGTAAAATAGAAAAATTATAATGTTTTGGGGTGAAAACAAAAAAGTTTGATATATTTATTTTTTTTATTTTCTTTTATTTTTAATCAAATATATTTACTATTATTTAGAAAAAAAATTATGGTAGTTGTGTACACATATTTGGTGACGAGTCAATTGAATTTTTTGTGTTTACTTATCGTTTTAATTAAATTTTATATATACATGTTATTTAAAGAAAAATATCTTTGTATTTTTAATTCGAACACGTGTCAATAAAAAATATGCGTCAACTTTGAATACAAACACGAGTCAAATTTTAATTCAAAAATTAATTGAAAAATGAATATTATTGACAAAAAGATACAAGTGTTTATATTGACTATTATAAGTAAAAATAATTTAACTATTATAATTTTTTTAAAAATTAATTTAAAAAAAATTATTTTTACAATACGATGTTTTTGCACAACTAAAATATTATTTTATTATTATATTTATTTAATTATAAAAAATAATCTAAAATACCATACTTTTAAATTTAAAGCTAAATATTTAAATTATAAAAATTTTAAAATTATTTTACGTATTTGTGTCTTTTTGTAAAAATAGAAATATTATGATATTTTGGGGTGAAAACAAAAAGTTTAAAATATTTCTTTTTTATTTTCTTTTATTTTTAATCAAATCTATTTACTATATTATTTAGAAAAACAATTTATAAGTTATGTACACAAATTTTATGATGAGTCAATAGAATCTTTTTTGTTTTTTTATTGTTTTAATTAAATTCAATATATACATGTTATTTAAAGAAAAATATCTTAATATTTTTAATATGTACACGTGTCAATTAAAAACATGCATGAACTTTGAATAAGAACATGAGTCAAATTTTAATTCAAAATTAATTGAAAAATGAATGTTATTAACAAAAAGATTTGACTATTATACATAAATAATCTAATAGTTTGTTATTTTTAAATTATATTTTTAAAATTATCTATACAATACGATATTTCTGCACAACTAATATATTATTTTAGTATTATATTTATTTAATTATAAAAAATAATCGAAAATATCATACTTTAAAATTTAAAGCTAAATATTTAAATTAAGATTTTTTAAAATTATTTTATGTATTTGTGTTATTTTTGTAAAAATAGAAATATTATAATGTTTTGGGGTGAAAACAAAAAATTTTAATATATTTATTTCTATTTTCTTTCATTTTTAATCAAATATATTTACTATTATTTAGAAGAAAAAATTATGGTAGTTATCTACACAAATTTGTGACGAGTCAATCCAATCTTTTTTGTTTACTTATCGTTTTAATTAAATTCTTTATATACATGTTATTTAAAGAAAAATATCTTTATATTTTTAATACGAACACGTGTCAATCCAAAACATGCATGAACTTTGAATAAGAACACGAGTCAAATTTTAATTCAAAATTAATTGAAAAATTGAATGTTATTGACAAAAAGATATAAGTGTTTATATTGACTATTATACGTATATAATTTAACTACTATAATTGTTTTTAAATTAATTTTAAAAATTATTTTTACAATACCATGTTTCTGCACAACTAATATATTATTTTATTATTACATTTATTTAATTATAAAATTAATATAAAATACCATACTTTTAAATTTGAAGCTAAATATTTAAGTTATAAATTTAAAAAATTTATTTTATGTATTTATGTTTTTTTTGTAAAAATAGAAATATTATGATGTTTTAGGGTGAAAACAAAAAGTTTAAAATATTTGTTTTTATTTTCTTTTGTTTTTAATCAAATCTATTTACTATATTATTTTGAAATTTTTTTTTGTTAGTTATGTACACAAATTTTATGATGAGTCAATCGAATCTTTTTTGTTTTCTTATTGTTTTAATTAAATTCAGTATATACATGTTATTTAAAGAAAAATATCTTTATATTTTTAATACGAACACGTGTCAATTAAAAACATGCATGAACTTTGAGTAAGAACTCGAGTCAAATTTTAATTCAAAATTAATTGAAAAATAAATGTTGTTAACAAAAAGATTTGACTATTATACGTAAATAATCTAATAGTTTGTTATTTTTTAAAATTTACTTTTAAAATTATCTATGCAATACGATATTTCTGCACAACCAATATATTATTTTAGTATTATATTTATTTAATTATAAAAAATAATCTAAAATATCATACTTTAAAATTTAAAGCTAAGTATTTAAATTAAGATTTTTTGAAATTATTTTATGTATTTGTGTTATTTTTGTAAAAATAGAAATATTATTATTTTTTGGGGTGAAAACAAAAAACTTTAATATATTTATTTTTATTTTCTTTCATTTTTAGTCAAATATATTTACTATTATTTAGAAGAAAAAATTATGCTAGTTGTGTACACAAATTTGGTGACGAGTCAATCCAATCTTTTTTGTTTACTTATCGTTTTAATTAAATTCTGTATATACATATTATTTATAGAAAAATATCTTTATATTTTTAATACGTACACGTGTGAATTAAAAATATGCATGAACTTTGAATAAGAACACGAGTCAATTTTTAATTCAAAATTAATTGAAAAATTGAATGTTATTGACAAAAAGATATAAGTGTTTATATTGACTACTATACGTATATAATTTAACTACTATAATTGTTTTTAAAATTAATTTTTAAAAATTATTTTTACAGTACAATGTTTCTGCACAACTAATATATTATTTTATTATTACATTTATTTAATTATAAAAAATAATCTAAAAGACCATACTTTTAAATTTAAAGCTAAATATTTAAGTTATAAATTTAAAAAAATTATTTTATGTATTTGTGTTTTTTGTAAAAATAGAAATATTATGATGTTTTGGGGTAAAAACAAAAAGTTTAAAATATTTCTTTTTATTTTCTTTTATTTTTAATCAAATCTATTTACTATATTATTTAGAAAAAAATTTTTGTTAGTTATGTACACAAATTTTATGATGAGTGAGTCGAATCTTTTTTGTTTTCTTATTATTTTAATTAAATTCAGTATATACATGTTATTTAAAGAAAAATATCTTTATATTTTTAATACGAACACGTGTCAATTAAAATCATGCATGAACTTTGAATAAGAACTCGAGTCAAATTTTAATTCAAAATTAATTGAAAAATAAATGTTATTAACAAAAAGATTTGACTATTATACGTAAATAATCTAATAGTTTGTTATTTTTTTAAATTTATTTTTAAAATTATCTATACAATAGGATATTTCTGCACAACCAATATATTATTTTAGTATTATATTTATTTAATTATAAAAAATAATCCAAAATATCATACTTTAAAATTTAAAATTAAATATTTACATTAAGATTTTTTAAAATTATTTTATGTATTTGTGTTATTTTTGTAAAAATAGAAATATTATAATGTTTTGGGGTAAAAACAAAAAAGTTTAATAGATTTATTTTTATTTTCTTTCATTTTAATCAAATATATTTACTATTATTTAGAAGAAAAATTTATGCTAGTTGTGTTCACAAATTTGGTGACACGAGTCAATCTAATCTTTTTTGTTTCCTTATCGTTTTAATTAAATTCTGTATATACATGTTATTTAAAGAAAAATATCTTTATATTTTTAATACGTACACGTGTCAATTAAAAACATGCATGAACTTTGAATAAGAACACGAGTCAAATTTTAATTCAAAATTAGTTGAAAAATGAATGTTATTGACAAAAAAATAAAAGTGTTTATATTGACTAGTATACGTAAATAATTTAACTACTATAAATTTTTTTTTAAAATTAATTTTTAAAAATTATTTATTTACACAACTAATATATTATTTTATTATTATGTTGATTTAAATATAAAAAAAATTAAAATATTGTACGTAAATTCTTACATTCTCTAGATTTTTTTTATTAAATTTGTAGTCTACTGATATGGTTTTGGAAAAAGATTTATATTGGTAATTTTGAATAGAACTTACAATGTGGTATTACTGAATTGTCTTAAATTTGTTTTGAAAAGATATCTTCTTGTCTGTATGATGACACAGCAACCTAATCATATCATTGGTTACTTTATCTTATATATATACATACATTCTCCCTTGGTTTCTGCATAGAGTTTCTTACATGTTAAAGAGTTTTATAAAAGTTTGAAATAACAAACGAGTAATTTCTCCATTGCAGAAGAGCGGGACTCAAATGAGACGTTGCAGTAGATAACCGATGCCATTGGTTATTATCATTTGGTCTATTCATTACCTTTAATGTTTTGTCACTACTAATATTTATCATTATTATGTGAATTTTTGTTATTTTTGTATACATAATTTTCTATAAATGAAATTTTCTTTTCTTGTTTTCTTCTTCTTCTTCATCTCACCACTCTCTCTTTCTTTAACGGCAGAGCTGACTCAGTTTCTCCGGCATTGACTCCTCTGAGAATCAGAAGCTTACGCTTTCTCAGATCGGTGAGCTTCAAGCTCCATTATCTGTTTTCTTTATTTCTATTTCTCTCTCCTTTTTTTTTTATCTGGAATTTGTTCTGCTGATTAAGTTGTCACATTTCCGGATCACGAGCCGATCTACTGGGTATTTATTTTCATCAATTCATATCTCTGTTTTCTGATTATAATCTCAGCCATTAACACCTGAATTCGATTCTGCGTAATAAAACCCAGATTTGCTTTATCTTCCTTTCCCAGAAACATTCTCATACATGACTCTGCTTTTGCGTTTCTAATTTATTTCCTGGCTTCCACCATTTCTTCCAATTCAATGTGTTTCTCTCTCTGTTGACGAGAACATATCTGGGAAAATAATTTACTGCATTTTATGGTGCAGATTCTTATTTACTTTCGCCTTCTCTACCTAAGTTAAGATTAAAAATAGTGATCGTCTCGTCAGCCTAGTTATTGGTGTTTGGATATGGTTGTCTGATGATTGGAAGAGAGAATTCGTGAAGTTAGGTATAACAAATCTGTGAAGGATTTGGGGGGTGCATCAGTGGTGATAAGGGTTGAAGGTGAGGTTAATTTATAGGTTAAGTGTGGTATGAACTCCAGAGCCGAGCCTGGGGATGGCTTTTTTCGAGTTCCTCTGGAGAATCAAACTCAACAAAAGTTTCAGTGCATGGGTCCTTGGAATCCAGTTACACCCAGTAAACCCATGCAAGGTAGATCAATTCTGGCTGTGGATGAAAGAGTCATACACCAAGAGCGAAATGAGGTTCCAAGTGGTGGATATGAAGAGAGGGCATTCTGCAGCAATGGTGCCATACAGGATCTTAACTACACAGTAGAGGGGATGGATCAAAATGAGGTTTATGACCTTGGTGCTCATCAGGGAGTGACCAACAGAAACATGATGATTAATAGCTTAGCAGGATCATATGGACAAGGCAGGAGTAATGGTGAGCACCATGGTCTTTTGGACGGCAGCATTGCAGCTTCTCCTTTCGCTCCAGTTATCAGAAACAACACTGGTCATGTAGATCCGGTCAATGGAAACATTACTTCAGATGTGGGTATGGGAAACGGTTCTTTCACCCAGAGTGGCAGTTCTCAGACTGGCTATACTGAACTTGAATTGGACGACTTGTTGAATCCCGATCAGATGCCCTTCTCTTTCACAAGCCTGCTGACTGGTGGAGTTAACTTAATCCAGGTTCCTCAATGTGAGTGATCAAATCTATTTTCAGGTTTTTTTGCTCATTCTTGCAGTATTTAGTGTGGAACATTACTTACTTTTTATGGAATTCTGTTGGCCTTTGCATGAATAAGAACTTTTTAAGCATGAGCCAGACATATCATCATTAATTTCATAGTCCGTATAATTTCTTAAAAGAGTTGCGGTTTTGCACAGATGGAGCTCCAGCGTGTAGCAGGCTTCTTTACAATCTGAATTCACCAGCTAGAAGAGAAGCAGTGGAGTCCATCTGTCAAAATTCTTTTCAATCAGTACCGTCAACGCCCAGTCTTTGCAGATCAGGTCAAGAGAATGGATTCATGGAAAAGATAATTACAACCACAGGACAAGAAATCACAGAGCAGAAATCTGACAAAAGCATGCAGAGCATTGTGGACTTGTCTGTAGTTAATTCACCCGAAATTACTGAGCAAAAGGATGATAGTAGAAAAAATGATCTGGGGTTTGATCTTAATAAGACACCTCAGCAGAAACCTAAAAGGAAAAAGAAGTTCATGCCTAAGGTGGTGGTGGAAGGCAAACCTAAAAGGAAGCCACGCAAACCTGCATCTCAGGAAAATGTGAAATCTATAGAAAAGAGGAATGGCAAAAGGAAGAATGCTCAGAAAACAAACTTGAAAGAATCTGCAACTAAAAAGCCAGCAGTTATTGGAGATATGAGCAACACAAGCCCTGAAATTACACTCAAAAGTTGCAGAAAAGCTTTGAATTTTGACTTGGTGAAAACTGGAGATGCGAGGCAAGGTGACTCTGAGTCTGAAATTGTCCAGAACGCTAGTGGCTCGAACTCATTTTCTGATACCAAAATTGCCACTGGTAGAACTAGTGGTGGTAGTTGCTTGGATTCAGTGACACAAATAGACCACACCAATGGATTGGTGGCTACGAACCAGCCATTTGAAACGTCAGTGGGAAACCAGCCACTTGAAGCGTCAACGGAAGCTAGACTACCCAGGGTATCACAAGAAAATCATACTCGAATGCTTGCCAGAGACCAGCAACCTGAATTATTGATTGGAAACCAGCAATGCCAGTTCCCAGGGGTAACCCAAGACGCCCAGTTCCCAGTGAGAAACCAACAAGCCTGGCTTCAGATGAACGACCACTTCCTTGGCCTTCCATTCGGTAACCAGCAACCTCACATGGCCTCAAGAAACCAGCAGGCTCGCCTGGCCATGGGTAACCAACAACCTATGTATCTGATGGGAACCGCATTACCTGCATTGGCGAGTGGAGACCAGCAATTAGGAGGTCTCCAAGGGAACAAGCAGCCTATATTTTTAAATCATAAAACACAGGAGAATTGTTTACCTGCTGGAAAGCGACAATATGGATCACCGTCAGGTATGCAGCAGCTTGTTATGTCAACCACAGGGCAACAACATGGACTACTGATGAATAACCAGCAACCAGGATTTTTGTTAAGAAACCAGCAATATGAATCTATGATGAGAAACCAGCAATATGAATTTATGATGAGAAACCAGCAATCTGGATCGCCAATGAGAAGCCAGCAGCCATGCATACCTTTGATGAACCAGCAACCTGGAACTCAAAATGGTATTACTCACTTGAATCAGATGGTAGCTTCCTGCATGTCATCGCATGGGCTTCGATATCATCCTCAATCACAGCCTCCCTCAACAAATCTACATGTGGAAACTGTTTCCAGGAGTTTGAATGGGACTACAGGTACATGTATAAAAAGCAGCACTACTGAAAATGGTTCTGTACAGCAAGATATCCAAGAAAGTGCACACATCCCATCTCAAGAGAGATCCCATGCTGAATCCTTTGACGTATGCAAGAAAGCACCAGCTCAAAACCCTTCTTTGCCAACTCCAATTATAGCTAAACATGTCGAAGCCAGGGGCTCGAAGAGACAGTATGATCGTGCGATCGGACAGATGCAAAACCTTTATCTGAACCCAGTTGGTCGTTCGCCGTTGATACAACCGATTGCGCAATCACAAGATGTGGAGAAACAGAACAGCAGAACGTGTATGGAATATTTAGATGCTGCAAAGAAAATGAAAATCCAGAAAGCACTCCAAGAATATTGGCATGGCATACCTCCTGAAGTGATAAAAATCGCGGCTGATCCAACTGATGAGGCAAGTAAAGATAAAAATACTGCCAGCATCAATGGAACTGCATCTAAAATTCCCTGCGGAGCTCAAAATTCCGCACATAATGAGAAATATATTGTCCCGAAAACGCCCGCAAGAAAGGGTCTTGCAGGGAGAAAGAAATCCGTACCTCCACCTGCTAATGCCACAGAGATCCAGGTTTGCAAACCTACTCTTGCTAAGATATCTTCATCAACAAGTAAGGTTAACGTGAAAGGGAGGAAGTCCAAAGAAGATTCAGGAAAAACAAGAGGTAACTAATATATTCTATAATCTCTGTGTAATTTCAATTTTGAGATTTTAGTAACTGATGCGACAAACCAGCTCATTAACCACCAGTGATGTGTTGTATTGGTCCATCAGGAGAACTTCAACATCAAGATTCTATTGCAGAAATAGTATACAGGATGCAGAATCTAAATCTAGGAGATAAAAGCAGAGAACAAGAACAAAATGCACTTGTCTTATACAAAGGAAATGGTGCAGTTGTTCCATATGAGATCAAGAAGCGAAAACCAAGGCCTAAAGTTGACCTTGATGATGAAACAACTCGGATATGGAATCTATTGATGGGGAAAGGAGAAAAAGAGAGTGATGAAGAGATGGATCAGAAAAAAGAGAAGTGGTGGGAAGAAGAGAGAAGAGTTTTCCGAGGAAGGGCAGATTCATTCATTGCCCGTATGCATCTTGTACAAGGTGAATACCCATTACACTTTTATCTCTGTTTTCATTCACATTGCATGTCTGGTTAGGAATCACAAGCATCAGCTAAAACTTTATCCTGAATCATAATTATAATTTTACTAGGGAAACAATGCAAAAATAGCTTACAGAAAGGCAAAATTCCACCAACTTTCTGGTCAACTCATTTATTAGAATGCCAAAAACTTATATACTTTTGTATTAGTAAACCATGGCAAGGAATACTCATAATGCATCTCGTGAAGAATAGGTGCATTGTTGTGGTGACAGCAGAATTGTTTCTCTTCATATTATTTATTTTTCTGCTATGGATGACCTATTGAGCTTACATGTTTACAGGAGATAGACGTTTTTCGGCATGGAAGGGATCGGTTGTTGATTCAGTCATTGGAGTTTTCCTTACCCAGAATGTCACGGATCACCTTTCAAGGTATATGTGTTGCTTTAAGAAATGAGCATGTCAATGAGAATTCCAAAAACATAGAAAATAATCATGGTGTTTTTACGATGCAGCTCTGCTTTCATGTCTCTAGCCTCGCGATTCCCTCCAAAATCAAGCAGCAACGAAGACGATGAAAGGACTGTTAGAAGTGTAGTTGTTGAAGATCCAGAAGTTTGCATTTTGAACTTAAATGACATCCCTCCCTGGCAAAAGGTTCCAAATCCATCTGACACACAAGTGTCTGGGGTTGACAGTGGATCCAAAAAGCATCAAAGGGTCTGTTCCAAATCTGGAATCGAAAGATTTAGTCTCTTAGAGAGCAGTAATCAGAACTTAGACGAAGAAGTATTATCATCACAAGATTCTTTCGATCCAGCGATATTTCAGTCATGCGGGAGAGTTGGATCCTGTTCAGTTTCCAAATCTGACACAGAGTTTTCTACTACCAGGTGTGAAACAAAAAGTGTCAGTGGGTCGACACAATCAGTGCAAACAGGAAGTCCATACTTGTCTGATGAAATTTGTATTCAATGGAATGAGAGACCGCTTCTATATGAAGGATCTGGTGATGTTCAGATACGAGAAACTGCAAATGTCGCTCAGAAGAACCCTGATCTAGACAAAACAATGAACTGGAAGAACTCTCTCTCTTTAGGCAATGATATTAATTGGCAAAACGGACCAATCAATCCTTCCAGAAGCCATGAGCAAAGCACGATTCAGAAGCCACATGTACTAGATATAGAGGATTTTGGAATGCAAGATGAAGGCGTTGGTTATCATTGGCTGTCAATTTCACCAAGAGTTGACAGCGGAAAGAACAAAAATGCACCTCGCAGAGTGGTCAGAAAAGGTGGAAATTTTGCAAGAGAATTCACAAGTCAGATCATACCATCAAAACCTCAAGAGATAGAAGGAATGGGGTTGTCTACTTCCTCAAGCACCCACCAAGCGCATCAGGGCGATGCCCAACATAATCAACAATGTGGCACTCAACAAAATGAGATCAATAAAGCGTCCCAGTTACAAACAGCATTTATGGATCCGATCAACTCTTCTGAAGAATGTCTTACAGGACAGTCCAGTACCAACAACAATGACCGTATGACATTTAAATACACTGAGACAAATTCCACTATTGTGCGAGAGGTGAAAGGGACGCTTGCTGATGGGAAAAAGCCTACAAGCCAGTGGGATAGTCTCAGAAAGGAAGTGGTGGGGAATGAAGGGAGAAAGGAACGAAGCAAAGACAGTATGGATTCCATAGACTATGAAGCAATAAGAAGTGCTAGTATCAGTGAGATTTCCGAGGCTATCAAGGAAAGAGGGATGAATAATATGCTGGCGGTGCGGATTAAGGTAACTCTACTGACTTCAATTTGAGAGCCTCTTAGTTTCTGTCAGAAGGCTTGAACAGCAGTAAGTTATGTAGCCATATCTAAAATGATGAGACAATTATTGCAGGATTTCCTTGAACGTATAGTTAAAGATCACGGTGCCGTTGACCTTGAATGGTTAAGAGATGTTCCTCCTGATAAGGCCAAGTGAGTAAAGCACAGTTTTTAATGACTGCAACACTAGTAGGATCATTTTAGTCAACAATCACTTTAGACTGAATATTGAAACAAGGTGCTCATGCTCATTTCACAGGGACTATCTATTGAGCATAAGAGGATTGGGTTTGAAAAGCGTAGAATGCGTGCGACTCTTAACACTCCACAATCTCGCTTTCCCTGTAAGGAATAATATATCACTAGCTACTTATGATTAAACTAACTCCGGGTAACTAAGCTGGAAATTGTATTGATGATGTGAAGGTTGACACAAATGTCGGAAGGATAGCCGTTAGGCTGGGATGGGTGCCTCTACAACCACTACCTGAATCACTTCAATTACACCTTCTGGAGCTGTAAAGTTTCTTTGTTTATTCATTCGAACAATTAAATTTTTGGTTTTTGCAAATCATAATCCTGCAGTGTTTCCACAGATATCCAGTGCTTGAGTCCATCCAAAAATTTCTTTGGCCAAGACTCTGCAAACTCGATCAACGAACTCTGTATGCTCCTAAACTCTACCAAATCATCTGTCTTAAAAATCACTTTTCTTCTTCTTCAGAATTCTGTCTTCATTACTAACGGTGAAATTAATTAGCATCCTTTTACTGACTCAGGTATGAATTACACTACCAGCTGATTACGTTTGGAAAGGTATTATTGCTCTAAGCTTTAAATCTATCATACCTTATATTCAAGCATTGCAGGCACTTGGTCAAAATATGTCTAAATCATGTGAACTCATGTCAGGTATTTTGCACGAAGAGTAGACCAAATTGTAATGCATGTCCAATGAGAGGAGAATGCAGACACTTTGCCAGTGCTTATGCTAGGTAAGAAAGCTTTCATGCATTTCTATGCAATAATTCTGCTCGATTTCATGGTAGGAAGCTGAAAATAGTATTACAAGAAAAACACAAAGATCAAAGTCAAAATCATGGCGCCATATAACTATCATTTTACGATAAGCTCTAGTAATCCAAAGATGAACACTATATTTCCTCTGCCAAAGTACTGATTTCAAATATGAGATTCGATATCTGATGCATTGTAACAGTGCAAGACTTGCTTTGCCGGCACCAGACGAGAGGAGCTTAACCAGTGCAACTATCTTGGTCCCTCCCGAGTCCTTTACTCTTGCAGCCATCCCGACGATGAAACTACCTCCTCCGGAGAAAGCCTTAACAAGGGAAGCACCATCGAATAGAGGAAACTGTGAACCAATAATTGAAGAGCCGGCCACGCCCGAGCAAGAATGCACTGAGATAACAGAGAGTGACATTGAAGATGCTTACTACAATGAGGACCCCGACGACGAGATCCCAACAATTGAACTCAACATTAAACAGTTCGGCATGAATCTAAGGGAATTGATGGAGAGAAATATGGAGCATCAAGAAGGTGACATGTCCCAGGCTTTGGTTGCTTTGAGTCCAGCCACTGCTTCTATTCCAGTTCCCAAAATAAAGAACATTAGCCGTCTCAGGACAGAGCACCAAGTGTAAGCTGATGTCATCTCCTGTATATTATATTTTATATTCATTTTGAGCAAAAAACAGCGTTCTCAATGGGGTTTTATAGCATGTGGGACAGCCAGGGATCGCTATGAGAAAATGACTTCAGAACGTTAGCTGTAAGCCTTGTGTAGTATATACAGACTAGTTAAATGATAAATGTGTTGTCTGTTTGCAGGTATGAGCTCCCGGATTCACATCCTCTCCTCGATGGTGTAAGTCAATAATTATTCTCTCAATACTTGAGTTGTTTCATTTGAACACTGTTTAAAAATCCTCATTGGATGATAAACAGATGGAAAAAAGAGAACCAGATGACCCAAGTCCTTATCTCCTAGCTATTTGGACACCAGGTGGGTATAAAGCATTGCACTATTTCTTTTCCAGTATCGACAGTGTCGAAGAAAGTAAAGCTACGAGGAAAGTTTTAAAAGGCACTTGAAATAGAGTGGGTTAAAGATAAAGTTTCGAGGCTGTCGAGTGAAATCTGGAACGTCGAATTGGTGGATGCTATATGTCTATTAGGTTGTGAGATTAGATTGACTTAAGTAATTGTATGGTTGCCAGGTGAAACGGCAAATTCAGCTCAACCACCTGAACAGAAGTGTGGAGGGAAAGCGTCTGGAAAAATGTGTTTTGACAAGGCGTGTTCAGGCTGTAACGGTGAGAGGGAAGCGACCTCACAGATAGTTAGAGGAACTCTTCTGGTGAGATTTTTCAGAGGTTTTGTAGTGTTCATGAGAAAAGGATGAGTTAGAATACTAGTTACTAATATCGCTATTTCATCATTCATAGATACCTTGTCGAACTGCCATGAGAGGAAGTTTTCCGCTGAATGGGACATACTTTCAAGTTAACGAGGTTGAGATGAAATGAAACTCAAAAGGACATACATAACATTCTATCTGTTTTGCTTTGGTCCTTTATCCTCCTTTGCCATTTTTTTCTCTTGCAGCTATTTGCAGACCATGATTCCAGTCTCGAACCCATCGATGTTCCTAGGGATTGGATATGGAATCTACCTAGAAGAACCGTTTACTTTGGGACATCAGTAACATCAATATTCAGAGGTAAAAGCATTCATAATACTGTTGGTTGATGGCATTATCTATAACACAACTCAATAACGTTCACCTTCTCTTAGCTAAAAAGAATCTTAAAATGGTTTGCGGAATTTACGCAGGTCTTTCAACGGAGCAGATACAATACTGCTTCTGGAAAGGTAAAATTGAATTCTTACCCAGAGAAAATTTTGTCCCTCATGAACTGTGGACATATCAATATTCACAATTAGGACCAAAACTGTTTTGTTCTGTGAAAGAAACTGATAAACATCCAACAATTTAAAATGCAGGATTCGTATGTGTTCGGGGATTCGATCAGAAGGCAAGAGCACCGCGTCCGCTGGTAACAAGGTTGCATTTGCCGGCGAGTAAGAAGAACAACAGAACCTAAAGATCAATGGAACAAAGAAACCGCATTGCTTTCTCTGCTTTCCTCTAAATAAAAAGACATTTAGTCATAAAAACAAAATCCAAATAGTTTTCTTTTCTTTCTAACTTCATTCATAGTCATAGTCATAGACAGAAGAGAAACAAAAGAAAATAACCAACAAAAAGGATATTTTTATAGGTTTTTTTTTTGTCTCTCTAGCAAATTGTAGCATTTGGGGTTTTTTGTTTCTGACATTAACATTCCAAATCCAATGCCTATGTAGACTTGGATGAATTATCAATAGATTTCTCATTTCTCCGCCCACCGGCGTTTTTAGTGTCTTTTATCCGTCGGCTAATGCGAATATCTTCTCTATCTTCTCTTTCTCTGTTGGTTGTGGGCTTACAGTAAAATGGGCCTTGGGCCTTATCAACGAGAATAAGTGAATAACTACAAGATATATATATATAAATACATATTCGACTATGAGCTGTACTCAACTAATTTGTGCTCTTTCTGTCACCACCGGATTTGTTATACATTGCATATTGTAACAAAAATTAAGAAGTCATCAAATTAGACCAAATATTATTATTCTTAGGCATAAAGTCCTATAAAAATATAAGCACAACTATATTTTATAACTCTTACATTTAAAATGACTTTTTATGATTATTTGGATCATTTTATTGAATATACACAGACTTTAGAAAAATTAGCAATCTAAAATTTTACTGTTTCGTCGTAATGTACAAATTCGAATAACCTCCTACTAACCGCCTACGTATCTTTCATAAATATATTGGCAGATTTTGTTTCAGTTTTTGCTTTTATTTAATCTGAAAATATGCGACCTGAATAAAGAGAAAAACAAACCATGACATCCTATTCGTTCTTTCCATCAGTTACTTTTTCCATTAACACCCACGAATTCATACGAAATTCATTATTGTCCTTTCGAGTAAATTTGTTTAGAACTTTAAAAGCTTTCAAATTTCGATATTACAAAGTTTCTCTCGTAAAAATTGTACTACATAATGAAGAAATGAAGAAATTCACGTGAACAGTTAGAGTTTCTAAAATTGACGAATAAACCGTTTTTTTTTTGAGAATCGCGTTTTTTTCGGTTTATTCGCCACGTAAGATACTGCCACCGATACTTAGGTGCGCCGAGTTGCAGAATATTTCCATCTCAACTATATAAATGTGAATATATCCAAGATGCCATCCTGGTTCAAGTTTTTATTTTATCAGAGTAAAAGTTCGATTTTCATTTCTCATTCAATACTCTTCACACGCGCCGCATTACACACGCCCCCAGTCAGCCTCATCGTCAGATTCCTTTTAGTAGTTGAAAAGTATATCGGTGACCTTCACGCGCTTCTCAATGGTTAGCCGCCTCACGTGTCACTCACATGACCGCGTACGTTAGCTTGAACCACTGTCTCTGTGTCTCTGTGTCTCTGTGTTTCTTTTATAACACACGCCCTTTTTCAATGTCTCACCACCAAAGCCACTCAGTCTCTCTGTTTTTTTGCTTTCTGCGAAGTGATGTCGTCGTCGTCGTTACGAGCTCCGGCGGGAGCTACTGCTGTATTTTCGACGGATCAGAAGATCAGACTCGGAAGCCTCGACGCTATGAGATCTTCTCATTCGGTTTTCTTAGGAAGAAATGCACGTAGTGGCGTTTCTGTCCCTCCATCTTTTTCCTCGACTTCTTCGCCTATTCAAGCTGTATCCACGGTGAGATTCGATATCTACTCCTGTTTTTTTTTTTAATAATCATTAGGAATTTTCTGCTGTGGTCGTGAAAAATCACGTGCTTCTCGAATCGCCTTCTCGGTTTTTCTTAGAATGGTTTTGTTCTCTTGGAAAAGTTTATTTCTCTGATTCTAATCCTTGTGAGAATGATTTGGGAGCTGTGTCGGGAAAATTGTGATATTTTTGGTAATATATACTTTTTGAATCGAGGGGGGCATGATGCGATCGATTGGTTAAATGTGAATCGAGTTTAAGGTTTCTAATTGAGGTATAAGGGTTAGAGAGATTCTACGTTCTCATTTTCGTTTTATATTTTGCTCAGCCTGCGAAGCCTGAGACAGCGACCAAGCGGAGTAAAGTCGAAATAATCAAGGAGAAAAGTAACTTCATAAGGTATCCACTTAACGAGGAGCTTTTAACGGAGGCTCCAAACGTGAACGAATCAGCTGTGCAGCTCATAAAATTCCATGGGAGCTACCAACAGTACAACAGAGAAGAACGTGGTGGAAGATCTTACTCCTTCATGCTTCGAACTAAAAATCCATCTGGCAAGGTCCCTAACCAGCTCTATTTGACTATGGATGACTTAGCCGATGAGTTTGGCATTGGTACGCTTCGCTTGACCACTAGGCAGACGTTCCAGCTCCATGGTGTTCTGAAGAAGAATCTTAAGACCGTGATGAGCTCGATTATTAAAAACATGGGTAGCACTCTTGGTGCCTGTGGTGATCTTAACAGAAATGTTCTTGCTCCGGCTGCGCCTTATGTTAAGAAAGACTATCTCTTTGCACAAGAAACAGCCGAAAACATTGCTGCTCTTCTTTCTCCACAATCAGGATTCTATTATGATATGTGGGTTGATGGAGAGCAGTTTATGACTGCTGAGCCTCCTGAGGTAGTGAAGGCTCGAAATGATAACTCCCATGGAACTAATTTTGTTGACTCTCCTGAGCCCATCTATGGCACCCAGTTCTTGCCTAGGAAGTTCAAGGTCGCTGTAACTGTGCCTACAGATAATTCTGTCGACCTCCTCACCAATGACATTGGTGTCGTTGTCGTGTCAGATCAAAATGGGGAACCGCAAGGTTTCAATCTTTATGTAAGTTGACATTCTTTTGGCCTATATGTGCTTGTTATTTATATAGTATCATAATTGTTTGCTCGCCTTTTCCTTCAGTGTTCTTTTTCTGGATTATTTCCTTGGTTTAAGCTGTTGATGATAATGACTCTTGACTCATCTTGTAGGTTGGTGGGGGTATGGGAAGAACACACAGAATGGAGTCTACTTTTGCCCGCCTGGCAGAACCCTTAGGTTATGTTCCAAAGGAGGATATTTTGTATGCTGTGAAAGCCATTGTTGTCACACAGCGAGAACATGGTAGAAGAGATGATCGTAAATATAGCAGAATGAAATATCTAATAAGCTCGTGGGGAATTGAGAAATTTAAAGATGTTGTCGAGCAATATTATGGTAAAAAATTTGAGCCTTCCCGTGATCTTCCGGAGTGGGAGTTTAAGAGTTACTTGGGATGGCATGAACAGGTTCTGTTGCTTAAAAACTTGTATAAGTTCCTTCACTTTCATAACTTGGTACTATTGCTTAGTCAATAATATATTATCATTGTAAACTTGACAGGGAGATGGTGCTTGGTTTTGTGGGCTTCACGTAGACAGTGGTCGTGTTGGAGGTGTAATGAAGAAGACACTGAGAGAAGTAATAGAAAAATACAAACTTGATGTCCGCATCACACCAAACCAAAACATTGTATTGTGTGATATAAAGACCGAATGGAAGCGTCCAATCACCACAGTGCTAGCTCAGGCCGGCTTGCTGGTAAGTAGCTTAATTTAACCATTAATTACACAAATCTAATGAGCTATTGTGACATAAACCGAGGCAACCCTGCTTACATTGTGCAGCAACCTGAGTTTGTTGACCCGTTAAACCAAACGGCAATGGCTTGTCCAGCATTTCCTTTGTGCCCACTGGCAATAACCGAGGCAGAACGCGGGATCCCCAGCATTCTAAAGCGAGTGAGGGCAATGTTTGAGAAGGTAAAATAGAGTTGTGAAAATTACTGATATTTATCTTATATTGCCATGATCTTGATGTGCAACTCTTTTCTTGGATTAGGTTGGTCTGGACTACGATGAGTCTGTTGTGATAAGAGTAACTGGCTGTCCTAATGGGTGTGCAAGACCGTACATGGCTGAGCTTGGACTAGTTGGGGATGGTCCCAACAGCTATCAGGTGAGCTCGTGTTAATAGTGAGACAGTGTAAGAAGCAAGCAAGGCTCATATGCTCTTGTTGTTGGATCTGCAGGTTTGGCTAGGAGGAACACCGAACCAGACCCAGATAGCGAGAAGTTTCATGGATAAGGTCAAGGTTCAGGACTTGGAGAAAGTGTTCGAGCCATTGTTTTATCACTGGAAACTCGATAGACAAACTAAAGAATCATTCGGAGAATTTACAACCCGCATGGTAAGGATCACATATAACTTCTTAACTTTGTGACTTTTATTATTTTGAACAAGAATCAACAAAGTCAATGTTTTTTTGTCAATTATGATAAAATTGCAGGGATTCGAGAAACTCAAGGAGCTCATAGACACATATAAAGGATGTCCTCAATAACGAGGGAACAGATTTCGTCTATGATTCATGTGACCGTTCTCGTTTTGTACCTTTTACGAATTGCTTTTGTTTAGGCTGGCTATTACTGCATCAATAAGTTACATTGCTCTTCTTCTTCTTCTTCTTTGTTACTCTGATTTTTCAGGTTATTATACTGAGAAAAAAACCCATCTTTTCACTATGTGGCGAAAATTTTCATCAAATACGATTTAATTTCAAGATTTATCACAACCAAAATTAAAACCGATTTTAAATCCCTAATATATTATTTGAAATTTTTTTTAACAAATTATTCTTATTCTAATGTGTTAATAACAAAAATATCATTGTGACGTGTCAACAATATAACGAGTTTCAGTTTAAATATATAAAAAGGTTTAAGTCAATAGAACAATTACAATACATGCCATTAATATTAATTTAGTTCGAAAATAAATATAATTTATTCAACTAATCAAAAAATACTATTACATTTGTAAAAATAATAATTTTTATTTTTTTAAATTTTTTTATATGTTAATTTATAAATAATTTCAAATAAATATAAATAGATTTAAGTTACTACCGTAATCTCTAATATATTATTTGAGAAATATTTTAAATAATCTTACTCTGACGTATTATTAACAAAAATATCATGTTGACGTGTTATCACTATAATAAATTTTAAAATAAATATATAAACGAGCTTAACTTATTAGAATAATTACAATTATATCATTGTTATTAATTTGATTAAAAAATTAATATATTTTATTAAACTAACAAAAAAATACTATTAAATTTGTAAAAAAACAATTTTACATAAAAATTAAAATTATATAAATATTTAATTTATATTTATTAATAAAATATAATTTTCGAATATTTTATCCTATGGGTATGAATGTAGTTATTAGATTAATTGATAAGCTTCAGTGACTTTTAATAGAGAAATCTAAATTCTAAATTAAATTAGAAAACTAATATAATGTTTCAATTTTATAAAATAAATAAATATGTTTCACAAAAGTTATTGGAAGAGAAAGAAAACTAATAACAGTATTTTTAAATCAAAAATTAATAATATTTGCTTTATCAATTTTAATAAACAAATAACAGAGCCAAGGGATACAAGTGGAAACCTTTAGTCCTTTACGCAGAGGATATTTGGTTTTCTGCTAAAACCCTAATTGTGTCTCACACTCTCTCTTCTCTCTTTCGCCACCGACGTCAATAATGGGTGCCAAGGCGAAGAAAGCTCTAAAGAAGAGCATGAAGAAAATTTCCGCTTCGGCTGCTTCTTCTTCTTCTCAGCTAAATGTTCCTCAGAAACCGAAACCATCGGCTGATTTTTTGGTATTTTCTTCGACGTCTACACTTGACACCATTGTTTCGAATTCGTTGTCAGAATGAATTTCGGGTTTTATTTGAATCGCTCTGTTTATGTTTTGTTTTCTCGGTTGGTGTTTGTTGATAGCCACTAGAAGGCGGTCCAGCACGCAAAGCTCCAGTAACCAAGGCTCTTGAGGAGAATAAAGCCACGGTGCTATACATTGGTCGAATCCCTCATGGGTTCTATGAGACTGAGATTGAAGGTAAAATTTATTCTTAGTTGTCAGCTAAACCGACTCCCTTGGCTACTGTGTTTGATCAATTTGCTGTCACACACTTTTAATAAAAGCACCTAATCTATGTTTTGGTTCATAGCATTCTTCTCGCAGTTTGGTACAGTTAAGAGAGTTAGAGTAGCCCGAAACAAAAAGGTTGTACATTCGTTGCTTTAATTGTTTGCTATAGTTTGAAGCTATTGTATTGCTTGTTTTCTCATTATTAGTTATGTTTTATCAGACTGGGAAATCAAAACATTTTGGGTTCATACAATTTGATGACCCTGAGGTATATACTTGAACCTGTAGGAATATGGTCAACCCAATATGTTCCAGATTAGATTGTTTAACTTTTTTGATTCGGTTCTCTGCAGGTGGCGGAAATCGCAGCGGGTGCAATGCATGACTATTTGTTGCTAGAGCACATGCTTCAAGTTCATGTCATTCCACCAGAGCATGTTAAACCGAATCTGTGAGTGACTTGAATTAATAGACTATACTTTATTGACAATTTGGTTCTTTGGATAGGATGTGAACGAGTATTGAAAGAGCCTTTTTCTCGAATTTATTAGCTGGTACCTTATTAGGGTGAAGAACATGTGATTAGTATACCATTCCTGTTTTTTAACTGACTCAATACTTTAAAATCTCTAGTCTTTCCAGAAGAGAAAATGTCAAGAACATTCTACGAATTGTTTTAACGTTAGGTTTCTCATTGTTTCGAGTAATAATGGATCTTAATGCCGTCTATGTCCTGAATGTTATAGGTGGAAAGGGTTCAAGTGTCAGTACAAACCAGTGGATTGGGTTCAGATTGAGCGTAAACAACATAACAAGGTAATCAATCAGAATCAGTCTTTCTTGTTCTCAGTTTGCAATTTCCCTTGAGCAAGCAAGTTTTATACAGGAAAGGACATTGGAAGAACATAGGAAAATGTTGCAGAAGATAGTGAAAAGAGATCAGAAAAGGAGAAAGAGAATCGAAGCTGCTGGAATAGAATATGAATGTCCCGAGCTTGTAAGTTTTTCAAATTACACAAATTGTAATCTACGTATCAGCATTACAGAACTTGTATCAACTAATAATCACTCATTGTCGCTGGTGCTACTTCAGGTTGGAAATACCAATCCAGTTCCGAAGAAGATCAAGTTTAGTGAAGATTACTAGGAAACGAAGCTTAAGAAAATACATTTTCGATTAACTTTTGTTTGAATAGAGTCTGCTTCTGTTGTACTTTTGACATTCGATATCAAAAACTTGAACTTTAAATATCAAAGCTTTTGCAATGAAAACCAAACTGAACCATAAACCATTGCAGTTTATGTTTAGAATGAATGAAATGGATAATTTATATCTATAATCTTAAACAATACTTTACAATGAACGTTTCTGACAAGTAGCATAAATATAATTGTTGATCCAAATAATCCGATTTCGCCAGTGATGAATCATCCATTGAGAGCTATGGTTAACGCAAACAGAACCCAGAAATTGTTGGTTAAGTGTAATTATGTCAGAATACAATATAAAAATTCTCAAAAATGTATGATTATTTAAATCGAAACTATAATTATTTATTTATTTTTAAAAATTCGACTTTAATAAATGTATACCAAAATTTAGCGCTTCCATTGAGTAAATAAATTATAATTTAAGATAACCGGTCTTGGTTTGATGTTCTGGTTCGTTTCAGGTGGGGTCTAGAATATTCTGCTTTAAAGACCGATTATCTACAAAAAGGAAAGAACAACCATTGACCTCTTTATATACTTCACACAGATAGTAGAGAGACGAGTAGATTGGTGGTGGTTTCTGTCTTCGCAAATCCATTGTTATTCACCAATTTCTTCTTTCTACATTTCAAGAAACCATCTCTCTTCAGTTCCAAATCTCTTTGCTACTGTCTTATTGCCTTATTGTTCGATCTGTTGTCTCAAACCAAGTTGAGTATCGCTCGATTTAATCTTCACTTGATCGAGAGACGACATTTACTTGTTCGAAGTTCACTACTCCGTTACAAGTATACTGGCGTTTTCCGATTGAAATCCGTTTTCTCCTCCGATTAAGGTAAGGATTGATCGTCGAACGTACTTTCGGTCTTTTACGTGTAAATTTTACGCGTCATTGAAAAATTATTATAGATTTTCTACGTCTTCCTGAATTTGAAGTTTTGATGAAGAATCAAGCTACTCCGATTTGTTTAAAAGAATCCAGTTTTCTTTTTGTAAAGCTTTTTTGTCTCTCCGATTTACTTTCTTGATCACACGGATAACAAAAACTTCTTTTTCTTCGCTTCTTGTTTTTGAATTCCAGAAAAACAGAATGGGAGGTACGAAAAGGAAGATTTCGATGGAGAAGATAGAGAAAAAAGATTCGCGATCGGTTGCTTTCTCAAAACGCCGTAACGGTCTTTATAGTAAAATCTCAGACCTTTGTCTTCTCTCCGATGCACAGATTGCTGTCTTAGCGACTCCGATTTCTTCCAAATCAAACGTTTCTTTCTACTCCTTCGGTCACTCATCTGTGGATAACGTCGTCTCCGCTTTTCTCTCTGATCAATGTCCTCCTCGTGACGACATTTCCCACGAGGGTTTAGGGTTTTGGTGGGAAGAAGAAAGTCTTGCCAAATCAGAAAATCTGAATGAGTTGAATGATGCAGTGGACTCAATCTCGAGGATGCTGCAAAATCTGAAGGTACTGCATTCAAAGAAGTCCGTGAAAAATCGAAGAAATCCTGAAGATTTGAAGACTAAGAATAACAACAATAAGGAAATTGTTTTGTATGGAACTCATCAAGATCTCGATCATGATCAAACCCTAACTCTTCAATCGACTTCTACAAACCTTTCCATTCAGGATGATTCACCTGTGAATTTCGAAGGGTTTGTCGAGAATAATGAAGAGGATAATCAGATCGTAGCTATTTCAAGCAACAGCAACAATTTTCTACTTGAAAATTTGGATAGCTGCGATGAAGAGTTTGATTTTGATCAATTCTTTGATTTCGTGCCGAATTCGCAAGGAACACTGATGACTTTGGAGAATGGAGAAGCATATCTCTAGTAATTTTTTAATTAGCAATGCATGACTTTATTGTTAGATAAAAAACACTATTCATATTAAAAATCACTATTCTTTGAGTTTACTTCAAAACCATCAAAACATGTGTTTTTGTGCATGCCTTTCATGAAAACAGTTACTTCCATTAACCGATTCTTTGCGTGTCCACTCGTGAGTAATATAACAGTTGACATTCCGACAAGTAAATTAAATTTCAACCAAGTCAAACACGTTTATTCGAACCTAAGTCATACTATGATGTTGTCACACGACCGGTCTGTCAATAATCCAAAACGAGTTTAAAATTTGATGTCGTTCTAATTTTTTCTACTTTTAGTTTTTAATCATGTAAAATCATTACAAATGTATTAAATACAACTATTTTAAAAATGTGGAATAAGAAGACATATCTTTAAATATTCTGGGTTCAAAATTAAGTCAAAAATATAACACTCCGATCATTCCAAAAATATATATCGTTTTAAGTGGTTTGTTTTAAGAACTATACCAAAGATATTGCAGTCTGTTTAGCTAAAGAAAACGACAGTATTTATTTATTGTTTTAGGGATACCAAAATGGGAAAATGAGTAATGAATCTCTGCAGATTTCTTTTGATTCTGTTTAGATTTCCCAGGTTACTTAATTATTAAGGACAGCTGACCGCATTAAATAAACAACACACACACTTACAATTTCTAAATTCTCAAAATTTATCCAAAAAAATTCCCAACAAAAACAGATTTTAATCCTGCTTTTATTTTTCTGAAGCATACATTCATTATTCAGATCAGTTTGTACTTTGAAGTTGAAACCCAATCAACATGCCTTGATTTAGTAAGAAAATACAGTCTACAGTATTTCGAGACTATTTGACTATTGAGTAGTAATAAAGTGGAGTAATTGAATATCACCTAACCTCCCCAACAAAGTTTTTAAGTATTTGCATGCCTTTCTCTTTTTAGTTACTTATATAAGAATCTTCTTCCTCTTCTCTACTGAATTCAATCCCCATGCAAAGGCAAACCATTAAGAAAATTCTGTAAAATGTTTCTCCTTTCCTTTTTCCCGGCTTCTCTTGATTTTACTTTACTCGCAGTTATCGTCTTCGGTTTCGTTTTCATTCTCAGTCGCTGGAAATTGAAGGCTAAGAAACGTTTAAACCTTCCTCCTGGTCCGCCGGGATGGCCGGTGGTCGGTAACCTTTTCCAGTTTGCGCGTTCGGGGAAGCCGTTTTTCGAATATGCAGAGGAGCTGAAGAAGACCTACGGCCCGATTTTCACTCTGAGGATGGGGACTCGTACAATGATTATAATCTCCGACGCGAGTCTAGTCCACGAAGCTTTGATCCAGCGAGGAGCTCTGTTTGCCTCCCGACCCGCCGAGAATCCGACACGAACGATCTTCAGCTGCAATAAATTCACCGTCAACGCCGCGAAATACGGTCCCGTGTGGCGATCACTGAGGAAAAACATGGTTCAGAACATGCTTAGCTCGACCAGGCTCAAGGAATTCGGGTTGGTGAGACAATCCGCCATGGATAAGCTTATCGAGAGGATCAAATCGGAGGCTAAAGAACATTACGGGCTAATTTGGGTGCTTAGAAACGCCAGATTCGCTGCCTTCTGTATTCTATTGGAAATGTGTTTCGGAATCGAGATGGATGAAGAATCGATCGAGAAGATGGACGAAATTTTGAAAAAGGTTTTAATGACAGTCGATCCACGAATCGACGATTATCTTCCGATTCTCGCACCCTTCTTCTCGAAAGAGAGGAAACGTGCCCTCGAAGTTCGCCGTGAACAAGTGGATTTCGTCGTCGAATTTATCGAGAAACGACGGAGAGCGATTCAGAAACCAACATCTGACAGAAAGGCGTCGTCTTTCTCGTACCTCGATACGCTCTTCGACTTAAAAGTGGAAGGTCGAGAGACTCGAGAAACGACGCCGTCTAACGAAGAGCTCGTGACTCTCTGCTCAGAGTTTCTCAACGGCGGTACAGACACGACAGGAACGGCGATCGAGTGGGGGATTGCGCAGCTGATCGCGAATCCAGAGATACAATCTCGACTATACGATGAGATTAAATCAACAGCTGGAGATCGATTAATCGAGGAGAAAGATGTGGACAAAATGGTCTATTTACAAGCTTTCGTCAAGGAGCTTCTCCGGAAACATCCGCCGACTTATTTTTCTCTGACACACGCCGTCATGGAGACGACGACACTCGCCGGCTACGAAATTCCCGCCGGCGTAAACGTCGAGGTGTATCTTCCGGGTATCAGCGAGGATCCGAGAATCTGGACTAACCCGAAAAAGTTTGACCCGGAACGTTTCATGTCGGGTAAGGAGGATGCTGACATAACCGGGAGTAGTGGAGTGAAGATGATTCCGTTCGGTGTTGGCCGTCGGATCTGTCCAGGGCTTGGGATGGCGACCGTGCACGTGCATTTGATGCTTGCAAGGATGGTTCAAGAGTTCGAATGGAGCTCATATCCGCCAGGAAGCGAGATTGATTTCGCAGGGAAATTGGAGTTTACGGTGGTGATGAAGAATCCCTTGAGAGCAATAGTCAAACCAAGGGTTTAATGTCTTTTACTTAGTTTTTTTTTTCTAAATTAAAGTATAAACACTAGAGTAAGTTATTTTCCAGTGTAATCTCTGCTATATTACAAGAAATTCCAGATTTTGTGCCATTACATATTTACTTAATCATATTAATTAATGTTCGAGTGTATTCAATCATTTCGCATTGAAAAATATAAACTTTACAATATTAATAACGAGGGAAAATACAAATGGCTACAACTATGATTGATCATTGCCAAATATCTCCTATAATTTTTTTTCCCGTTTCTTCAAATGTATAATTGTCCGAAGAAAACCGAAAAAAACAAGGTGGAGAATGTTACGGTAGTACATCAAGTTAAGTAATACGAACAAATATAACAAAAAACCCTACAAAGAAAAGAAATTTCTAAACCCATTTACAATCTCAGCGTAGAGAAACTATACACATAACCAGAAGCTACAGATACTAATTCTCTCAAATCCTCTTCGCAAAATGCACCAAAAGAACCCAACTTTTCGATTCAAGCTTGTAAATTTTCTATCTTTACCATATTATTAGTTCAAGAAAAGGGATGTGGCCACCTCACTCGATTCAGCTACTTCCATGGCTTCTGCAATCCTCAGAGCCATCATGGCTTTGTAAACAGCCAAATCTGCATTCTCTGCAAGAACTTGGGCTCTTCTTCTTTTGCCGATGGCAATCTCCATGGATGTATCAGCCAAAGCCTTGGCTTCTTCCACTTTACGAAATACATTTTTTTCCGCTGAAGCGTCTTGATAAGCCGACTTAATAGCCACTGGCCAAGTTAAACCGAACAAAACAAAATCAGATATTTTAACCTGAACTTTTGTTTAGCTAAATCCAAAACTTAATCATCGAAATTCAACTCTTTATAGATAAATGCGCACACTTTAGTCTATCCTCAAATCAAATACAACAAAGCAGAAGGATTTTCTGTCTAATTCTGTGGTAATCTACTCTACTTCATTGTACTTCAGTAAGACTGTTCCATACTACTTACATTTTTCCTACTTGGCAAACCAATATATCACAACACTAGGCATGGAATTGCGTACACTTTTCTAGAGGTATAATGTTGAAGGAACATACCGAGACTTAGCTGTTTGGATTTTCCATGGAGTTGACTCCCCTGCCTTTTGAAGGATCTTCTCTTACGAAATACAGGTTTGATAAGTACAGGAGTTTTCTTCGCTTGGTGACCCTGTTTATATAACAAACATCAATTTTGTTAGTATAAAGACAGATGGAAACAAAGAATATTGATCTAAGTACACTGGAATATGGCTTTTTTACATGGAAAACTCTGAGGAGTGGTGCTTTTCGCTGCTTCCTTTTTCTCGCCCAGTAATCATGTACTGCTTCAACCACCTCATGCTTACCCAGATATGAAAGACTAGCTATAGCGGCTGCTTTTCCATCCAAGAGATCATCGGCACAGCTATGGAAATAGCACTTTTCAAACCCATCAATCATCAACTCAAAAGTCTGCTGCTGAAGCTGTTGAGATCGCTCATGTTCTTCACCAAGCATTTCCTTGTTCTTCCTCTCCAGCCACTCTTCATCTTCAGAATCCATGTCATATATCGCAGTACTTCGAGCCAGGGCCCTTGAAACCTCATCCTCCTTCACAGAAATATATGAAACTGGCATAGAAAACGAGGGACAATCATCAATATCCTCTGCATACCCACACACTTCTCTTACCCCAGGAATAGGAATGACTTTCGCATTCTGTTCCAATATATTCCGTTCATAGCATTCATTATAAATCTCCTTAAAACTGAGCCAATCTTGTCTCTCGCAAAATTCAAGCTTCCAATCATTATCCCCTATCCATACTATAGAATGTGTAAACCGGTTGCATGAACAAGGTCTCATAGTCTTTCGTGCCTTGTGGCTGTATCTGACAGCCCCATCTTTCTTAATAACAACGAACCATTCCTTTGAAGAAGAAAGCTCCAACATGACACTAAACCCTTCTTCTCTGCAGCATCTGTCTGAATGTATCTTCAGTATATTTGCAGAACAACATAAAGAATCAAGTTCCTCCTTTGACTTTGGCTTTGGAAAGATACTAATCCCATTTGAACCAGGGGACGAGTTATTTAGCACAGAGCTTCTGAGCTTTCTCGACGATGCTGCTGCTGTCCTGTTTTTCCAGCTTCCTGATAGTTCAGAAACCGACGTTCCATTGTACAACTTGTGTACACTATGTGAAAGATTTCTTTCTCTTCTCCTTCTTAAAGACGATCTCCTCTTCTGAATACTATGAAAACCTAAATTGCCTCTATATTGAGCATTCCCTACAGTTAACTTTGAGGCTCTCACTGACGGATGTAACCCAACTCCACCTCCGTTCTTCGGATTACAAGGTTCAGATAAAACTGATTCAGACTCTGAATCAGATTCTTCAAGCGGATTGTTTAGCAAGTACATAGATTTCTTTACGAAAGAAAAGGAGTGTGGTGCCACTCTAAGAAGCAGAGTAAAATGCATATCCATGAAATATCGAGGAATGGCAGCATAATCAGCTGAAAAAAGAGGAAGACAATTCATGGCCCCAAAGAACTTGCAAACGCCCCTTGGGCTAAGAGGAGCTTCCTGAAAAATTAAAGATCCAAACTTTATATCATCACTATCTGAATAAAACAAAATGTTACAAACCCAAGAGAGTAGGTGGAAGGGTAATTACCGGAAGAAATCTCACGCCATGGTCTGCAAACACGTCGATGATAGGTTGAGACAAAAAGAAAGAAGCCAGTGAAGACAGCCTAAGGTGTTCCCTCCTCAAGTATCTCATAACCAAACCGAAAACAGATAAAAGCCAGCATTCCTCACATGTCCCGTCTACTGTAAGAGTAATCACAGGACCATAGAATCGTCCTGAAGAAACTTGATTCGAGAGTCTTCTTCGCCTGCAATAAAACTTGAGGCTTCGCAGTGGTTCTGCTGGTCTATTACTTGTTTGGTCAGAGAGTCTTTTCCTTTTCCTACTATATACAATCCCAAACATCTTATCCACAGTTTCATTTCTCACATTCATCGGTTTTCTGACTTGAAAGTTTTCTTCTTTTTCGTCTTTCTCAGTGGTGACTTCTCTCGGGCTACTGGGTTTGCTTCCGGCACCGTTACTTCTACCGGAAAATTTGTTCCCTTTGCCTTTGCTGGGATTTTTCGAAAGGCAGTTCCAATCTCGATCCACGACTTCATGCGCTCGCTTTACCTTTGGTTCGTCGACGTTGGGCCAGATCCGGCGACCCGAGCGTAGGACCCGGGCTCCGTCTGCGGCTTTAACAACCCCAAAAACCCTTGTGGTTCGTCTCATTCCCACCGACGGCATCTATGCGTTGCTCATACGACTCCGTTTTACTTAACTGGAGACGCCACAACTGGCTTGACTTCTTACTCCTTCTTCGTTCAAAAATCGGCTTAATCAAACCCTTCCTTCGATCTGTACCCACTAATCTCCGTAAATATTTAAAGAAATCACGGATTTTCCTACGTACCCAAATCCGATTCTAACTAGTTTTTTTTAAAACGACTTCTTTTTTTTTTTAAAGAAGGAAATCGAAACGGGCGTTGAAGGGAGAAAGGTTGATTTCAACCGATTCGATAATAGATCAGATTAGTGATACCCAGAAGGAAATGGAATAAAAGAAAATCGCCGAGATCTCTAAGAAAAAATAAAGAAATTCGATTAAAGATCGAGATCTGGTCATGAGTTTTTTTCTTGCTAGAAAAGAGTAGACATGGTGAAGAAGAGGAAGATCGGCTGTGCAGGTGGCTTCACGAATATCTCGTTTTGACAAGAAGAGAGGGAACAGAGGTGGCTAGGGTTTATGATCGAAAACAACAAAAACAAAAACAAAATCTCTTTAGGGGTAGATATTAGTCGTGACCGTTAGATTCTATAATCGACGGTTCATATCCATTCTTGTTCGATGGGTCCAAGACTATCCTTTTTTTTTTGTAAACGTAGACTGTGAATTGTTTACACGAATATTAAAAAAATCGAATTTAAAACGGCATGGCCGAAAATTTCAATAGGTAAAGAATATAAAATGACAATAGTACCCCTGTGTTTAAAGTGAAAGGTGTCTGAATTTGAAGTGTTTAATTACAGTTGTTGGATGAATCTATTGGCTAACTAAGCACCTCCATGCGTATCATTACGACTGTTTTACAATTTCCTTTTAGAAAAGAAGAAGCAAATGCACCTTCTTTATTCAATACTAATTTGGACCTTTGAAAGTCAAAACCCATTTCAAAATGAATAATAATGGACACAAATATGTGATAGAAATCTCAAGAGAGATTACAACAATCGGGATGAAGTCGTCCGGTAAATCTCTAATATATTATTTGAAAAACTTTTTAATAAAGTAATTTTGTCCTGACGTGTTAATAACAAAAATACCATGTTGACGTGTCAACACCACAATAAGTTTCAGCTTAAATATATAAAAGGGTATAAATTACTAGAATAATTACAATACATGCCACTGATATTAATTTGGTTAGAGAATAAATATAATTTATTTAACTAATCAAAATATATTATTACATTTGTAAAAACAATAATTTTTATTTCTTTAAAATTTTTATACGTTAATTTATAAATAATTTTAAATAAATATAAATAGATTTAAGTTACTACTGTAATCCTTAATATATTATTTGAAAAATATTTTTAAAAAATAACATTATTCTGACGTGTTATTAACAGAAATATCATGCTGATATATCATCACTATAGTAAATTTCAAAGAAATATATAAATGAATTTAACTTATTAGAATAATTACAATTATATTATTGTTATTAATTTGGTTAGAGAATTAATATATTTTATTAAACTAACAAAAAAATACTATTAAATTCGTAAAAAAATAATTATTTTTCTTTTTTTAATTTGTATATACAAAAATTAATTTTAAAAGTAATTTTAAATAAAATTTAAATATTTAACTTATATTTACTAATAAATTATCATTTGTGAATATTTTTTTCTACACATCCCTTGGGTATGAATCTAGTTGAGATTAAAAAGGATGTGTTACAGTTTACAAAAGATTTAAAAACTTAGATGAGAATGTGACAGTAATTAGTGCTTCTGCTTAAGGCATGTTTTTTTTTAATTAGTGTTTGACATGTCTTGAATTAAGACCAACATTTCATGTTTCTGTCAAAAATTCCTTTACCGTAAGTTGAGATGATCATCTCCTTGAGTAGAGGATACTGAAGAAGAACAAATAGCAGCGCCGGGAAACAAGCGAGAAGGATCGTCGGAGGTACGATCCATTTGTCTTTAAGCATCGTGAATAGCGCCGAAGAAAATGCCATAAGCATTGCAGCGATCGATACGAACAGTATCGACAGTCCGGCGATCATCTTCGTCGGCAGCGAAACCAAGAAATCGTCGAAGGAGTATCTTGCGGTGAGTATCCCGAGAAAGATGAGGACGGAGGTGCAGGCAGCGAAGCAAGAGATCAAATTGGAGACGACAAATGTGATGAAATACCTTTCCTTTAGGTGAAACGGTAGACCTTTTGCATTTTCGTCGGTTCCGCCGGGGACGGTGAAAACCGCCGCGAAAGTAACAGTGACGATGAGAGCCGCCACCAAGCTGCATGACATCGCTGTGTCTTTCATCCATTTCTCTGCTTCTTCTCGCAATGCTTGGTGCTCCTTTGTGAATATCTCTATCGGTGTTTGCTCTTCTGTGTTTACTCTCTCCTTCTCTATCTCCGGTGCGTTCCTCTCCACTTCCTGCGTGATTTTGAGACAGCAATTTGTTCTCTTTTCAATACTTCTGCTAATGTGTTCGATAAATTCCTAACCGAAAGAATTAGTCAATTAGAGCAAACCTTGAACCATTGTAACTCGCGTTGCATCTGCAAAGCTGCGCCACTGACGGTAGAGAGCTTGGACAGAGGAGAAAGATAGCCGGCGAGATGAAGCACACCATTGCCGTCACAGTCCTTGTCGGCGAGCAACAAGTGTTTCCTATCGTCCAAACCATAGAGGAGACTAAACACCTTCTCTTGTCTAAACTCGACGGCCAAGAGAAACAGAGTACTACTCGAGCTCGTTCTCGTGGACCATAGAAGCTCGGAGTTGTTCTTGATCATCTCGACCAAGAAATCCACGTTTCCAAATCGTACTGCAAAGAGTAAAGCCTCGTCCACTGTCTCAGAACGTTCCTTGAGTCCCATGGCTAGTGTTTCCTGATATTCCATGTAGAAGCTTTTTGGCTTGTAGGTGCATGACCTTCATTCGGTACACTTGGTCAATTCCTGAAACATCATTCAACTCAAATTAAAAACGTCATGTAAATTTCTACCGAATATCCTGTTGCGAAAACCTAACACTTACCGGACCATTTGGAGAGAAATTTGAGCAGATTCCCAAACAGAGTATCTATGAATAAAACCAAAAAACAACTGAAAGTCTCTCACTTTCTTCTAAGGTATACAAAGACTTATATATAGTTATGTATACGAACACTTACATTGATGTTCTTTTTTTGAACGTGAGGCCTCTGGAAGAGTCGGCAGCTTTACTTGTATCCCTAACCAATGAGAAAGGAAAATTTAGTTGTTCTAAAGTTTTTTGGATCAAAAGGATTGACCTTTGTAATCAGGAGGTCTTAGATTAGTACGGACAAGAGTAGATGAGACGTTCCAATGGTCCGAGACGACAACCACCAGGAAAAAGATCCGGCTTTGAAGCCAAGACGATGATGGGAATTGACTCTATTTGCAGGTGTTTTGTGACGGCCAAGCGTGAGCATATGCCGAACAAATCCAGCGCGATGTCTAATTGTGTGACACAAGCAATTATGATCATAGAAACTACCTAAAACATGATTTGTATGAAGTCAAAGAAAACCACTTACCAAGCATTTTATAGAAGATGGCATTGAGAAAGAGCAAGGAACCATGATAGCCATCCTGATCAAGTAAAACCTCAATCGGAGTTCTAGTGTAAAGATACCGAGCCATCTCCATCTGCGTGTTCTCAACCGCAACCACAACCGGAATCTGTCCATTGATTCCAGGAATCTCTAGCAGCTTGGGGTTCTTGGCGACCAAAACTTCAGCAATCTCCATGTTTCCACTAACTGCAACAACAGTAAGAGGCGTATGATACGAAGCGTTTTGGCTCATCTTGGGAAGCATTTGTTCAGGTGTCATACGACGAAGAAGCTCTTTAACAATCTCGGGTTTGCCACATGCGCATGCTTTCAACAATGGTGTCTCATATAGGTTAATCCATTCGTCTACTGCATCCGGACGCCGGTTCAAAAAGACCTTGACGGCTTCTAAACAACCTTGGCTTATTCCTTGACTTAATTGTATATACTCGTAGTATGCATTCGTAACCTTCCCTATACATCAAAAACAAGATATACACAAAATAAACCTATATGCATCTAGCTAAGGATCATCTACATAAAGCTAGATACAACTTGAATAACCTAGTAACATGTATTTTCATGTTTGAAACTAAAACCTTAACTAAACAAGGTAGGAACTGTCTTATCAGAGCCGGTCCTGAATTTAACAGGGCCGCAAGCAAAAAAAAAATGGGCCGTTTTATATTACAAAAAAAATTGGACCGTTTTAATTTTTAAAATTTTTTGTTGTTATAAGGACTCAACCGAAGAACTCTAGGAATTAGTTTACTTTTATTTACCATTTGTGCTAAGAGTACTTTTGAAATAAGAGCTGATTTTTTATATTAATAGTGAGGGCCGCAAGCACGGGCTTGCTTGGCTTGGGCCCAGGCCCGGCCCTGGTCTTAATCAATAATTAGCAGGCGATATATAAATAAGAGAAGTCTTACTGTGAAGCCGAGATGTGGGAAGAGCTGATTCGATGAATGGGTTTTGGATGTTTAAGGGATCATTTTGAACTACTTCTTCAGGAACTTCTTTTATAGGAGAGAAACTGTCGCCTAAACCAGCATGAGGAACCTTAGTGTTTGCGAATTTGAAAGGGCTCCTCCGAAATGTTTCTTTGAAATTTGCGTCTAAGTAATTAGAACTCATTAATGCCATATTATTACTTTCTTGACAAACCCTAACAGAGCATATAAAAGAAAAACAAAAGGTACCTACGTAATAGGATATATATCTAGATATATGTCGTTATCTATACGTATATGCAAAGCATAACAATAACATTCGATTCATCTTTAGTGTTCCTATTCTTTGATTGATCTTACATAAGAATATATGCTTTGCTTGGTTACTCATTATTTTATTTGTAAAGCTTTCCTGTTAGAAAGAAAAATAAGGTTCTTCTATATAAAAAATGTAAGGCTCCATAGCATTTTCTTTTGGCCCCATTAGTGACCATCTTCTTGCAAAAGTTGATATGCTTTTCCTTATTTGAGATCCAATAAAAAGCGAGGTAGCCTTGTGTCTCTACCTGTTTTGCAGTCCTCGAATTGCATTTTCCTTGATAAAACTCATTAGTCGGTGTTACAAATCGGATCCCTTGACCAAAAAGCAAAATTACATTCGAATTCGGTCCCTTGCGAAACAAGAAAATCATTAAACCGCCAAATTACTTTAAGATGCCTCTAAATCTGCAACAAGGACAGGAGGGTTTTAAGATATTTGTGGATTATACTGTTAATAAAATAACCCACACCAGACATTTAGAGAGAAAAGTTGATGGTTACGAAGATGATAATAGGAAGTGAAGACCAAATATTAATCCATCCAATTATTGAAAAAATTAAAAAAAAATGTTGCGAAATATTCACATCCAAATATTCTCAAAAAGCAAAATCAACGTAAGAATTTATCATGCATTTACCAATCATGGGTTTTGGTGAAACATGTTCTAGACATTTGAGGCCAGAATGGACATAAACACATCTTTGATTCTCATTCCGAGTCCTTAGAAGCATGTTGTATTAAGTAATTCATCGCTAACCTGTAGCAAAGTTTTGAATATATTTCATTGACGTACTCAAGAGTCAAGAGTTTTCGAATATTATTAGCGATGCTCTGTGTTTTCTCTGGAAAATTTTCTGTACAACCTCATATATATACGGATATAACCCCTTTTTTAACGGATTTAACTTATTGTTTGGAGCAAACAAAAGCTTATTACTAGATGTCCAAAAGGAACAGCTATTGCCCCAAGGACGTAAGAACCAAAACATCTTTATATTCTTTATCCCCAATGGTTCAGTTAATACAGAAATATTTCGTTATCACATGATCATCTTCGAAACATAACACTTGATAGATCGCAACATATACGATTTGCGAAGGAGAAAGAACAGTTTTTGTTTTGGAACAAACAAACAAAAATAAGCTTATTAATAGCTATCGATGTCAGTTTCAGGCCTTCTCAGGAAGTAACGCAGACAGTTCACCAGCACCTGCAGGAGAAGTTGATTCTTCATCCCTCTCTCTCTTTTTAAGTTTTTATTCTTTCAAGTAAAAAGCAAGAGAAACAAAAACTTACTTGTGACAAAGAACTGTTGAGTGCTTGTCCTTGGTAGCTTACGTGAAACTTGTCTTTAGCAACCAGTCCCTGAGAAAATGCACAATTTATTACTATAAGGCGTAGAAATGGAATCACACTTACATAGAGGTTAAAGAGTTTTGAGGTACTTCTGTGTCTATCTCTGCGGATTCCACGTCTATGTTGATATCAGCCATCACTTTGATCATCTCTACAACCAGACCTGGCCTGTCCGCTGTCTCTATGCAAAGCAGGCTAGAAAAAACAGGGAATCAGCGAGGGTTATGTAATCTATTTTACCAAGTTCCATGTAATGTCACCTCCTCGTTCTCTACTGAATAGTCAATACATACCTCCTCTTTGGTCCGTCATTTTTCACATGTATCTGCGTTGCAATATCGACATCAATCTGTCACCACATGAATCCAAAACAAAATTTAGACATCCGTAAAGCTGGCCTACTTTTCTGAACATAGATTAGATTAATAAACCACATGTCAATGGACTATTATACCTTCTTTACTGGAGCCTTTATTCCAAAGGTCTCACCCATTGCAAGTTGCTCGCTGCATTCCTACAAAAAAAAAATAAAGAAAATTTTCAGAGCAAGAATGTGAAATGTGATTAAGGTAAAGGGAGAAAGGAACTGAAGTAGACCGGATGGTATTTCAAGAGATTGTTAATGATCGTTAATCGAATTTGCTCCAACAAGTCAGGGTCTTCCACTTTCCGCCCAGTATCTCTGTCGTAAAAAGAACAAAAATCAGTTCAGGAATATGTAACAACTAGCCATAGAAATTGCTGTAGATGATAATTGCACACAATACCAACAATTTTTGACACAGGAAGTATTTGATCAGATTCACTTGTCACATGCCAACAATCTATTTCGACAAGAAACCTTCTGAGCAATGTTATAACCAATTGTCAGTCGTGAGCTTCCTTGCTAAATTTCTAAGGGAGAAACGAAACTAATCAACAAAAGGTGGACCTTGGAAAATTTGTACATTCTAAACGAAACTAATCAACAAAAGGTGGACCTTGGAAAATTTGTACATTCTATTAAACAAGTGAGACGTCATTTAGTGATTAGAAAAACATCTAAAGCAAAGAGAGAGCAGGGAAAGAGGAGAGCTGCCTGCGGCCTTTCTTACCGTTTTGTTATGGAAAAACTGGTCTGTTTAACGGATCCTTGAGTTGAGACAGTTCCTTTTATTACGTCCAATCCCAGATCTTTCAGCGCCCTCATCTGCCAAACACAATAATGATTCATAAGCCGAAAACAAGGCAAATTTCCATGATATCAAAGACATGCAGTCATAATCTGATACTGGTAGTAAAAATGCAATAAATCTGGCTCCTGCATATCATGAGTAGCAAAGCTTTGTCACATCCATAAGACAGAACATAAAATCAAAAAGAGGAAATAGAATCCCTCACTGTGTCAATGAGAGCCCCAAGACGATCTCCAAAACTGAGTTGCACAATTGTTGCTTCAGGGTCAGCATCCTGATCTATCAAAACCATTGGCATTGGAACGACGTCATCATCATCTTCTGATTTCTGCGATCAAATTTTCCAGCAAATGTCATCTCAAAGCACACGTCAACACAAATTCATATGCAGTCAGTTTCCCTAATAAACACAAGAAAATCAAACCACATATCAAATATTATACACAGCAAAACATAACGATATACTCTCTACATTACTTGCTGAGCTTCTGCGTGCATATACATGTAAGTCCTTGGTAGTAAAATCTATAGATCCAAGAACCATCAATTGTTCAATTGCGAAGAAACAAAAAGGCTGAAACACGTTACTGACCGGATAAGATGGACTACTGGCATCAGTGCTGTTAATCGAAGCATATACACGATTACTCATACTGCAATCAAAACAAACAAATACGGAAGGATTTATCAGCAATCTCAGATAACTCATAGAGAAACCAAATTACCAAGCAACTTATTTTAATCATATCAAGAAGCATGTTTCTCAAACCGTAAAAGAACGAATCGACACTTTCTCAATTCTCTTAAGTTCAAGATTCGTAACGACAAATACGAGAATCTAGAAAAGTTCCATTCGCAAAATCTCCCGAGCACATACAGAGCAAATATTTCATTATAGTAGCCGAACATAAAAGACCAAGCAAAGATTACGAAAATCAAGTTATCAGAAGGAGCAAGAAGAAAAATAACGGAAAGATCTAAGAGACACGAAAAATGCGAAATAGGCAACTAGTAACCTCTTCGTAAAGAGAGTCATTACACCGTCGACAACCTTCCGGCGATCACCGAATAAAGCAAGCGATAGATCTAGTGAAGAAATTTGAGCGGGAAATCGAGTCTGGCGGCTGATCGGACAATAAGAAGTAAAGGAAGAAGAAAAATTAGTGACAGAGAAGATAGCATTCGAGTACGCCATTGAAGAACTTGAAGTTGAACCAAGTGTTTTTCTCCTTTTTCTTTTCTTTTCTCCTCCCGAGAAATCAGAGTATGCTGAAATCTAAAATGGCGTTTTGTGATGATGGAGCTGACTCTGCTGATGAGCTGATGTATGACGTCACTTTTTTGGATGGAGACACCTTTACATCTACTACTAAAAACTTTTACATCTACTACTAAAAACTATGGTCGCATCTTTATCTCTAATATATTATTTGAGAATCTTTTGAACAAAATAACCTTACCATGACGTATTAATAACAAAAATGACATGCTGACGTGTCAACACCACAATGAGTTTCAGATTAAATATATAAAAAGATTTAAGTTACTAGAATAATTACAATACATGTCATTGATATTAATTTAGTTAGTGAATCAATATATTTTATTCAGCTAACCAAAAATAGTATTATATTTGCAAAAAGAATAATTTTTATTTTTTTAAACTTTTAATACGTTAATTTATAAATAATTTCAAATAAATATAAATAGATTTAAGTTATTATCTAATCCCTAATATATTATTTGAGAAACAATTTAAGAAAATACTTTACTCTCACGTGTTATTAACAGAAATACCATGTTTACGTTTCATCATTACAGTAAATCTCAAATAAATATATAAATAGGCTTAAGTTATTCGAATAATTACATATATGTCATTGTTATTAATTTGGTTAGAGTATTAATATATTTTATTAAACTAACCAAAAATACTATTAAATTCATAAAAATAATTTTTTCTGAATTTATATATATAAAAATAATGTTAAAAGTAATTTTAAATAAAATTTAAAATTGTATAAATATTTAATTTATATTTACTAATAAAATATAATTTACGAATATTTTTCCCCATGCATGGCGTGGATATAAATCTAGTTTTTTACTTATTAGGTTTCTACGAGTAATTAATTAAAAACTTGCAAATTGCTATAAATAATGTGAGAGTGAGACGAATTTATTTGGTTGCTGACGTTCTAACTTATACGTTTCCGTAGCAAATATCTTTTCTTTCATCTTCTTTTCTCCTTCAAGCCAATAGGACTCGTTTTCACATTTTTTTATAAAGCATATATAATTAAGATAAAATTTCTTTGGTTTCTACTTAAAAATAGTAGCAATTTCGTTTCCTTTGGCAAGCTCTCCGAGCAATAATTGGTGTGAGATTCTTATAGAAAACTGTTTCATTCGATGACCCAAAACCAAAATAAGTCTGATGTCAAACTGGGCCGTAGCCCGGTGGGCCTTTGTACCAGTTATCACGGTTACAATGTTCTAGGGGTTTCTTCAGGAATTTAACACCCGACCCGGATACAAATCAGAATCCGGATCTACCTGGCCTTCACCCCCACGAGGCCCTCGTTCACTCCTGAAGACGACTTCTACTTGTCGACTCATCTCCCAACAAAAAGATTTCGAGAAATCTCAGTGATTAGCAAGATGGCGACGGCTCGTTCGGCGATCACACGGCTATTGGCTCGCTCCTTGGGGGAGAGTCAGATTGGTACATCTCGTTCCGTTCAATCAACTCGAGGTCCAGCGATTCGGTGCTTCAGCGACGACAAAGGTCGTGTGCTCAGCGAAGAGGAGCGCGCGAAAGAGAGCATGTACATCCAGGTTCTTCTTCATATTGAATATTTTGTACATTTCTTATGCGCTGCTTCATTGGATTCAACGTTTGGAGAGAATCCCGTTAGAGGAAATCTGATCAGAACTATCATTTGGCGCTAGATCTGACTTTTAAGCTTATTAGACTTGTACCCAATTTTTTGGATAGAAAATTGTAGTTTTCGTCTCACATCAAATGTTCAAATACTAGGTTGATGAGTTTTAAGCGTGTATTCATAGAGAGAGAAAGCGATGATGAAAATGAATGTTGTCTGTGTTATCCAGCCTATCCTTTTTTGAAGTAATGAGAATTCTTGTTACGTAAACTCTACAGCTTGCTGTGTTCCATTTTGGTTTGAGATCTGAGTTTGCATCTATAACTGGATGCTTACCAGTTTTTTAACTCTTGATCTTGTATTGAATCAATAGAAAATGGAGAAGGAGATACTGGAGAAGAAGAAGAAACTCGAGCAACAGAAGCCAGAAAATGAGAAAGGAAGTGCAGGGAAGGTAAACTTTCATCATACCATCAACTTCTCCACTCGTTTTCTTTCCATTGATGTCTTCATCTTCTAGACGTAAATCATGTGTGACTAGGGCATAACTAGTCCCCGGAAAACAAAATAACATCTAGCAGATCATATTAAACAAACGAATCCGTTCATTGATTGTTAGTTTTCACTCTCCTATGCAGAAACCTGAGGAAAGCAAGCCCTGAGTTCATCACTTGCGGTAACATCTGGTCATAATGCAATAAATAATAGTGAGAAATACTGTCTTTAGTGGAAAATAATTCCACCCTCCTGTTGTGTGTTTCTGTGTTCTAATAAATCAAGTTTTAGACAACTTTAAATTACAGCCTCAATTGAAAAAACCCACCAATGTGCATTTTAATTAACAACCAAAATGATACCAAACATAATTGTGTTTACAAAACGCTTTCGTACACTATTTTATTCTTTCATCACTATCATCTGTATCACAAAAATATCCAATCCTATTTCTTTCCTATTCACATAAAATGACTAAAACCCCTAATAAACTAAAACCATCCATTACCAATTTCTTCCCACTTTCTCACATCCGAAAACCGAAATCCTCAAAATGACCCGGAGTCAATTGCTGATTAAACTCAGACATGATCTGTTGCTGTTGCTGTTGCTGTTGTGTCTGAACAGGAAGACTCTCCTGCTGCCCAGTCCAGTCCATGTTGGAACCAGGCATGGGTAATTTAGTATCGACCGTAGTTATGTCGTGGATGCTCGACCTTTTCCTCTCCTTCTTTGCAGAGCCTTGTCTAAGAAAATATTTCTGAGCATGACTCGCGACTTGCGTCGGTGTCCTCGTCACCACCACGTTTCTCGATATACTCCTCCAATCTCCCTTACCGTATCTCTTCAATCCGATCAGAAACAATCTGCATCAAATATTTTCATGTTAAACAATGTAACTAATCACATATAATTGCTGAAAATATTTAAAAAATGTTTTTAATTCCTAAGTTCCTTCACAAACCAAAACCCTGATCTTGCTCTTTACAAAGGTTTTATCAAAATTGGGAGTATTATGATTGATACATACTTGTGTTCGTTCTCTGACCATGGAGTTCCTCTTTTCCGTTCGTTCTCGCCGTGTTTGGACACAAATGATATTTGACCGCCCGAGTCCCATCCCGCCGCCGAGTCATCCATATAATCTGGGACATCGACTCGACCAGAGTCAATCTGGAATACGTCGTGCACCAACGCCTCGTAATGCTCCCTAACCTCACCAACAGTTTTCTGTAGCTGGTCGGCGATTCTCTCCCAACGATTTGGAGATTCTTCCGGGAAAAGAACTAAAGTCTGCTCAAACATCTTATCTTCCGACCTCGTCCATTGACTCGACGCCATATCCAAAGATACAGTAGTTTAAAAGACTAGAAGCAAAACAAAAACAGAAAAATCTGAAGTTTGTTGGATGTTGTAGAAACTGTTTGATCACTCAGATAATTTATACGGATGATTTATAAAGAGAAGAGAATTTGCTGGAAATTTAAAAAAAGAAAGGAAGAAGCAGCTCAGAGACCAACTTCAACACGGATTCTCTGCAATTGGGATGTCTTTTGTCTCTCTCTCTTTCTCTATTTTTTTCCTTTAATTTTAGGGTTACACCTGACCTGACCTGACGGGACGAGTGAATATATTTTTGTTCCAGTTTGTTACAGTTCTCTTTTTCTGAATTTTCTCCTTTTTATTCTAAGCATATGCCATTATATTCTCCAATAATATAGGAACACGTAATTATTAAGAAAACAACCGCCTAAATATACGAAAAGCAATCTACAACAATTACTTTTGCGTTCACATTCCCCAAGTATTTCTTTTTTTGTCCAACTGTGTTGCTTTGATTTCCCCTCACTTCACTTTCGTGACGATGTTTTTTTCTGATATTTTCTTCTTCTAATTTTTACTGTTAAACATTTTTCTCTACTATAATTGTTTCTTTCATATTAATACATTTAAATATTCTTGTTATAAACAGTTCTGGTAATGTAAAGAAAAAAAAAATCTCACAGATTAATTATGCGGTTTAGTTTGACCAATTCAATTATGTACCTTTGACCAATTTTTCGACAGTTGGATCATTAATGTTAGTCAAAATCCAATTTTCAACTATTCTTAAATTTAAGTGAAGTAACCATTAAAAGTTCCAAAACTCACAACCCTTGACTAATTAACTCTTCTCAATGCCTATTAAACGAGTTTTAGTTTGGTTTCCTTTGCACTTTCATTTTAGAAGAAAAATTGTCGCATAAATTTATACTATATGGTAATATTCGTTTGGTAGTCGCAGAAACATACGGCTACGACTGCAGAAGATTGTTTTTCATTTAACTACCGTAGGTATCTGTAGCATACGCAGCGGTCAAACGCTACATCATACATCATAATTTTTTTGACCGTTGATTAAAATATCAATGCGACTAAAAATCTACAATCAATCGCAATCGCAGCCGTCAGCAACAGACAAACAAACAACATATTTTACAGTCGTAGCTGCAATATTGACCGCAACTGTAACGAACAAACGAACAATACTTATATCACACTTATTAAATATTACTGTAACAAAAACTCAGTTTTGTCTTATCTTACCAGGGAGATCTTCTATGTATTGAATAATATATTCTCGAGTCTCAACGAACCTCAACAAATTAACTAGAAAAAAAGGAACTTCAACTAAACTGTACTTTGCTAACTTAATTGGGTCCATAAATAAAGTGGATTCATTACGCAGTCGATGAAGGTAAGCCACGTGTCTTCTGCCAATTGTTTCTGAAGCATAGTTTTTGGCATCCGCATTATGCATCTAGATGACGTGGCGTCTTACCCAACCGTCACGTGGCCATTACAAAAAGACTAATAATTTCTTTTTTAAAGCTTTTTGTACGTTACGATATGTTTAGTTTTGATATTATCTTCGAAAAATGTAGGAAAAATACGAATAAAACATATGGTGATGAGTAGTCATAAATATGGGGTGATAATATAAATTCGAAAATAGAAGAGTGGATACATATTGGTAGGTGTAATTCGAAAATAGAAGAGTGGATACATATTGGTAGGTGTAATTCGAAAATAGAAAAAATATTTATAAATAATAATTAATTATTTATTTTATTAATTTAAATTAGATATATATATATATAATTTATCTTATATTTAAAATAATTTTTTAAAATTTTTTAATATTGATTACGAAAATGAAATAGATAATAAAATCGGATTATACAAATAGATTTAAATTGTATCTATTTTGGATAAAAGTATATATATGATAAATATTCAATTAAACTAAACTTTTGTTTTATATTTTATTTGACTAATTTTCAAAATTTATATTTTATTTTATATTATATTTACATTTTATGACAGAATTGTCAAAATATTAGGAATTTACATATAATATAATATATAATAACAATTTTCGTAAATACTCTAGTAAATTATGTTCTAAATAATATTTTTCTTAAATACTTTAATAGTGTGACACATCAGCGTAACACACTTGTAAATCACACGTGAAAGTAAGGTTAACAAATGATTCTCTATATATATCTTTCAATTATGCATAAAAAGTGTATAATATTATTGAATGGGCTATAGGACCCCTAAGGAAAATATTAAATGGTCGTTTAAAACGGGCTCATATGGTTATTATCTATCCATGGATACACCATTTATTATCATATAGCTTATGGGCTGATCCCACCAAATACATCTTCTAAGAACATTAAATTAAACTCTCGATCAACAAGTGTACATGAGCTTCGAATCTCTTGTGTATTGATAATGGTATTTCAATGCAATCTTTTGACTAGATAAACATTAGACTTTGATAAACAATGCAATATTTAATACAAGAACACAATAGTTCAGACATGTAAATCTAGAACTACAAAATTCAGTAAGTCAGTACTGAGATTTCCATTAAATTTTATTAAAAAATTTCCTTTCCATTTCGTTTTATAACTTAATCATTGATTCAAGTATACGATAAAAAAAAGGTATAGATATATGATTGATAATGGAAACAGAGATGGGCAGGTCTGTAAAACAGTGTGTGTGCAAGAGACGTGGTCGTGTGTGAGTCAAACTGAGTTTTGCATCTTATCTAAAACCAGATTTGACCATCCCACTCACTGTATCTAAACCACTCCATATCATCTTTGTTTTTATTTCATTATTTAACCAACAAAAAATCGTGAGACGTGATTGAACTCCATACGAATCAGAATACTTTTTTCTCGAATTGAAATTATAAATAAAATTATATAAACTTCACATAACACACCAAACTAATGTCACGTTGTCCCAAAATTCATTTCCTCAAATTCAGTTCACGTTACGTTTTAAAAACATAATCCCACGTGTCGTCTTCGTTTCCACACGTGTGAACCTCAAACACCACATAGCCGTTAAAGCGGTAACGTCGTTACCGTCTCTTATAATATACGGAAGTTATCGCCGTTAATTTATTTCTTACTTTTTTAACTTCTGTGACGGTTTCATTACCTCGGGAATCTAACTGAAGCGCAGAGTCGTTACGTTTATTTTCTCACGCAATCTTATGACATTAATTAAGATATTATATGGTCAACAAAAATGGTTTACAAGCATAGCTAATTGTGAAGTCATACTATATACTTAGGCCTATCAATATAAGTATTGATCCGCGGGTTCCGTCCCGCTTGAGCTGCTGCGGAGCGGGTGCGGAGCGAGTGAAAAAAAAAAATTTATTTGCGTGGCGGATACGGGTCGAACATTAGTTAGAACGGAGCGGATGCAAATTGTAATTTTTTAATTTGTAGGTTCGCGGGTATCCACAAATTTTAGGCTCAAATTAATTAATTAAATTAAAACTCAACTAATTTAGGTTCAAAATAATTTAAACAAAAAAATAATTTTATTAAATATTTTAATTAAATTATTTAAATATTTTTAGAAACTTTAATTAAATTTATTAAATATTTTAATTTAAATAAATTTATTAAATATTTTAGTTTAAATAAATTTATTAAATATTTTTAAAAATTTTTGAAAAATGAAGCGGATCATCCGCTAACCCGCCAGACCTGTTTGATTAATACGAGACTTGTGCGGGTCTGAAAAAATTGATTCGTGGATTTCACGGGTAAAAAAAAATTTGTAGAAAAAAATTTATAACCTATCGCGGGGCGGAGTGGGTCAGACGGAGCGGGTCTGACCCGCTTGAGAGACCTAATATACTACTAAACTAGTTTTAGATTCGTAGATGAATCATTAAAAGCGTTCGCATAATAAGTATAAGATGAATAAATAAATGTTAATTGGACCAAACAGATAAAGAATATTGTGTTAGTAGCTTTTTAGCTGATGCTTATAAGATTAATGTGAATAAGAACAAACTTCATAATAATATGATAATATTTATATACCCCTAAATACTATCATAATTACAGCAAAAACCCATTATCTGTTTCCTTGTTATTCTCTCTTTCAGTTTTCTTAATCTCTTATTATAAAACCAACTCTTGTCAAAATCACTAAATTCTCAGTCCTCAACATACCCACCCGACCTGATTCTGGCCGGTGAAAATGGATGTGCAACGTAACACCAACAATGGCGTTCAATCTTCTTTCTCCAGTTTCCGTGTCTACCTTAACTCTCTATCCTCCACGCCTTCCCGCTTAGCTCGCCGTGCTATTTCGGTTTCCACTTCTTCTGAAGAGATGAGTCTCGTCCGTTCCGTCTCCGGCGAGCAGATGCGTCGTACTCTACGGTGGTATGATCTCATTGGACTCGGAATCGGTGGAATGGTCGGCGCTGGTGTTTTTGTCACCACCGGTCGTGCCAGTCGTCTCTACGCCGGTCCCTCAGTCGTCGTCTCTTACGCCATCGCTGGCCTCTGCGCTCTTCTTTCCGCCTTCTGCTACACTGAATTCGCCGTCCATCTCCCTGTCGCCGGAGGTGCCTTTAGCTACATCCGTATTACATTCGGTTAGTCTCCCGCCAAATCACCACTCCGACGATCTGTAAAGTTCTGAAATTCAAACTTCAAATCTGAAATTGTAATTGATTTTTCATCTTTTCTGTTAAAATATATTCAGGTGAATTTCCTGCATTTTTCACTGGAGCGAATCTTATAATGGATTACGTAATGTCAAACGCCGCCGTTTCGAGGAGCTTCACCGCTTATTTAGGAACCGCTTTCGGGATCTCCACTTCGAAGTGGCGATTCGTCGTCTCCGGCCTCCCAAACGGATTCAACGAGATCGATCCAGTCGCCGTTCTCGTAGTCCTCGCAATCACCGTCATCATCTGCTGCAGTACAAGAGAGAGCTCAAAGGTGAACATGGTAATGACCGCATGCCACATCACATTCATAGTTTTCGTGATCGTGATGGGATTCATAAAAGGAAATTCAAAGAATCTATCGTTTCCGGCGAAACCAGAGCAGCACCCGTCGGGTTTTTTCCCGTTCGGCGCGGCTGGAGTTTTCAACGGAGCCGCCATGGTTTACCTGAGCTACATAGGATACGACGCCGTTTCAACCATGGCGGAAGAAGTACAAAATCCGGTTAGAGACATCCCCGTCGGTGTCTCCGGTTCCGTAGCTATCGTCACAGTCCTCTATTGCCTCATGGCCATCTCCATGTCAATGCTCCTCCCATACGATCTGGTCCGTAACAAATTAATTTAATTTTATTTAGTTACATTAAAAAAACGGCACGTAGTTTGACTCTCATAATCGAAAACGGCGGACATGCGTACACGCAGATAGATCCGGAGGCGCCGTTTTCCGCGGCGTTCAGAGGATCCAACGGCTGGGAATGGGTAACGAAAGTGGTGGGGATAGGAGCGAGCTTTGGGATATTAACATCACTTTTGGTGGCGATGTTAGGTCAGGCTCGGTACATGTGCGTCATCGGACGGTCCAGAGTGGTCCCCGTTTGGTTCTCTAAGATTCATCCCAAAACATCTACACCAGTCAACGCCTCCACTTTTCTTGGTACGTTTTTTTATTTGTCCCATTTATAAAACAATGATCATCATATCATATAGTAAAATCTGATTTTATATATTTTGGTCCACAAAGTGAGATAGAGGCAAGCAGTTAGGTTAAAAAGGGGACCCAAATTAAACCGTTTTCAGTTGTTTCCATGATATCTGTTCTTTTCTTTCTTTGATTTGAAGTTTTAACGTTTTCCCCAAGATCATACGATCCACGTGATTACATCATTTATTCGTGTCCATTTCAATATATATATTTTAAAAATCAAATCTTTTGGACTCAAACCAATTTAAAATCTTTCCCCTTTCGATCTCGATCGTGACTAAGGGGTTATCTGCGTTCTATATTAAATGTAGGGACATTGTTTTATTTTTGTGTGTTTATGGTGTTTTGAGAGCATCTGAGTTCGATACTTCGATAGGTAGATGTCATGTTCACCATTGGTTTCTTTTGCTCCGTGAAGAGTTCTGAATTTCAAGGATTCAATCTTTTTTATTTCAACGGTCTTGATTTGTGAATATATTTGGTGGGTCTCTTTGGTTCATTCTATGTTCCCTTAGCATAATGTCAAAAATACATATCCCATTTTTGTTTCTATTAAAGAAATCGCTACGATAGTTGGATAATTAGAAGGCGTTTTCATCCATTGGTCGACTATTCATCAATCATTGTTATAAAAAAATGTTTGTGGAGATAATAATAGTACTATGCCTAGTCGGCTGATATTTTCATAACTACAATTTTCTCCAAATAATAGCTAGCCCAGTCGACGTAAATAGAAAAACTATTCTAACTTTTTTGGCAGATTGAAAAGAAAGTATCTGGTTACATCTTAGACACGAAGGACACTAACGATCCAAAATTAATTTGGCATGATCATAGATAGCATTGTTGTGGTGTGTGTTCATTACAGCCATATATTTTGTTTTATCCTTATGTATGTAAAAGCATACTCTTTGCGACTCTTCACATTGTCACAAAGTGTAACATTATAATTACGGGTCATCATCCTTCAACCCTTATCCTTACCAATTTTAACATTTCATTAGCTCATATTTGCTATATCACTTATCCATCAACATAATCCCTAATATATTATTTGATAAACTTTTTAACAAAATAACTTTACACTCATGTGTTAATAACAAAAATATCATGTTGAGGTATCAACAACATGACAAGTTTCAGATTAAATATATAAAAGAATTTAAGTTATTAGAATAATTATAATACATATCATTAATATTAATTTGGTTAGAGAATAAATATATTTTATTTAATTAAACAAAAAATACTATTACATTTGCAAAAAAATAATTTTTATTTGTTTAAATTTTTTATACGTTAATTTATAAATAATTTTAAATAAATATAAATAGATTTAAATTACTATCGTAATTTCTAATATATTATTTGAAAAATATTTAAATTTTTTTTTTACTTTGACGTGTTATTAAGAGAAATATCATGCTAACGTATTACCAATACAGTAAATTTTAAATAAATATATAAATAAGATTAATTTATTAGAATAATTACAATATATGTCATTGTTATTAATTTGGTTAGAGAATTAATATATTTTATTAAACTAACCAAAAAAATATTATTAAATTCGTAAAAAGTAATTATTTTTATTTTTTTAATTTATATATACAAAAATTCATGTTAAAAGTAATTTTAAATAAAAGTTAAAATTATATAAATATTTAATTTATATTTACTAATAAATACAATTTACGAATATTTTTCCACTGTGAATAAATCTAGTTACTTTTTCTTTCTTACTTTGACAACAAAATGACAAAATAGAAGTAACAAATCCTACCCACCAATTTCATTTCCATTTAGACTTCTGTCATCGGTCGTATAATCTATAAACGTATATGATATATAGTCTTTGATATATTGTCTTATTAATGTCTGTACAATTTTCTTCTTTCTTTTTCAAATCAGGCATTTTCACGGCTGCTCTTGCCCTCTTCACCGACCTTAACGTCCTACTAAACCTCGTATCCATTGGAACATTATTCGTCTTCTACATGGTAGCAAACGCCCTTATTTTCAGGCGTTATGTCGCGGCAGAACCCACCAAGCCATGGCCCACACTCTCTTTTCTCACACTCTTCTCCATAACCTCTCTCGTCTTCACCCTCATATGGAAACTTATGCCGCAAGGCAAACCTAAAGCTTTCATGCTAGGCACCACCGCGGTGGTGGCTATAGCCATCGTACTGATTTTCCATTGCGTGGTCCCTCAGGCGAATAAACCCGAGTTATGGGGAGTTCCGTTCATGCCATGGACGCCGTGCGTGTCGATTTTCCTCAACATTTTCTTGTTAGGTTCGTTGGACGCACCATCTTACGTCCGGTTCGGGTTTTTCTCCGGTTTGATCGTGCTCGTATATATGTTTTATGGTGTCCATGCGAGCCATGATGCTGAAGTTGATGGTTCTTTTGGTGTGAAAGATGGACATGCCTTGAAAGAACTAACCGAAGTGTGAAAAGTATTAATTCTGGTTTTTATTGATTAGCTTATGTAATTAAACTCTCTATTTTTAAAAGGAGAGGGCTTCTAAAATAATTAATGAAATATATTAATTAAATTTAACGAGAAAATTTATGCTAATACTCTCAAATTTTAAGGGGAGATTTCAAGGCAAAAACTATAAAATTAAAACTCTCAATAACAAAAACTATTAAATTAAAACTCTCAATAACAAAAAATATTGCGACATCTAAACACCAATCTGAATCAATCGTGTAAGGCAAGGATCTGGTATGAAATAGTTATCATGTGATACGTTAGATAGTCATAAAGACAAGAGATGGCGTAGAATTGATTGCGATGGGTCCCAATCTTTCTCACGATACACACAGACATGACTTTATCCCAAACTTCACATCCAACAACATCACTTTATTTTTCAGTTCTGTTTTTCTTCACGATCACTTGTTTCGAATTCCTTTGAAAATGCATTCTTTCTTATATCTAATATATTATTTGAAAAAATTTGTTAACTTACTCCGACATATTAATAACAAAAATACTATAATAAAATATCTACACTACAGCGAACTTTCAGTTTAAATATATAAAAATGTTTAAATTAATAAAATAATTACAATGAATGTCACTGATATTAATTTGGTTAGAGAATAAATATACTTTATTCAACTAACCAAAGTAATAAAATTTTATTCTGACGTATTATTAAAAGAAATATCATGTTGACGTTTCATCACTACAGTATATTTCAAATAAATATATAACTACAGTAAATTTCAAATAAATATATAAATAAATTTAACTTATTAGAATAATTACAATATATGTCATTGTTATTAATTTGTTCAGACAATTAATATGTTTTATTAAACTATTATTTAATATATATCCTTTAAGCTCCAATTAAAAGTTTAAATTTATCAAAGATGACTTCATTTTTTAGTTTAATTTTTAAAATATTTGATTTCTGCAGTTTCTAAGGATCGAATAATCAAAACAGTCCAAATATTCTTTTATTGAATCCTCCTAATAATAATATGAGCTATTGGGTTAATATAATTACATTTATATATTGAGAAGTGGATGACATATTACATATATCCCGAATATAAAGTAAATGTGTTTAAGTGGGAGACGACACTTGCTTAGATCCTCTCTATTCTTTTTTGGTGACTATATTCCTAATAGGCCCCAAACCAAGAATAGCCTATTTTTCAAGATCTTTACATTGTTGCAAACTTTTCTTTTCGTATATTTTATTGTATGTTTATGGATTTGTTTTCAGAAAATATTCTACCAATGAGAAGATATGATTCTACTCGCAATACAAAGATTTGATGTTTTTCTAGAACCACCACTTTATTAAAAGTCTTGAGTTCTATCACAAAAGGCTGTTCTCTTTTTAATTTATCATTATCGATCATAACTACAAATTCTACATTTGATCATAACTAGATTTATACCCACGTCATGCGTGGGAAAAAATATTTGTAAATTATATTTTATTATTAAATATAAATTAAATATTTATATAATTTTAAATTTTATTTAAAATTATTTTTAAAATTATTTTATATATATATAAATTAAGAAAAGAAAATAATTATTTTTTTATAAATTTAATAGTATTTTTTGGTTAGTTTAATAAAATATATTAATACTCTAACCAAATTAATAACAATGACATATATTGTAATTATTCGAATAAGTTAAGCCTATTTATATATTTATTTGACATTTAGTGTAATAATGCAACGTAAATATGATATTTCTGTTAATAACACGTAAGAGTAAAGTTATTTTCTTAAATTGTTTCTCAAATAATAAATTAGGGATTAAGTAATAATTTAAATCTATTTATATTTATTTGAAATTATTTATAAATTAACGTATTAAAAATTTAAAGAAATAAAAATTATTGTTTTTGCAAATGTAATACTATTTTTTGGTTAGTTGAATAAAATATATTAATTCTCTAACCAAATTAATATAGTGTCATGTATTGTAATTATTCTAGTAACTTAAACCTTTTTATATATTTAATATAAAATTCGTTGTGGTGTTTACACGTCAGCATGATATTTTTGTTATTAACAATAACATTAGTTTGTTAAAAAATTTCTCAAATAATATATTAAGGATTTTATTATTAAAACATTTTGAATATAGATTTAAAATAGTTATCATAATTATTCAATTATAATTATCATAATTTATACAAAAGTTTAAATTTGAGTGTAACGACTTACATATAATGGTCCACATGTTAGATTTGATAAAGTTTCTAAACAAAAATATTAATTAAAACACACCAACAAATAAACACAAGTGGACCTAAAAATGTCAACTTCTTTAAGCCATTCAAGGCACAATCTAAGGCAAGTTGTGGAAAAGCTACTGAGCCCATTAATCCATAGCTATATAGATATAATCTAATTATTTCACTTTTTCGTTGACAATTTTATCACTAATAATTTCATCTTCTCATAAGCTTTGACATTCGTTTTACAACCATATCCCTAATATATTATTTGAAAAACTTTTTAACAAAGTAATCTTACCTTGACGTATTAATAACAAAAATATCATGCTGACGTGTCAACACTACATGAATTTTCAGCTTAAATATATAAAAAAGTTTAACTTACTAGAATAATTACAATACATGCCACTGATATTAATTTGGTTAGAGAATAAATATAATTTATTCAACTAACCAAAAATACGATTACATTTGCAAAACAATACATTTTATTTATTTAAATTTTTATATGTTAATTTATAAATAATTTCAAATAAATATAACTATATTTAAGTTACTACCATAATCCCTAATATATTATTTGAGAAACATTTTAATAAAATAATTTTACTAATACATTATTTGAAAAACATTTTAATAAAATAATTTTACTCTGACGTATTATTAACAGAAATACCATGCTGACGTGTCATTACTAAAGTAAATTTTAAATAAATATATAAATGAGTTTAACTTATTAAAATAATTACAAGTATATCATTGTTATTAATTTGGTTATATAATTAATATATTTTATTAAACTAACAAAAAAATACTATTAAATTTGTCAAAAATAACTATTTTTCTTTTCTTAATTTGTATATACAAAAATTAATGTTAAAAGTAATTTTAAATAAAATTTAAAATTATATAAATATTTAATTTATATTTATTAATAAAATATAATTTACGAATATTTTTCCCCACGTATAGCGTGGATATGAATCTAGTCATCATTATAACAATAGTCTCTAAGAAAAAAATAGGAAGAAAGATAAGACTTTGACTAAATGGGTCTAACACTGACAAACAAATCTTCTTTGATTGTTTTGATGTGTCTAAAAGTTTATTTTGATCATTTTGGGCTTATAGGGTTACAATTAAGTTTTTCTATTTGGGCTTAGAAATAATGAAAGATGGGCCGGATGTGAAGGCCCATAATTGAATTAAATTAAACCCTAACGAGAATCTGTATTTATATAGAAATGCGATTTATCTCCTCCGTCTTCGCTGCTTAGTTTTTGCCGCCGCTTCCTCTTCCTCGCTGGTACGTTCTGGTTAACCTAGAAATTTCATCATTTTCGAGGAACGTATAGGAAACTACAGAAGATTTTGTTTTAGGATTGATCTGTTTTTTTGTTTCTGTGAAGGTGTAGAATGATAGTCTTACGTTTTGCTAGATTCGTCAAAGTCGATAAGATTAGTTTGATTTATTACCTGATGCTGCTTTGTCTTTTCATATTTTTAGTTTAGTTGATGTATCAATGGATTTGATTATGATTATTAATTTCAAGATCACTGTTCAGATGTTGAAGGATATCTTCAATGCATCTGCAATTCTCCAGACTCTATTTGACATTGCAATTTTTCATGTATTTTCCGTGTTTGTTAGTTACCATTGACAATGTTGAAAGTTAAGATAAGAAGCAACTATTCTGAGTTGTTTTTAGATCCCCTAGTATTGTTCATATGTTTATGGTACTCTATTCGATTTATTTGATGTTGTTATTTTCATGTGCATACCATTCAATTGTTGAATTTTAATGACATACATTGACATATTCAGACTGTCCTTGATAGCCAAATGTTGAAAATTCGTGATCACAATTCTGAAAGATAAATATTGTTCTATCTTCAGTTCTTCTATTAGCAGGTAAACTCACAGGTATCTGAAAGATGGGGCGTGTACGTACCAAGACCGTGAAGAAATCTTCTCGTCAAGTCATCGAGAAGTACTACTCTCGCATGACTCTTGACTTTCACACTAACAAAAAGATCCTCGAAGAAGTCGCCATCATCCCTTCAAAGCGACTCCGCAACAAGATTGCTGGATTCTCCACCCACTTGATGAAACGTATTCAAAAGGGACCAGTCCGTGGGATCTCACTCAAGCTTCAAGAAGAAGAGCGTGAACGCCGCATGGACTTTGTTCCTGATGAGTCTGCTATCAGGACCGATGAGATCAAGGTTGACAAAGAGACTCTAGAGATGCTTGCTTCTCTTGGAATGTCTGACATTGCTGGCTTCTCTGAGGTCGAGCCACAGGCTATGGCACCTGCTGCTTTTGGCAGGCCACCAAGAAGGTATTGAGGAGCTTGTTATTATCAGTCAATCAAGAGAAGAGATTGGCTGGTTTTTTACAGTTAGGGACAAAAGAAATGTGTTTCTTGGAGTGTTTATTGTTTCTTTTGATTCAAGATTTATGTCCGAATCTAAAAGTTGATACTCTTTTTCTATTCAATGGTTTTGAGTTTTGCATGATCGCTTGTTTATCTGAAACCAAAGATTCGAGTACACTTTTTAGAACAACTTGATTAGTTTATGCAATTTTAGCTGATACATTGAGATCAAAATTCTCATTTTCGCCACACATCCAATTGAGTTACAGCCCGAACCTCCTGCGAGTCCTGACCTCTGCCGGCCGGAGTTCTTCCTCTACTTCTTCTTCCCCTCCGTCTTAGACCCATCTTAAAAATCCCCTCAAGGATTTACAAATCGCTTTTCTGTGTCTCCTCTTGTTCAATCAGTGGTCGCGAGTAAAGTGTCTTCCTTTGGCGCTTCCCTCGCATCCAAACTACATTTGTCCAGCAAGCTATCTCCTCTGCGTTTCCTCCACAAGTCCACCTCCTGTGGAGGAAACCCAATTCCGAGATGACTTAGGGAGTAACAGGAAACCTCCGGAAGAAGACACTCGAAAGCCCAAACCGGAATTCCGACAAGAGGGGAAGATATTCGTCGGTAATTTACCGACATGGATAAAGAAACCAGAGTTTGAGAAGTTCTTCCGACAGTTCGGGCCGATAGAGATTGTACTTCTGATCAAAGGGTGATACACGTGGCGGAGAAGTCTGCGATGAAGACTGTGAAATTCGACGGCATGGAATTATTCAGTTATCTATGCAACAAATTAACAAAGACAATAAGAAAAGGAAAAAAAAATTAGATCTTTCTAATTAATATGCAAACACACATTATAAAAATGTGAGATTCAGATAAATCCAGTTTTTGTAAGAACACATATTTGATCATTATGTGTTCGATAATGTACTAGCAAATACAACCTATTATTGATCATTATTTATTTTCACATCATGTTTAAGTGAGACAAGTTGATTCAGACAAACTTTTAAAGCAAAAGCATTTAGTATTTTTTCAATAAATAGAATCAATTATATAGATATCAAGAAAATGTAATTTATAACTTAAAAGTTTTAGATTGTCTAGTGGACTAATATACATCCAATAATGATTATTTTTCAATAAACAGAACCAATCTGATTTAAGATATGTATCATGTGCATGTCCGAATACTAACTCAAATGTAATTTTATATATATAGATATCATGAAAATGTGATTTATATTTCACTCAAACAAAAATGTATATCTCACTGAGTGTTTACACCTAATAGAACAAACTACATTATCTTTAACAACACATGTTTTGACAGTTTGCTTACATACAATTTAAATATACATCTTGTGTATAAGCATTAACGAAAACTAACTTTTATAATGCTGTTATATGCTACTTTATATAGTTTTAAATACATGCAAATCTGACTTAGAAAAACACAGTAACATAATAATTGAATGACGATTCTTAATAAAACAGCAGTCAGAAGTCAGAAGTCTCCAAACTCATGAACCCATGCCTTTATACTTATTTAATTAATTTTGTAAATAGTCAATATAAATATTGGCCAATACGTTGCATGATACGTTCTATTAAATATAAACATGTGGATCATAAACGTAAATTTCACTAGTCACATGTTATAGTGATTGTATAACATATAAAAATTAATGACATTGTCGAAATACGTAGTATAATTGTTATCCATCATAATTGAAATGGTTAGGATAAGGAAAATACAAAATAAAAATGCATTAATAATGAATCAATAATGCAATTTGTATTATGTTTAAAGATGTTTATGACGAGGAGAGCTTAGACAAAAGGAACAAGATACAATAATGGATCTCCCACTTTCGTATCTTCTTCTCTTCTTCCACTTTAACTTTCACTAATCTTACCTAACTAATAAAGAGTTGGACATATATACATACTACATATTCTGTTTTGTTGTATCTTATTTCTTAGATTAGAAATTGGCAGATCAACTTTTAGTGTTTAGATTCTTAATAGAGAGGAGAAAAGTTTGAACGGTTTATTAATCAGATCAGTTACAAAACAAATAACTTTCTATGATGAAAACACATCCGAGCTAATTAATTATGTCATTTAAATTATGGCGCGAGCTTTCTTTTTTATATTCTCGGCTCGTCTAATTTTCAACGTTGTAATCATTATTTGTTATAAATACTCATAAATACTTTTTCTATGAAGATTCACTGCCGTCCTTGATAGTTGGCGAGATCAGATATATCATTGAACTGCTTCGACGGCTTTTCAATAATGATGCATCCACTTTCTGATATTGAATTTTTGGCATAATAGGCCAAATTTTAACGGACCGAATTCGAACTTTTTGGAGAATGTAACCCACCTCCAACATGTTTTCTATTTGTATACATATCTTTCCACTCTATCTATAAGTTTTGTAATGAAATGTTCTAGAAGTTATACGACGACAATTTCATTTGTGATGGTCTATGTTTTCAATCATCATTGTAGTTTTAACATCCTCAAGTTGTTTCCTTCTTGAAATAACAAATCATTAATCGAATAAAAGTGAAAGTTTCATATTGAAAGCAAGTGAGAACATTACATGAAACCTCGTAAATAATTCAACACATTTTTGTTGGCAAAACCTTGTCGACATATAATTTTAATGCAGAGATTAATGCAAGAAGAAAAATGTTTTGTATTTTTATTCATAAAATCTTTTGAAAATTGAAATAAGAAAAGTAAAAGGTCAAAATTTAGTTGAGACAAAGAGAAGTAGTGAGACGGTGACCATGTGGGCTCTTAACATTTAAGTCCTTGCTATGTTCACAATACACATACATCACCTTAAAAGTTAATTTCACATTATTATTCCCATAACTATTTTCATTCAATAAAACTATTTTTCATTCTGTAACTCAATAGCTCAACATCTTCATACGAAGATTTAACATAATCATACGAATGAAAATATAGTCGAATTTCACACTTCTATAATATACGTGGAGATGGGTCAACCACTATACCATTTATTCATCTTTCCCAAATATAAATTTTTTTGAGACAATATTTTCAAACCCATAAATGTATAATTGTGTATATAAAAAGGACAAATATCTAAAATAGCACATTTTTAAGTTTTTGTTCCAAAAATAGCATAATTAGTTTAAATTTCCAATAATAGCATAAATTTAAGATTAAAATGCATTAAAACTATATTTTAATAGAAAAAAATTAAACCCTAAATTAGAAATAATGAACCCAAATACAATATTTTAAGTTTATGTATAATTTATTTAAAATAAATAAGTATTTGTGCTATTTTTGGAAATTTAATTTTATGATGCTAGATTTGAAAGAAAAACTTTAAAAAGTACTATTTTAGAGTATTATTCTATAAAAATATATAATAAATATTTGGATCAAACTAACACATGAGGTATTATTTATGTGATATGATAATTGTATATTAGTTCTAGCTAGTTTTCATTATATTAATTACTATATCAAGCCCTCATATATATATATATATATATATTATGATAAGATTAGTTGCTAATTTCTACAAATATAAATAATTAATCACAAGGGTCAACAGGGTTACATGTTGTTCCATGCATTGCTGGCTTTGCCTGTTGCTCATGATTTTTCAAGTAATGCTCTTTTCATGCAATTTTTATAATCATATTTTAAACCAAATTGCACATAATTGTACTTAATCTCTCACTCTTTTAAAATTAATACTGTATTTTTAAATACTAATCTCGATGAATTAGTTGTTTAATTAGTAAATCTCGTGGAATCATAAGCAAAAGATCTCTAGTTTTCTTTACAATTGTTTTCATTATAAAAATAATAATAATTATAATATTTGTCTTCGTCTGTTTTATCAATTTCTGTAATATTGAACCAACCTCTATATTTATTTTCTACAGAGATTTTACTGGAGAGAAATTATTGAGAAGATAGTAGGTAGAAGAAATACTGATATATGTGATTAATATATTTTGAAAAAGAATTACATATTAAAAGAAAACAGTTAAGTATTCACTATGATTGGTGTCATGTTCAAGAATTTTGTACAAAGACGTTTTACCAAAAAAATAAAAAAATAAAAAAGTCCGACATACATATCAATTGGTCGACCAACTACAGTATTCATATCTTTTTTGTTGGTTTTATTTTGCCAATCAGAATTATTTCTAAAAAGTTTTTGCCATTTGAAACAATAACTCTCTATATTAATAATCTTATAGTAATAATATTTTACGACTTAGTCATTCATTTCATTTATAGTAAAGCATATTTATTATTTACATCTTATTTGTCTTTTGTTTTAAATATAGTTTTGTGTTATTCCGAAAAATTCCAATCATTTTTTAAATTTCAATAAAAATTGCTCATGTGAGTTTTTTTTCGTTTTCAATACTTTTTGTTTATATATAATCAGGATCGGTCTTAAATTTAATAAAGCTATAAGAAAAAAATAAAAAATATCATTTTACATTATTTTATCATAATATTTTTATAATGAGAACTGATTTTTTTACAAAAATATAAAAGACCGTAAATATGGACTTGTTCCACTTGATTTTATGTCCGGCTCTTTACATAATACACAATGAAATAAAATATATGGTAATTTTAAAAAATAACATTTTAAAAATTTTTATTCTAAATTTATTATTATTAGTTTATTTTTTCAAAAATATCATTAATTTAGTGTTATACCTTAAAACATTTTATTCTAAACTAGAAAAAAGAATCCAAAAATAATTTTTATTTTATTTTTAATTAATTTAGAATAAATAAATATTTTTATATAAAAATTTATGTTATTTTAAAAATTTTAGTTTTTGTACTAGATTTATATTAAAAATTTAAAGAATGTTATTTTAAAATATTATTATATATTATGGATGGTTTTATTATTTTGTTTGATTCTTTTTTCATTCTCTTCCTATATAAATAATTTTTTTGGTGATATAGAAGGAAATCAACAATTAATATTTGCGTGATTCAACGGTGTCCTCTTTAATTCCTCACATGAGTTTTGCACCCTCTCTCTCTCTCTCTAGTTTTGTTTTTTCTATTTTCACATATTTATCCCAAAATGGTTTATCCAATATTATAATCAAATTAGGGAAAACAGGAAAACAAATATTAATTGAATTAGGGAATTTTTGGGTTTTTTCTACTTTCAGTTTATATATCTGAAACTCTAGAGAATCTCAAATATTGATTCTTCTAAGGTTAGAGGACAATGTATATATAGCAGAATCATGCACTTAAATTCTTGTAAAATGTAAATGAATAGTTTCTTTTACTGAAATTAAAATACTGTACTTGGTAAGAATACATCTTTGTGAATATATAGTTCATTATTATTATCATAATTTATTCTTTAAGTGTAAGACTGATGTGTTCAGATTCAATCATACAGATTTTGTTTGCTTAAGTTTTGTTCTTTATTACAATAGAACCATGTGATTGCCATGTCCAAGTAAAACCTTCTAATTTCAAAATTCACAACTCGTATAATTAGATTACATATAAAGATCCTCATTTAATTATCAAAAACTGTTAATAAACTACAGTTAAAAAATCTAAATCTTTTAAAAAGCAATTAAAAAAATTCGATATTGATTCGCATCCAAGAAATCCAAAAAATCCTTCTGAATGAATGAAAAAAATTTGAAAATGGATTCCTAATTTTATATTACTGAAAACTGAATATAATTAATGAATAAATATAAATTATATATATTATTCATTTTGTGAAGTTTAATTACTTTTACATCTTTGATAATTCTATCATATTAATTGAATGACAAAATTTCACACATGTAAATTTTAAGATGAAGAAACCAACTTTATATTAAAATCAGAATTACATAATCACACACAATAACAAACTATTTTGAAAAAATGATTAATTAATATCAACACAATAAATCACATCACATTGTTGCATTAACAGAGTTTCATACATTAGGAAGCTTATACAGATTTTATAGTTTTATTTTATAGTGTTTTGTCTTACTTTGCTTAATTTGAAATGTATAGTTTTCACTAAAACAGCAAAATGGATCAATGAAAACAAAATGTTGTTATACTGAATTTTTCGAAATAAATAATCTATTAGTATATTAATACATGTCCTGATCTATATTATAATACGAGATATATCAAAATCTCACGAGTTACAACAGTGTTTAAATGTCAAATTCAAATTAATTTCATCAAACTTTATATAATAAATTTTTAAATTTATATATATATATGTAAATATATGAAATAATGCTCCTCTTGTACAAACTTTTTAGTTGTATAAGTTTTTATTAAAAAGAACACATTTATAATGTATCGAAAAGATAAAACATTATCTAAGCTCAAAGTTTATATAAAAAGTAGAAATCATATATATCTATATATATATATTATTTAGTAATATACAAAATAATATGTTGACCGAGAGAATTAGTTGGAGAGAATTAGAGTATGCAAATATAGCTAATAGGAAAGTCAAAATTGACTGCAATGTCTACACTTTCCTACCAGTTTGCTTTTTTAAAATTGGCATATATAAGTATCGTTCGTTTGTCTGCCGCATCGTATGTGTCAACGACCTGCAATTAGACGTTATGGTTAGATGATGTAATATTGTTGTTCGTTTGATTGCCGTAGATTGTCGGCGCAGATTGTCGGTGCAAGTTGTATCGCAATTGTTTAATCGCAAACGGTACAATTTCGCAGCGATTAAAATTTTTTATCGTAGTTTTTTGCGTTCGACCACAACGTTTGACTGCATGGAGTTACGGCAGTCAAACGAATAACGTTTGACCGCATGACGCAGCCGTAGGTTCCTGCGGCTACAAAACGAACAGTCCTATAATTTAATTTTTATATAAATTATTTATAATATATTTTAATTCAATAAGATAGTGTAAAAATAACTAACTTAGATGTAAAAGAAACCTTTTTTTATAGCCTAAAAGGTTAATAAATTTTTAAATTTATATATATATATATGTAAACATATGAAATAATGCTCCTCTTGCACAAATTTTTTAGTTGTATAAGTTTTTATTAAAAAGAACACATTTATAATGTATCGAAAAGATCAAACATTATTTAAGCTCAAATTTTATATAAAAGTAGAATATATATATATATATATTAAGTAATAAAAAGAGAGAAATTAAAAATGAGAAGAAGATTTGACTAGACGAAGCAATGGAGAAGAATGAAGTACCGTCAGTCAACATTTATATTATAAATTTCATATATGAATTTAGTTTTCTGCAACATTTTCTTGTAAGCAATCGTTTTAATGCTTTGTGTTCTGCACACAGTTTTGTCATTCGCTTGGGACTAACATTTTTACTATTTCTCTTCTATTCATAATATTTATTGTCTTTCCACTCAATTCAATGCTATTGCTTACTAATTCATAGGTCGTCTTCAAAACTACACCATTATATATCATCATCCTATATATTCAAATTCAGATTTTCTAAACCAATTTGTAAGTTTATAAGAAAATTTTTATGGTTTTTAATATATATAAAATCATGATGAATTATTCAGATCGCATAGTGTAGAAAGCCAAGTTAAATTTGGATTTTAGCAAATCAAAATTTGGAAAAAACTATTTAAATCACGGTTTGTACAGTAATCCAAAATTCTAACCACAAAAAAAGAAACAATTTTTAATTTCAACCTTCTTTATTTATTTACAGTTAAGACTTTTTGACAAAAAAAGTAAAAAGTTAATTGAGTAATACCATAAAATAACACTATTTTAAATTTATATTCCAAATTTAGCACACCAAAAATAAAATTCTAAAATATCACAAATTATTATGTGAAAATAATTATTTAATTTAAATAAATTATATATAAAATTGAGTAATACCCTAAAATAGCACTATTTTAAGTTTATCTTTCAAATTTAGCACAATAAAACTAAAATTCCCAAAATAGCATAAACTATTATGTAAAAATAATTATTTACCTTAAATAAAATATATATAAAATTAAAACATAATGTTTGGGTTCACTTTTTTTCAATTTAGGATTTAAATTTTTTTTCATTAGGAATAAGTTCAATTATTTTAGTATTAAATTTATGCTATTTTTGGAAATTTAAATGACTAGTGCTATATTTGGAACAAAAACTTGAAATGGTGCTATTTTAGTCAATTACCCTATAAAATTAAAACATAATATTTGGGTTCATATTTTTCAATTTATGGTTTAGTTTTTTTCATTAAGAAGAAAATTTTAATTATTTTATTATTAAATTTGTGTTATTTTTGAAAATTTAAATTTTTAATGATATATTTGAAACAAAAATTTAAAATATTGTTATTTTAGAGATGGTTTAAGCTAATTTACAAAAAAAAATAATAATAATAAATAGACACATGACCTGACCCCACAAGCCTCTCTTCACCTCTTATATCATTCCCTCCAAACTCTTTCTCTTCCATTAATTGCAAACTCAAAAAAGCTTCACCAAAAAGGAAAATTTGATTTTTCAATGGGGAAGAAGAAGATGAAGCTCTCTTCTTTGTTCAGAGGTGGAGGTGGAAGTTTACTCGCGGTTCCTCTTTGCTACAATGCGAAAACGCTTTCATTCAGAGTTGGAGACGACATGATCAAGACTGTTAACTCGGTTTTCTTTGACCATAATCACCACAATGGAGATGTATTTGAGGCTGAAACGCCTGATTCATGGTTTACTAACTCTTCCGAGACGGCGAGTCACTCAACCGAGTCGGATCAGGACCTTGACGCGGAATCTCTCGAGATGGTCGTAAGAGGAGTGGTTAGATCGGAACGGTTATTCTTTGATCCTGGTGTCACGAGCTCGATTCTGGAAGAGAAAAACGAGAAATTGAAAGCGAAGAAGGCGGAATCGGTGGGAAGTGATCGAGATCGTATCTATACGCCGCCGATTGAGGAGATCAGCGTCGCGGTGGCGATGGAATCAGAAGATCCTTACGGAGATTTCCGACGATCGATGGAGGAGATGGTGAGGAGTCATGGTGAGTTAGCTAAAGATTGGCAAAGCTTGGAATCGATGCTTGCATGGTACTTGAAAATGAACGGAAGGAAAAGCCACGGCGTAATCGTGAGAGCCTTCGTTGATCTCCTCTCCGGACTTTTCGATTCCAGCGCAGGAACAACGTCGGCGACGGTAACTGAATCGGCTCGTTACTCGACCGCTGTTTCGTCTTTACCATCATCGCCGGTATATTCATGTCAAGGTCAGACGGAGATCGAAGAGGAAGAGAGACAGAGCTGTTAAAAAAGCTTAAGATTGGTTTTAAAGTTTAATATCGCTTTATTAGATTAACCTTTTTGGGTTATGTAAAAAGTAATTAGTAGTTAGAGAAGCCTTCTGAGTTAACGTAAGTATAATAGTGTTCTTTTCTCATAAACGAAATATTAACCCAAAAATATAATTGTGAAAGCATGGAAAATAGTAATTTTAGTAAAACTGTAAATTAAATAGATGGTAATTCAAATAACTATTTTGAAAATTCGTGAGTTAATTAGGCTAAGTGTATCAATATAGAAAGTTTTAATTATCAAATTTGACGTGTTATCTACATTTTGATTTGACATTTAAAAGAAGTAATCACTTTATACATGTTGTAACACAACTGTTTACTTTGTTTCAGTTAGGTGCGAGTTAGTAAATGTAATAAAACCTTACTATATTTATATACACATATGCGTGTGATTAAAAATATTCGTAAATTATATTTTATTAGTAAATATAAATTAAATATTTTTATATAATTTTAAATTTTATTTAAAATTATTTTTAACTTTAGTTTTGTATATATAAATTAAGAAAAATAATAATTATTTTTATGAATTTAATAATATTTTTTGGTTAGTTTAATAAAATATATTAATACTCTAACCAAATTAATAACAATGTCATATATTATAATTATTCGAATAAGTTAAGCCTATTTATGTATTTATTTGAAATTTACTGTAATGATGAAACATAACTATGATATTTCTGTTAATAACACGTGAGAGTAAAATTATTTTTAAATTGTTTCTCAAATAATATATTAGGGATTAAGTAATAACTTAAATCTATTTATATTTATTTGAAATTATTTATAAATTAACGTATTAAAAATTTAAAAAAATAAAAATTATTGTTTTTGCAAATATAATACTATTTTTTGGTTAGTTGAATAAAATATATTGATTCTCTAACCAAATTAATATTAGTGGCATATATTGTAATTATTCTAATAATTTAAACCATTTTATATATTTAATGTGAAACTCGTTGTGGTGTTGAAATGTCGATATGTCATTTTTGTCATTAACACGTAATTGTAAAATTATTTTGTTAAAAAGTTTCTCAGATAATAAATAATATATTAGAGATGTTGTTTAGACATAAACAAATTCAATTGTATGATAAATTAAAATCTGTAATGGTGGTCTAGAATGAGATTGAATATGTAAGTTGTATTGTGAAATGAAGGAAGAGAGTAGTAACATGAGACAAGCAATGGTAATGTGGTCACACACACCCTGTGAATCCCAACATTATAGACCTACTTTCTCTCTTATCTCTCTATTTATTGCTCTACATTTAATTCTGGGACCAACCTAGACGACGACGTTTATACATTTCATTATTTTTTATATCATTTGATTTTTTTTTTACGAAACACATTTATATTTGGCTGGTCTTCAGATATTCAATACGAATTTTTCATTACAAAATCCAAAGATAAAATGTAACAGTTTCTTTCACAGAACATCTTTTTGGTTTCTACTTAAAAAAAAACACTATCATTATCTTTACTATAGTAGAAAACAGGGTCCCAACTTGTTCAATAAAGAATCAGTATACAGTCACGAAATCTATCATCTACATACACAACGTCAAGAACGAGACAAAAATCAATGAATAAATGGATACTTAGATTTGACAGTTAAGGCCCATTTCAGGAAGGTTCTTCGATTTGGGCCCACATCGGTTTATTTTGAAATTTATTAGGAAACAAACCAAAAGCTAACCCAAACCAGCATGGTTCAACCGAACCGAAGCTTCCGAATGCCCACGTTAACTTCAAGCAAAAAAAAAGTTAATAAACTAAATCTTTACTTTATTTTTTAGAATTTTATTTTGTTTTAAAAAAGGTAAGAGTTGAAGAATGGCAACATCTACGATGTATACATATATATGTGATTTAATAGTATAACTTGAAGAATACTTGTGCTATGCACAGAAAAAAAATAATTAAAATTAAAATTTTATTAATTAAATGAAATTTTATTAATATACCAATATCTTTTAGTATATATATATAAGATATGAACTATTAATAGGGATATTAAAAAATAATAAATATGATGTACAATTTTTATTTTTTGCAGTTTAAATTTTTATTGTGGGAATATTGAATTTTTGAATATATATAAATATTTAATAGATTGATATAATTTTTATATTTTAATCAGTCATAATTACAAGAAATAATTTAGTTTATTTTTCAAATAATAAATGAGAGTTTCAAATTTCAAATTTTAGATTCACAACATATTTCATGTATTATTAAACTAAATAATTAGGTTATCTAATTAGAATATTTGTCTAATAAAATAATTAATTTAGATTTTTGATTTAAATTAAATAGTAAAACTACCGAAAGTAAATGTGGTGATGACACCTCAGCAAATTTTACTCCTAGTGTTTCTACTTTAATATATATAAGATTATCGATAAAATAACCACAAAATGTAAAATATCTATTTTTATAACTATTTTCCTTATCAAATAGATGTAAACTTTCAAATTCCTCGTATTTAGAAAATGTAAAACTTACAAAATTAACCTATTCCTTTTTGTGTCGATGATTCATATATATATAAGTATAATTTACATCTAAGAACATAATTTGGTTTGAGGCGAAAAGACAATATGGAGGAATCTCTCATCACAATGACAGTATGTCTGAGTTTAGTTGTCATTTTTGTTATAGCTATACTCATAACGATTTCTGTATGGTTTTATTATCGATCTGATAAAATTCAGGTTGAGCCAATTTCTTATTTTTAATTTTTTATTATCATATGTCGTATTGTTAGTTTTTGTATTAGGGGTTTTTATAATTAGTTTATGAGAAACTATAATATTTTCGTTGTTTTTGGTGTTTAAGTAATGATATTGTAATTCTATTTTATATAATGAATATTTTAAGATTTTTTTGTCGTACGTATGTTTTTCCTCTCATCTACTAAGGAAAATATAAACCTTAGAGAGTGAATAAAATGCTGATTTGATTTGCTCTACGTACACTGAAATGTCAAGGGTGGAATTTGTCAATTATGGAACTTGGGATGCAAGGAACAAGTATGAGCAATTGAGCTAGACGATTACAATCACATGGATGAAAAAGCTTATGCCTTTAAAACTAACCTCTCTTACATATGCATTCAAACAAAAAGCAAAACTGAATATAGACCTAACTTCTGTTAGAAATATCTTAAACTCATAGATACTTTTTTATATACAGAACAAATCAAGTGGAAAACAACCAATAAATCCGCATTACCAAACTTCACGATTCGAAAAAAAACCTCAAATTGGACTCGCAGGTTGAGTATATAAGGCATGATTTTATCAGCAATCGCCTAGACTCCTTTAGTCCTTTTCCCTCACATTCCCAAGCGGGATCCGTCACCGCTTCGCTTTCATCTAACAGGAAAACAAGGATCAGTCATTACCAGAACGAAAACAATCGAAGAAGAAGAAGAAGATGAAAATGAAGAGTCTAATCCACATAGATGAAACTTTAGTTTGATCTCTGTTAAAATTTCATATCTAGTAATTAAAAGTATGACGTTAAATACCAATACCATTACTAATTTCACTTGTTATAATAGTATTTCATTTCCATTCTTTAAAAATCCATACCAGAATGTTGACACACAAAAAAAACCCAACCAGAATATGTATAGAAAAGGAAAAATGTCAACTTTGCGTAAACGAAACAAGAACTTGGTCATATTAAAGATTATAACTATTAGGAAATATGAACATCCAACTCAAAATCAATTGGCAATAAAGGTCCCAACTTCCAACGTAGGATTTTACACACTCTAATAGGTCTCCTCGAAATGTGGACGGAACACGCACCAACATCTCGAACATACCACGACAATACGGGCCACTTATACGAGCCACTTCCAATGTAGAAAACCGTTTTTGTGGGAAATCGCATGTCGGACTAACTTGGACTCTGATACCATATTAGAAAACATAGACATCCAACTAGAAAAATCCCAACTTCCAATATGGGAATAATAACACTTCAAAGTTTGAAAAGCACAACTGTTTGTTGAACTTAAACCTTTTGACTGAATATTGAAAAAGATAAGAAGAAGAGATTCGAGTTTTGTTTTGTTTTCCTCTTCATATATGTGATATTCGAGTTTTTTTTTTGCATGTTAGTAAATATGTTATTCATTAGTATTTATCGATTGTTTGTTAACGATTTACAAGTCTAAAGAACCGGACTAATTAATGTAAAATACTCTCCTCCATTGTTGATTCTTCTCTTTACAGCTGTTATTTCGCGAATGTTCTAGTTTGATTTATTAATATAAACCCAAAAAATGTCTTTTTAATGTAAATCGTAATCAATGTCAATACACAAAAACAATTTTTTTTGGTTTAAAGTACGGTCGGACGGGTCTGGTCAAGAGCAAAGGGCCCAAAAACAGTCCGTACGCCTCATTCTGCAGCCACTTGGGGGAGATTGTGCCCTTCCTCTTCAATTTCGCGTGTATACACATTTATATGCACGCAGCTGAGATAAAGCAAAAGAATCAATTCTCTTTCTTTCTTTCTTTTTTACTTTTCTTTTTGTTAATTGGAAACTATATAGAGAGAGAGATACGATTGGTAACATCTTTCTTTGTATACACTTGCAGCTTCGTTCTTTTACTCCGCATTGTTTCTCTGGCCGGAGGAACTTTTTTCCTGTAGGTAAATGAGAAACTTTCGATGATTGAAGAGTTACTACTTGGTCTGCTTGATTGTTATGAGTTGTTTGATTGTTCGGTTCAAATTTCGTAGATTTTCTGGGGTTTTTTCTTGCCGTTTTAAGTTCTGTTGAAATTTCTGGGTTTTAGTTCAATGCTGTTTTTTCTTTTAAGCTTGTATTGAGTCTGCTGGTAACTGTTTCATTGATTCGATGTTGTTCCTCTAAGATTTTTGTTTTTCTTTGTTGGTTTTTCACTTGTTTTCTTTGTCGTGTGGGGTTAGTACAAGAATGGTTGTCGGGATCTTTGTTTATCACACAAACCATTTTTTAACTAAATAAAAATAAAATTTCTGGGATTGAAGTTTCTGTTTGATAGCTCAGAACCCAAAAAATATTGAGGGTTCGAAAGCTGTAAACTGGGTTTCGTGGTTTTTGTGCTTTGCATAGAGTTCTAGCTTCTTTTGGTTGATGATGAAATAAAGCAGCTTGTTTACTATAATCCACTAAGAAAGCTTTTGAATTTGTTGTTTTCTTAGGAAATTCTGTGAAGCAAATCTCATAGTTTTAATCATGTCAAAGCCTGGTCAGCTTCCTCCTCGTTGCCCGATCCCAAAGAAACTTTCCTTGAATCCGGTTGCAGATACATACTACTCTTCTTCTTCACCCATTGAAACATACATTGGCCAACACAAGTCTTCCACTCAAGATTCCACGCTCGAGGATCAACCAGCTTGGCTCGATGAGTTGCTGCTTGAGAAAGCAGATGGGATGCTCACTGGAGGAGGTCCTCTGCGCCGCTCAGCTAGTGACTCAGTTGTGCTTTTGGGAGACATCTCAGCAAATTTTTCTGGTTTTAATCAAAGTGAAGATGAAGAAAGTTTGACTTCTGAAGCTTGTGGGGAATTGGAGTCAGCTTGTGTATATGGTCCCAACTCGCCAAGAGCAAGGAACAACTCAAGCTTCTCTAACAACCCTATTGCTTCTGCCTTCTCGGATTATGGTTCTCAGAGCTCAGATGATGCTGTAAAAGGGATCAATTGTCCACCTGTGGCAGAAAATGCTTGCGGTTCAATGGGCGTACCAAATGCAAAAAGGTGAGCGAACATTAATCTTCTTATGGCGTTTGTCCCTAACATCATTACTTCATTCAAGGGCCCTTAAGAGCATTCTGGCTAATGTTTATAATAAACATTTTTCATGGTTGAATCTAGTTTTAGCCCCTGAGATCTAGTGTGGTACCTCTGCATCTAGTTCTAGATGCAAATATAATGGAAGGTCTACTTTGGTTTCTGGTTTGTAAATGAAAAGGAAGATTTGTAAATGAACAAGAACTTCCATATCTCTGGTTTACCCTTGGATCTGTAGTTCAAGATGGGTAGTAGATGATTAAGTGTGCGAGTGTGTGTCCACAAGAGCAATCATTACCTTAACCGTTATCTTCTCTAGGAATGTTCAGTTTGATTACTTGTACATTATCTTGTTGTGTCATATGTTGACTCTTTCTTGATTTCTCTTGCTTTACTTTTCCAGGAACCCAGGACAGCGTTCAAGAGTTCGTAAGCTCCAGTACATTGCTGAACTTGAGAGGAGGGTATCCATGTTGCAGGTAGAGTTTCTAGTCCAGTGTGTGTATTTTAAAACCCAGTCAGTCTGGTCTCAACAGCGTTGGTTGTTTTGTCTGCAAAGCATATAACAATAGGATGCTGTATGTTCGATCTCTGTGGTTGAAGATCCAGTTATTGGTGTTACAACATAGTTAGATGCAGATCACATAATTTAAACACCTTGCACATTGTATGATAATAATCTGGTAGTAACCAATAGCAATCTCGCAGGCGTTGGAAGCGGATTTATCAGTGAGAGTGGCTTCCCTTCTTCAGACACGGGCAACACTGTCCCTGGAGAATAGACAGCTGAAGCAGCAAATGGCGATACTAAAGCAGGACAAGCTCATAAGGGAAGGTATATAAAAACATGACATAAACCAAACAGTCAAGTACTGTCTGAATCAGAGCTTGAGATCGATTTAATGAATTCTTGTACCAAATATTCTCTGTAGGTGAATATCAGCTACTGAAGAAGGAAGCTCAAAGATTGAAATCTGGATTGGATAACTTTGGGAGTAATAACAACAATAACAGGCTGGTCAGGTCATATTCTGCTGGTTCAAGTATTCCAAGGACAGCTTCGTCACACTTGGACTGGAAGTTGCTGGATCTTACCAAACTCAATCTCAACTAAAAAAAACCCACAAGAAGAATAAGTAGCTTAAATGAATTCACGAGTTAAAATAACAGTTCTATGTTTGAGAAAAGGACAAAACTTTTCCCGATTTGTATAAATATGATTTAGCAGAGTATAAAGTATCCCACTTTCTGGGTCGAAAGTGTGGGACACGGTATGTTTTAGCTAAATGTTCTAATGTTGAAATCAGCATTTTGTGGTGGATTTGAATGAGTAGCTTTAAGGATTTAAAAGCTTAGTAAAATATCCAATAAAGAGACCAAAAGGTTAATATGCACAAAAATATTATTACATCAGTAGGGATTTGAAAAAAGCTTAGTAGCTTTTACAAGTGAAGTCGCTGGAGATGAATTTTTATGCACACAAACAAGTGTGAAAACGGAATTTAGCCTCGAAGTGATGCACGTGGTACCGCAGGTAATCCCCATTCATCCTCAGCCTGTTCATCATAAATCATCTCTCATCAGCCATACGCATTCGACATAACATGTCCATCTTATGTTACTTTGGTGGTTATCGAGTAAAACATATGCAAAAAACACACATGATCACTCATTTTGTAATGAAGCAAATGATGAAAACAAAGACAAGACCAGCCTCTAATAGATTCCTCTACAGCTAAGATAAGAAAAGTGTGCCATAGGAGGTTACATAATTGAGACAGGTTTATCATCTGAATTCCAAATATTGTTTAGGTACCTCAAAAGCCCATAAGTAAGTTCAACATGAATTTCATGTGGTATAGCTAATAAGATAAAAAGGAGAAAAGTTAGAGGACACTCACCTGAGTTCGTCCAGGTGGAGCTCCTGTCTGCCCAGTAGGTACTGGAGGCAAGTTTAGTTCATCCTCAAGATCTGGTTCCTTATCGGGTTGGAGATAGGAAGGCACTCCATCTGCTTCAGTCTCATTTCCCATGTCAGCTTCAAGCGCATCAAGCTCTGAATTCACAAACCTCATTAAATTGTGTACGAGGAAACACATGGAAGTAGTTTCTACCGACCTCAAGAAGCATAAAGAGCAGAGAGTGGATTTTTGAGAAAATTTGAAGGGGCAGAGAGTACACCAAGAACTTACCGCCCATGAGGTCATCTTCGTCAATGTCATCAGGAACATTGTAGCTCCTACCCAATGTGTCTTGAATTTCAGAACTCACATCCATTAAGTCCATCATCTCATCTTGTAAATTCTGTGCGATACAATAAATAGTTCTTACTAAAAAAATTGTATAGGGGAATACAAGACAGTTTGAATAAGAAAACTCAACGTACATCTATATCTTGAATCTTCACGGTTTTCATCATTCCTTTTAACTCCTTGTTGGCAGATTTCAAGGCTGTCATCTACAAATAAGCAAGGTTTTTGAAAGATATAGTTAATCCGAGTTCTATCTATATGGTTCATATCAAAAACACAATTTTAGTACTACATACAGTTTGTTGAGCATCTTTGAGGCCTTCAGCAGCAAATGAAACTTGATCAAGGTTGAAAGTCTGATTGTAGAGCATGTCACGCTGTCCTTCGTACCTAATAGAAAACCGGTAACAAACGATATTAAATCCATATCCATGTACATTGAGAGAAGCAGGCATTTCACATACAAGATAGGCATAGTAACGATAAACAAAGGTGCAGAGATACACTCTTACATCTTCTTTTGCTTAAGAACTCTCATAGCTCGAGCTTTGATAGCTTCCTGACCTGGACCAGGTCTTGTCCTTTTGATCTGCTCTTTGTATTTGCAAAGCTCAACATCAAGCCTCTTAACCTTCTCTTCCACTGATTCTCCTCTTTTATTGATCTGAGAACATGAAAAAATTGGGATTTAAGATCAAGTAGTTCGCATAGGTCTTCAAAGCGTAAACTTTTTCCACTCTATGAGCTTTTCCCATCACTTCATCTGTATCAAATTTCGCAATTCTCAGAGCTAAATCTCGATACACATCTTAAGTGTTCGACGATTGCACAACAAAACCCAGAAAACAACGGCTCTCGAAGAAGCCCAATACCATATACCAATCCCTAATGATCTTAAATCGAGACGAAAGAACAAAACAAAGGAATCCTAAAGCGAGATGTAGAAACCCGATCGGAGGCATCCTGGATGGACGGTGGAGGCTCTTTGTTATTCTTCGCACCAAAAATTCTCTTCATCTTCTACTCTCAAGTAGAAATCTCCGGAAAAATCTGATGATACAGAACACAAGGCTTCTCCAAGACAAACAAGAGCTCCACAGATTGAATGAATTTGGAAAAGCTTTGCCTAAAGAATTCGTATTTATCGATTTAATTGAAAACGATTTTTTTTAAAAACCTTTTTCTTGATTCTTTGATTATTACAAAATATGTAGTCGCAATAAAACGCGTAGAAGTTTCTAAGAAGATGAGCGTCATTTAATAACTACCAATCCATTGAGATCCAATTCGATTTTATTGAAAATTAATATCTCTGGTAAATTTCCTCAATACATTATTGTAGGAGAGGAAGAAAAGCATTTCTCTTTTACAGAAGTCATTGTGAACATCAACTTAGCTAAAAGAAGAATAAAAAAAGGTTATTAAGTTCCAAACACCAAAAATTCACACGAAATGAGTCTCCTTTTTCTCTGTACACTTGTTTCAAACTTCAACTTCTAAAAGCTCAGCCATTTCACAAGCAAACCCACCACTATTGCTGAATTGGGTTGCTAGTGACCAACCGACAGTCACAGACACAGCAGTTCCCTACACACTTGCTTTAGTTGCAGAAGGTTCAGGCAGTAGATTGGTTTGATTTTGATGATGAAGCTGTCTGGTGTAGTGAAGCTCGATTTGAAGACGGTGATGTAAAGACGAAACCAATCCTTTTTTCATATCAGCTTTTACTTGCTGTATTGGAATCGCAGCGAGAAAGCTCTTTATATACTCTCTACACGACTCTTTACCTCTACACACTACTTCATCTGACTCTGTTATTCCCTCGGTTGGCTCTGACTTGCTATTACCACCTGGTTTTTGGTTCCCCTTCTCGGCATTGTTGTCTATGACCGGTTGTAATCTCTGGATCTCTGCATCTTTGTCAAATTTCAAGACATAAGCTTGGTTGCAACCCTCATAGAGCCTCTCTCCAAGTGTGTCAATAATGTAATAAGCATCATGGTCCACGAGGAGGACGAAGAAATGATCATTCCAGCTCACAATGTAGATCACGGGTTCACTTGCTGACTCTTCTCGTTCTTGTTTCATGATCTCTTCCCAGATACTGTCAAAGGACATTACACCTTTGAGAAAATCAACACTCGTGTCTTCTTTTCCTTCCTCTTCCTCTGATTTCTCTGGATGGAAAAACCCGATGAATGATTTCTCGGGTATTACACAGATGGGTCTGATTTTTGCCTGGAGAACCGTGTCGAGATCGAAATGTTTGTCTGGAAACCGCTCCCGATATTCCTTGTTTTCACACAGGTTTCTCCACTCGGACGATCCTTCTCTGATAAGACTGTCAAACTCTGACCTTGTTGGGATTATGTCCCTGTTGGAACCTAACCAGTGTGCCATCACTGCAACTAAGGCTGTACAGGCACTTTCTCCAGCAGCTCTCTCACTCATTTGATCGATTGATGCAAGAAATACTTGAGCTGTGAGTTTCATAAGCCCATCACGGCTTGTAATTTCTCTGCTTTCCCAGCTACCAACAACAAAGTCATCATCTCCAAACTCGGATAATGGTTTCGTGATTGAATCATCAGACTTATACAACTGCAAGAGAACCAATCAAGAGTTAAGAAACAATGTTTATATGTGAAACCGAGAAGTATAAACGAATGTAGTCAATATGTACATCATAGGTAGACTCATCAGATGAACTTAGTTTTCTACGGTCAAAATCGATATCATCACCGCCTTCTTCAAGACAATCCTTTTTAAGAAGTGGTTCGCCTTTCTGTTTAGGAGATCTAAAACTGAGTTTTCTCTTCTTCCAAGATAACATTCTCTTCTTAGACATTTGTCCATTTGTCTGTTCTACGCTTACTGTCTCATTCGAAACCTCATTACTGCAATGCCCGGTCTCTTCTGATGGCCTGCGATTGCTGTAATATATCAAATCCTCGTCTTCGGGGTTTGTATCAGCATGGAACGAGCCTCTAGCCCAATTTGCATATTGAAGTGTTTCATAATTAACCGGATTAGCCACACCGCTTGCATTCTCTTTATTCTCTTCTGAATCATCTGCAGTATTACCCTCATCCAGAGAATCTGTATCAGAAGGATAAGTAGACTCGGAATCTAGATTTCTCTCTGGGCTTTTGCTTTCACTTCCGCTTCCGCTGTTTCCAACTTTTTTACTACTCTCCTTTTCCGATGCCTGGGGGTTTGACATGCAATGGTTGAAGGTTTTCATCTTTCTCAGGCCTACTTTTACAACAGACTCGGCTTTCTCAGCCTCCGCGGTAAGAGGAGACCATAGAACAGGAAGAGCAGATCTCTGTCTTTCAGGCAATGATTCTTTAGGGGAAAACTGAAGAGATATCTGCACAAAAAATAATTTAAAACTTTTAACGAAATGAAACAACGTGTAAATTTTGATAGAACAATAGAATGAGGAAAATCATAGACACACATGAAGACATGGACTCCGCGTAGATGATGATGAGCCACAGATCTTTAAAGGTACTTTGACTTGAACATCATCTTCTTTCATCAATGAAAAGAATTCTGCAATGTTCAGTGATGCCTTTCCAAGGCTACGAACTTTCTCCTTCAATCCTTGATTCAGACCCTAAATAGCCAAGAATTGTAAACACTTCAAATTCAGTCTTTTTAATTCACTTAACAAATACACAAGATAACTGGTTGTGAAGAACACCTAAAGAACGAAACGCCGAACAAATGTTCATGTCAGTTCGATTTCAACCAAAATAATGCCCGCCAAGACCGTGGACCAAAGTTATTTATTCCATTAAATCTCCAGAATGAATCAAAATCCCAATTTGACATGATACCTTTGAAGTTTGAATTGGGGCTAAATTACATAGTAATATGTAAAGGTACAATCTTTATCCAGATCGATCAAATGATTGATCATTCGTAGACATAAAAGTCGATAATCACAGCAATGATTTAAAGAAGATAATAGAGCGAGAGAAAGACTGACATTAAAGACGGTGAAAGAAACAAGCCATGGAAGAAGCTCTCCTTCCTTGTAAACAGAGAATTCGCAAACCCTATTAAACTCCTCGTTCCACTCGACGACACCGTCGCCACGAAATCCGCCTTCCTCGGTGAAATTCCGTACGACGGAGCGTTTGAGCGTTACTGTTCTGGGTCCTTTCCATTTGATCCCAACGACCGGTCTCTTCCTGGCTGTCCCTCGCTGACTCTGATCACCAACTGTACAACTATCGCCATCGCTATCAAAATTCAACCCCTCAATTTTATGGACGACGACAACCACGTGAAATTTGACGGCGAAGAGCGGAGGCCACGGTGGCCACCGCATGATCTGTTTCATTTTCACCACCATATACAGCGGCTTAAAAGTTAAACCTAAGATCGGAGAAAAGAAAGATTGGGATAACGTTTGATTTAAAATATCGAGATTTCTGGAGGATAGAATCGGATTTCAAGATATGGGCATGGCGAATTCGGTGAATGCGGTGTGATTCAGACGTAAATATTTGAAATTTAGAGAGAGAGAGAGAGGAATAAGAGTGCAGAGAAATCTGCGTTTAGTTCTTTTAAGAGTCAACTCTTATAACAGAGAGTGGACGGCAATTCATGATTTGTTAATTAGAAGAATTAATATAATACACTTTAAAATAATCATAAAACTTTGACAAAAATATTTTGATTTAATATAAAAGTTTAATTTTATATAACGTTGAGAATTTTAGGAGCAGATGAAGATAAAGCATATACGACTTTGTATCCATGTAAGACATGAAAATTGCAAAAGCCTTATTGGTTTTTTTTTATAAAGATTATTAACTACAGAATTCTAATTATAGGGAACAAATCCCAATAAATTATATAAAAAGTAAAACTGATGTTCTTGGACTTCGTTGGTAAATATATATATATATATATATATATATATATTATAAGTTACGAATCTTTAATATATTATTTGATAAATATTTTAACAAAATAATTTTAATCTGAGGTGTTAATAACAAAAATATCATGCTGACGTGTCAACACCACATGGAATTTCAGGTTAAATATATAAAAAGATTTAACTTACTAGAATAATTACAATACATGCCACTGATATTAATTTAATTAGAAAATAAATATAATTTATTCAACTAACCAAAAAATACTATTACATTTGTAAAAACAATATTTTTTATTTCTTTAAATTTTTTATACATTAATTTATAAATAATTTCAAATAAATATAAATAGATTTAAGTTACTACCGTAATGCCTAATACATTATTTGAGAAACATTTTAATAAAATAATTTTATTTTGACGTGTTATTAACAGAAATATCATGCTAATGTATCATCACTAAAGTAAATTTCAAATAAATATATAAATAAGTTTAACTTATTATAATAATTATAAGTATATCATTGTTATTAATTTGGTTATATAATTAATATATTTTATTAAAGTAACAAAAAAATACTATTAAATTCGTAAAAAATAATTATTTTTCTTTTTTTAATTTGTGTATACAAAAATTAATGTTAAAATAATTTTAAATAAAATTTAAATTATATAAATATTTAATTTATATTTACTAATAAAATATAATTTGCAAATATTTTTCCCACGCATGGCGTGGGTATGAATCTAGTTAACTTATATTTAAATTGATATGAGAAACAGTGCAAACAAAATTATGTACATACTTAAACCATAATTAAACTACTGAATATTTTCAGTTTTTGATGTGTACTTTTTATAGTTTTTTAGTATACAACTCATTACATATTACCAAATTTAATTGTGGATTTAGGATTATATAACTCAGAGTTATATATTTATAGATGTAAACCTACCAGAAAGGAATCTATGATCAAAAGTGAAAACTTTTGTTAACTATCAATAGATTTTGTTAATTTATCAGCAGATATAGTTGACAAAATCTTCTAGTATTTTCTTTTTCTTTAAATCTCAGCCAGTAACAGAATACATTAGACTCTAGAAACTCTTTAAATTCTGATCACAACTCACAAGTTTGACTCTAATATACATCTCCCACCAATTATTTTATACAAATAAGGTCGACCCCATCTTATCAAGTGATAATTTCTTCATGTGAACAATAATCCAAATCATGTGTTTTTTTTCTTATTTTTTGTAGTATTTACCAAAACGAAAAGCTTCATGATTTGCAAAATTTGGTTTCATGTTTCATAAATAGGCGAGTGATACGTGACATTGAAAAGACAGACGCCGAAAAAGAAACATAGTCTTCTTCGTTTGTCTGCCGCAGCGATCTGCGGTCAGACGCTACGGTTAGACGCTGTGGTTAGACGCTGCAATATTATTGTTCGTTTGATCGCCGCAGGTTGTCCCCGCAGGTTGTCCCCGCAGGTTGTATCGCAATTATTTGATCGCAAACGCTATAATTTCACAGCGATTAAAATTTTTGACCGCAGCGTTTGATCGCAGGAACCTGCGGCGGTCAAACGAACAACGTTTGACCACATGCGGCTACGAAACGAACAGCCCTCATGTCAGAAGCATATTTATGTCTTCATGCGGCATCTCGTTGGTCTATTTTGGATTATGATCATGATTCATGATCATGTTTGTGATAAATTTTCTAATTAATCATCGATCGTCTGGACACTAAAATTATTGGAAGAATATAGTTTCGTATGGTTGACGTTTAGATTTTGGTAGAATTACTGAATTAACTCGTATAGTTAATTAATATAATGTAAAGCATCCATGCATAAGCTGTGTAAGCCATATTGGTTATGGACTTATGGTAGATTTGATAGACATATAGACATATGTCCAGAAACTAGCATCAAGATCTGATCAGAATACGCTCAAAACGATCTTATCTCATTTCTTAATGTGATGAAAGTCAAATCCTTCAAATCCTAAACTCTTCTAGTTCTGCAACACCAAAAGACATCAACCTTCACGTATCAAATCGATGAAAGTTAATAAAAGAAAAACAGAGACGTTTAAAGAGATGGAATTTTCTCTTTCATTTTCACTGAATAATATTTAGGATTACAAGACTGTTATATAGCAAATGGAATGGTTCGTTCTTATCCTTAATGACAACTAATCATTTACACACAAATCTATAGCATCAAATCTGTTATTGAAAGGAATCTGTTGTGCTGCTGTTGCCGTACTGATCTCGTGTAAATGGTGTGTTTGTGTGCAGGTTGAAGACGGCAATTGTTACTGAGCTCGAGTGGACTTTGTCTTTTGAGCTTTAGTGAAGTTACCTTGCGCAAGATAGGTGGGTTAATTATCAATGCATTCACTGAAGTTGATAAGCACTACTTGGGTAAATTCAATAGATTCGAGCAAAAATAGAAAGAATATGTGAAAAGGGTATTGAAAAAATCATGAATTGAAACGAACCCAGAAAAGAGAAGGATGCAATGAACAAACCCAGAGAGTAGAAATCACCTTTAGACAACAAAACAAGAAAAACAGAGGGATCTAGGAAGTAGACAAAAAGATGAAAACAAATAAATTTGGTTGAGTGGGAAAATGAGGAGAAGGGAGACAAGGATAGTTTAATACCACTACACTTGCATAAACCGTAAGCACATTGTTTAATTTAATGAAAAAGAGTCAAAGGTCGAAGAAGATTGAACCAGTTTCTGAAAAAGGCGTTTCTGTGTGTTACTGTGTTTATCTTTCACCATTAAAATTTTGTTTTGCAAGTCCATTGCGCTTCTTCTCGCCACAACAAAATCTTTCATTGACTGAGAAAAACCAGCAGTTCAAGTTTTGACATTACCTTAGCATAGAACTGCACAAGTACAATTCAAGGTCTCACTTTACCCTCGAGAGTATTGTAAATTAAAAACGAAAGTTCGGTTATGAATATTCACAATTCTTCTTTATCTACTGATTGTGAAATTAGTTTTAGGTTAACCGAAACCTAAAAGAATCTCATGCGTGGAGTATCGTCGTCGGTAGCGAGGAACCTGATTATCTCGCTTGGTGACACGTGTCCAAGATGTGTAATAAAACTTCGAATTTGCGAGTTAAGCATTTTGAGATATTTTCACATGTTGGAAAGAGTTTAATAAAATAGGGAATATCTGGAAAAAAAACACTTTAAAAAAGAAACGACGCCGCTTTATTCGTCGCTTTGCAGTCTCGTCGTCCGGTACAGATGTTTTGTGGAAAAACGTGAGCCAACCCACGTTTCAAGAAAAAATCAACTGCATCAAACGTTCTTCTCTTTCTCTCTCTCTGTAGCTCATGTTTTATACTCTCAATCTGCTTTAAAAACGTTTAATAACTACTTCTTTTACCAACTCTAGATTTAAAAGTTGTAGATATTTTCTGGTGTTCCTGTGCCTAACTCTCCTGTAAGTTCTTCTTTCTTCCCTTCATTCTACTGTGGGATCTTGCGTTTTCTTTCCACCAATGCATACTTCATATATCCAGCTATATACCCATTTTTGGTTAGCTTGAATCTTATATGAGGCAAACTTTATGGATTTGCTGGAATCGTGAGTACAATTGTTCATCTTTATTCAAACTCCAACAGTGAATCTCAAAAAGACTGTTTCTTTTATGTAAAAATGTTTGCCTTTTCTTCTCTCTTTTCACTGATGAAAAATGGTGGATTTATTGTGTCTTATTTAGCTGCTGCAAACACAAAGTTTCAGAAATTTAGGATTTTTTTAAAGGGACATTTCAACACCTGGACAGAAAGCGCTGTGAAGCTTCACTGTTCCCTGGGATTGGCTTTCTTATCTTGAGTTAAAGTCTTTGTTTTTTTTCTCAGAATTGTCTCTGATACCAAGATGAGCAAAATTCCTGTAAGATTCGTAGGGCTTCTTCTATGGATGTGTGTGTGTTTTTGTAATGGGGATGGAGAGTATGTGCTCTACAAGGATCCAAAACAGCAACTGTCAGATCGAGTTGCGGATTTGTTGGGTAGAATGACTCTGGAAGAGAAGATTGGTCAGATGGTTCAGATAGATAGAAGTGTTGCCACTGTTAACATAATGAGAGATTACTTCATCGGTATGCAAAGAACAATCCTTCTTGGAATTTCTAGAAATGTTATAACTTGGTTGGCTCATTATTTCTTATGTTCTTCCTTCGACACTTCACCTTGTTTGCATATAGAACAGCAGGCGATTTCTTCTGTCTTAATATGTACTCTTCTTACTTGATAGACACAACGGGGAATGATTCATGCCTAAACTACCTTTCTTTGTTCTTTAATCTTGGATGGTTTATTAGGAAAATGGGTCGGTCCAACTGTTATTTTCCAGAGTTGTAGGTGAATTGATGGTTTCATTCAATTTTCCCTCATTTGAGTTCAGTCTCAAATCCTCTTGTTATGGAAATAGATATGCTTCATAATTTTACTTGGTAGTGGGTATCCGTATTTGTAAAACGAAAATAGAGATGTCTTTTCTGTTCTGTATAGGCAGCGTATTGAGTGGTGGTGGGAGTGCTCCACTTCCGGAGGCAACTGCTCAGAATTGGGTTGATATGATAAATGAGTATCAAAAGGGAGCTCTAGTGAGTCGTTTGGGCATTCCTATGATATATGGGATTGATGCCGTTCA
>JAEVFF010000028.1:182090-398481 GCA_018901945.1 Pugionium dolabratum
TGCTTGAGTTCTTAGACAGATGAATGTTTTTGAGTGTTAATTTCCAACCTATCTTCTCTATGATATGTGCAGGGTTTTGTTATTTCAGATTGGCAAGGCGTTGATAAGATTTCCTCACCACCACACTCGAACTACACAGCTTCTGTCCAAGCGGCAATTCAAGCTGGCATTGATATGGTTTTGTGTTTTAAACTTGAAAAAAATCCTGGACTGGGATAAGAAAATACTCAATTGTTAGCTAATGACATAATATGCAGGTCATGGTCCCTTTCAACTTCACCGAGTTTGTCAATGATCTTATGTCCTTGGTGAAGAACAAAGTAATTCCTATCACCCGGATTGATGATGCTGTCAGAAGAATCTTGCTTGTCAAGTTCACTATGGGTCTTTTTGAGAACCCTTTGGCTGATTACAGCTTTTTAAATGAATTAGGAAGCCAGGTCAGTGGCCTAACCTGAGATGTTAATTATTCTACTTGCAAGTATTACCAAATGTTGATGGAATGTTCTCAATTTCTGTCAGGCACACAGAGACTTGGCAAGGGAGGCTGTTAGGAAATCCCTTGTGCTGCTGAAAAACGGGAACAAAACCAATCCTATGCTCCCACTTCCTAGGAAGACTTCAAAGATCCTAGTCGCTGGAACTCATGCCGACAATTTAGGTTATCAGTGTGGTGGTTGGACCATAACTTGGCAAGGATTTAGCGGTAACAAGAACACGAGGGGTACGTTGTGCGACTCATATTGCAAATTATACAAATGCTCTCATAGTATCATCTTGTCTGCTTTGAGAGAAATATCTTGAGCAATGATGAAAGACATGATCGTTTCAGCCATAAATATACTTTTTCCTGATTCAGGGACTACGATTCTTGGGGCTGTAAAATCAGCTGTTGATCAAAGCACTGAAGTTGTTTTCCGCGAAAACCCAGATGCTGAATTCATCAAATTGAACAACTTTTCTTATGCAATCATTGCTGTGGGTGAACCTCCATATGCAGAGACAGCTGGAGATAGCGACAAGCTAACCATGATGGACCCTGGTCCAGCCATTGTTAGCTCCACTTGTCAAGCTGTCAAATGTGTGGTTGTGGTCATTTCAGGCAGACCACTTGTGATGGAACCTTACGTTGCCTCCATCGAGGCGTTGGTTGCAGCATGGCTACCAGGAACAGAAGGCCAAGGTATCACTGATGCTCTCTTTGGGGACCATGGCTTCAGTGGAAAACTTCCTGTTACATGGTTCAGAAACACAGAGCAGTTGCCTATGAGCTATGGAGATTCACATTATGACCCACTCTTCGCTTACGGGTCTGGTCTTGAAACTGAGTCTGTTGCGAGCATTGTTGCTAGGTGAAATCCTTCATGCAGCTTCATGTTCCATCTGTTGCATTATGCTCAGACACGAGATTAAGATCCTTAACTTTTTTTTTGGTGGTTGCAAACAGGTCAACCTCAGCTTCTTCTACTGGCACAAAGCCATGCTTAATCACAGTCCTTCTTTCTGCTACATTTTGTCCATTTCTCTTCCCAAGGTATCATCACCAGTTCAAACTTCCGTTTCATTTTCTCCACAGAAATTGGTGAGAACTGACATTTCAGGTTACTTTTTCGTCTGTAGCTTAAGCCGAGTTTTAAGAAGATGAAAAGCTACAAAAGCTTGGAGTAGATAATTCTTTCGGTTAATCTGATCGTCGGAGTTAATCTTTTCGCAGCATTAGTTGTTGTGTTCCTGGAGCCTAGGCTAAAAAGATTCTGAATCTGTGTCATGTTTTGTTCAGAGTAATTGCAACCTGGAACATTCTTAGATGTTTAAAGCGGAATGTTCTTCTATCTAAGTTCTTGAATTTCTACACTTCTATGCGTTAAAAATTCTTTCTTTAAATTACCGATGTGTGTACTAATGGTAATCTTGGTAGAAAAAAAGGAGAAGAAGAAACTGACATCATTGGGGGACACAATGAACAAACTTGTGAAGAAAGCATTGAATTTTATGCTTTCTTTGTAAGAGAAGAAACATATGATGACCTGAGACTAAAGAAGAGATTTTGATGAACAGAAGACATAGCTGCAAAACTAGGAATATCCATTGCATAACAGAAGAGAAAATGGCTAAGCATTGCAGAAAATTTTAAGTCCTATTTATATGCAGAGCAATAAACCCTAATGATATTGTCAAAGCTCAGACAAAACAACATATTCGAAAGAGATCATCAGAAAGAAAATAAATTAATATAATGGCAGCAAGACAGCAACCGAAAGGAACAGGCTTGGGGATTCAGTACGAGGATCTTGTTCCCAAATCCGAGTGGAAAGATGAACCAGAAGCCACTCTTCTGACCATTGATCTTCCAGGTTAGTATTCAAAAGAGCTCGCTAGTTTGGGATGTATTTGACTGATTATGGTAGCTTATTTCTGATGTGAATTGGGATTTTTTAAGGTTTTTCAAAGGAACAAATAAAGGTAACTTATGTGCACGCCTCAAAGATGTTACGAGTCACTGGAGAACGTCCCGTGTCTGATCGGAGATGGAGCCGTTTCAACGAGGTGTTCACTGTTCCACAGAATTGTCTAGTGGATAAGATCCATGGGAGCTTCAAGAACAACGTCCTCACCATCACCATGCCTAAGCAGACGATTACAAAGATGCCTAATCTTCCGGAATCTTCAAAAACCGTGGCTGAGAAAGTGGAGCAAATAGAGGAGAAAAGGTTGTTGGAGGAATCAAGAAGGAAAGAGAAGGTAGAAGAGAGTGAGAAGAGGAAGAAGAAGCTTCTAGAAGAGAAAGAGGGACTAATTAGGAAGTTGCAAGAAGAAGCTAAAGAAAAAGAGATGGCTGAGGTGAGGAAGCTGCAAGAAGAAGCTCAAGCAAAAGAGAAGCTTGAGGAGAGGAAACGTGTGGAAGAAGCTATATTGGAAAATATGATTCAGGAGAGGAAGTCTGTGGATGAATCTGGAGGAAAAGAGAAGATACTAAAGCCAGAAGAGATGAAACTTCCAGAAGTGGTGTACACAAAATCCGGGCCACGGACAGAAGTGGTGCATACCAAATCCGGGCCAGAGTCATGGACCAAACCCGGGTTCGGAGAAATACGCGAGGTAGTGAAGTCAGGAGAAGATAAATTAAGTTACTTGGTGGAGAAGGAAAAGAAAATAGGGAAAGGGATAATGGAGAAAATAAGGGGAAAACAGATAACAAGTGAAGATAAGAAGTTGATGGTGAATGTAGGAGTGTCTGCTCTTGTTATCTTTGCTCTTGGAGCTTACGTTTCTTATACATTGTGTTCTTCTTCTTCATCTTCGTCTCCTTCATCATCATCTTCTACCAAACCAGAATGATATTATATGTCTAAAAGAAGAAGTTGTTTGAAGGAGAACTGTGATATATTCTGGAATCTAATAAAATTTGGTGATGTCATATTTATGGACATACATTATTACCATAAACTTTATGCTGCACAAACTAGAAAATCTCTAATATATTATTTGATAAATATTTTATCAGAAAAACTTTATGTGTGATTTATAAATATGTTATGATAACGTGTTACATCATAAAAGTTTTTAAAGCAAATATTATATAAAACATATTTTATTAGAGTATTTACAAAAATGACAGTAGACCAATATTTATTAGTATAATATAAGTAAATATCTATTATTTCAACATAAAATTCAAAAATAATATAAAATAAAATATTAATTTTTTAAAAAATTAGTCAAACAAAAGATAAAACCAAATTTTATAATAATTTAATATTTATCACATCTATAATTTTTACTTATTTAATAATATTATCTTTTCAAGATATTGATAATTTAATTTATTTGTATAATCTGATTTTTATTGTATATTTTATTTGTATAATCAATATTAATTTTTTAAAAATATTTTAAATAAAAAAATCAATTATATATATATATCTAATTTATATTTATTAAATAAATAATTAATTATAATATGTGAATATTTTTTACCGCTGAAATGGCACCGGAATTACCAGAGATAAGATAAGTGAGTTAGAAACATAAATTACAAGAAATATTGGGGCTTTCGTGTATTTTCAACAATGATTGAGGTTATTTTTTCTATTATCATATTAAATAGCGCCACGGTCGAGGGGATCTTTGTTTTTGCTCACGCAATCTCTTCTCTTTCTCTCTCTGATGGCTACTTCGAATTGTTTCCATGTCTCTTCTTCTTCGTTGTTTAGGCTTCGCTCTTCCTCCGTCGCAAATGTCACTCAGCTTCCATTTGCCTCTACTCGTAACGAGCGTCGCTTACTGGCTGGAAGCTTCGGTCTCGTAACTATCGTTCTTTCGCGCCCAAACTTCTGGGTGTCTCCGACGTCTGCGGCGTTGGAAGCTCGCATCTCAGGGAAAAGAGAACCGATGATGCCTCCATATAACGTATTGATCACTGGCTCAACCAAAGGTTTATTCAATATGTCCTTGTCAATTTTACTCGGGGGTTAATCTTTCTTACAGAAGAGAAACACATTTGAGTTTCTGAAACACAAAATCTTGTTATTTCCGAAATAATGGTGTTTGATTCTTGATTTTTCAGGTATAGGATATGCATTAGCTAGAGAGTTTCTGAAAGCAGGCGATAATGTTGTGATTTGCTCTAGATCAGGTAAGAAACTTTCCCCATTATTGTCTTCAAGACCTTTTCGGTGGTTTTTATGTCACTAAGAAACAAGCAAACAATTTTGTATAGTAATAGAACCAATCCTGACTGGAGTGTTTGCTGTTATGATTGTTCCTGTCCTGCAGCTGAACGAGTGGAGTCTGTTGTTCAGAGTCTGAAGGAGGAATTTGGGGAGCATGTGTGGGTACCGCCGTCTTTTACCATCGCGTGTTCCTCTGAGGTTATTGCTAAATTGCAGCGATATCATGAAATCTAATGCTTAGAAACGGTTTTCGTTGACCAGGGAACTAAGTGTGATGTTAGGGAAGGGAAGGATGTGAAGGAACTTGTGGCTTATTTTCAGAAGAATCTGAAATATATTGACATTTGGGTAACATATCGTTTTAATTTCTTGGCTTGCTTTTCCAACCGTGTGCAACATCCCATGTTCATTCTTTGGTGTCATCTGTGTTAATGATGACTGATGACAAAGTATTTTACTATGTTTCCTTTTCAATGTTGTAACTGTAGATATCTCTTGCCATTTTCTTTAAACTGTCTTGAGATGATGCAGATAAATAATGCGGGATCTAATGCATACAGCTTTAAACCTCTGGCAGAGGCCTCAGATGAGGATCTTATGTTAGTCTTTGTGTTAGTCTTGATTTATTTTTTTTTCCCGTCTTGATTTTATCCATTTACTTGTTGTAAATCTTTATGCAGTGAAGTTGTGAAAACCAACACTCTTGGTCTGATGTTATGTTGCCGAGAGGTATTGGATAGGCGTATAAAGATATTAATTCAGCATGTGTTCGGCTACTATTAGTTGGATTTACTGACATGCTTTCATGATTATTAGGCAATGAATATGATGTTGACCCAATCTCGAGGTGGTCATATCTTCAATATTGATGGAGCTGGTTCAGATGGGAGACCAACACCCAGGTCTCCTAGATTCATTGAAGATTCTTGGGAATATGCTTAAGGGCTATTTTAGCTCCCTTCTCTGTACTTTCTAATAACACTTTCTTGATTAACGTTTGACAGGTTTGCTGCATATGGTGCAACTAAACGGAGCGTTGTTCACCTGACAAAATCGTTACAGGTAATGCGGAAGTAGTATCTTTTGAGCTTATCTTTCATCTTCCCTTCATCTTACATGACTCTCTAGTTGTTTGTCTTTCATAGGCAGAGTTGCAGATGCAAGATGTTAAAAATGTCGTGGTGCACAGTCTATCGGTACTTTTTCAAGATATATCTTGTTCATTAATTTTTCCCTCTTCCATAAAGTTCTCCATGTTTTTTATTCCTCTTAGATACAGTTGCTGAGCCTCTTGTATTAAGTTTTGTTACTTCTTTTTTTACTTGAGTTGTTGAATCTTGTTAACAAAGTTTTTGTCACAAACATATGCACATCGAGAGGCAACAGAATGTATCTACTATGGTTATTTGAATAACTAGAAAGAATTCAAGTTCTAAACATGATCATAATTCTAACGTGTTTCTCTGGGTTATTGTTGCAGCCTGGAATGGTCACAACTGATCTACTCATGTCTGGAGCGACAACAAAACAAGTTCGATGACTTACACCAAACGAAATTTAGATTCTTTTTCCAAGAGAGCCCTCTAACATCATATCTATTGCAGGCCAAGTTCTTCATTAATGTTTTAGCAGAGCCAGCCGAAGTAGTAAGAGACCAGAGTCTCTTCTATTTTTTTCACCATTAACCATAAGACTAGTTAAAACATGAACTATACCTATAATTTATGATTTGTGAATATGCATGCTTCAGGTTGCTGAGTATCTTGTCCCGAACATTAGAGCAATACCAGCTAGCGGATCTATGAAGCCGACTTACATCCGTTTCCTGACAGGAATCAAAGCCTACACCAAAATATTCTCAGTTAAGATACGATGACAGTTGCATAGAAGTAGATAGATCTAAGCATGTGAAATACTTACCATTTGTTTTTTTTTTCTTCTCTTTTGTCAAATTTGGGATTTGTTTCAGAGAGTTGCATTGGGAGCAAGGAAGAATAGGTATGTGACGGAAGAGTAGATATCTCCAAACTGATCATGTATCAAACTAATTAAGAGTTAAAAATGTATTGGTTTCTATGTTTGTTGAATGTAAATACCTCTACATTTCTTTGAACATGGATGTAAGTTCGTTTGCAAAATTGTTAAAGATGTCTGAATATATTTTCCCCCCCGAAAAGCAAAAAGAATGTTTGTTAACCAAGAACAAGGTGGATTCATTAGGAAGATACAAAATCGAACATGTGCAGAAAATAAAAAGATAGAAAACGCAAAGAGAAGATGGCAACAAAATAAAGAGAACAAAAAAGAAAACTCAAGAGAAGTCTCTTGTGAACAAATAGCCACTGTTGGCTGAGAGGTTTCTAAATTGTTGAGAGAGTGGGGACATCAACTGGGAACTCATGAATTTCATCCATCCATGGGTTCTTCTCATTTTTAGGGTTTACAGTCTTCACCGCTCTCCAAACCGAGCTGTTGCACTTGAAACCGGAACCAAAAGCAATCTGCCAAATTCTATCACCTTTCTTGATCCTTCCTTTGGCCTCACTGTATGCTAATTCATACCACAAGGAACTACTTGATGTGTTACCAAAACGGTAGAGTGTCATTCTCGAGGGCTCCATGTGCCAATCTGAGAGTTTCAAGTTTTTCTCTAACTCATCAAGAACAGCTCTTCCTCCCGCGTGGATGCAGAAATGCTCAAATGCTAGTTTGAAGTCTGGGATGTATGGTTTGATCTTCATCTTCAAGATTTTTCGTCCCACTAATGTTGCAAAGAATAGTAGCTGTTCAGATGTTGGCAGAACTAGCGGTCCTAGGGTTGTGATGTTTGTCTTTAGGGCATCACCCGCAACAGCCATTAGTTCTTTGGACAGGGTTACACCAACCTTACTTGTGGAATCCTCTTCTTGAGTTATGCAGCCAAAGCATTTATCATCAGCTCCCTTGTGGGTCCTAACCGTATCAACAAGCTTGTATTTTGATCTTCTTCTGTCCCATCGTTTGTTTGAGAGAAGAATCGCTGCACCTCCCATTCTAAAAAGACAATTTGAGACAAGCTTTGACCGGTCATTCCCGAAATACCAGTTCAATGTGATATTCTCCATGCTGATCACCATAGCATAAGTGTTGGGAATGGATTGGAGAAGATGTTTGGCAAGATCGATTGAAATCAAACCTGCGCTGCAACCCATTCCTCCTAAGTTGTAGCTGAGTATGTTGCCACGGAGCTTATAGTGATTGACAACCATGGCAGATAGTGAAGGTGTCGGGTTAAACAGGCTGCAGTTAACAATTAGGATCCCAATATCCTTGGGGTTCACATTTGTCTTGGAAAGAAGCTCATCGATGGCTCCGAACATAACAGTCTCTGCTTCTTTTCGAGCTTCTTTCATGCACGGGTTAGGAGGAACATTGAGGACGGCCTCAGGTAAGTAAGTTGAGTCACCGAGCCCTGAACGTTGAAGAATCTTGCGCTGGAACTCAAGATTATCCTCTGTGAAAGAACCAGTGAGTTTAGAACGGTCCATAAAGGTCTGTTTGGTGCATTTGCGGGCATCCTCGGGTTTGAAGCAGGAGAAGTCAACCAAGTAGACAGGACGTGGCCGAGTCATGAAGTAAATGGTCATTAGGAAAACAACGAGCGTGGAACAGACAATCACTGAGATAAGGTTGTACTGAAGATGCTCCCAGAGGTTGGCAAGATCATTGAGAGAGAAAGTGGAAATCTGAGCAGCGATGACAAGCACGAGAGGGGAGAGGAAGAGGTACATGCCATGTGTGATGAGGTAATGGTAACCAAGCTTCACATACTTGAGCTTCACAGATTTTTTGAAATCAGGAAGATTCCTATCAGATGCTCCCATCAATGGCCTTTTCTCATCACCCATCGTTCCCCTGATTCCACAAATTCAAAAACCCATTAAAATTGATACAGATCCACTCATTTTCACTAAAACCCAAATCGGAAGCTTCATACTTTTACATCAATTACAAGATATGTCATCAAGATCGGGATGTTTTTTATTTACATGGAAAGAGACCCAAATCAGAATGCATTTACAAAGGCTTAAATCTGATTCATTTAAAAGGGAAAACGACCAATCACCTTGTCTTGAACATTTTAAGATTGGTGAGGAAACAGAGTCTAACCTGAAAAGTCAGAACTTTCGCCGCTTACGGAGAAACCGAGAAAGAAAGATTGAAAATTAAATAGGGCAGTTAATCATCACCATGACATAAAATCCAAAGGCGCTGTTTTGTAAACCAGATCTGATTGGTCGGAACTGCGACCAAAATATCTATCTGGCCTGGTTTACAACTTCAAACCGGATATTCACTTACCCAACTGAGTTAACTTAAAACACTAAAGACTGATGCTCAGAGAAGAATTTCTGAGGTATACGCAGGTTTCTTCGAAAAGTTAATAAGCAAAAACGTAATAAAGATACAAATGAAGGGGCTAAAAAAGGATAAAACTATAATTACGCAGCAAATTGAGGGGAATAACATAAATATGAAGCAGTCAGATGGTAAAACTATGAAATATTAATCAAACGAAAAGCCATAATTACGGAACAAACTGAGGTTAACGTCGTAAACACGACGAAGTCTGAGAGTAATACAAATGAATATGGATTAATCAGAGGGCATAACAGTAATTACCCAACAAAGTGATGTTAAGGTCGTTAATATGAAACAGTAAGAGGGTAACAAACAAGTAAATAGAGATCATTGAAATCGGCAAACCGGGAAGAACCGCCTCAACCCGATTTAGTTATATTAAAAAACCGGACATTTACGATTAAACCGAGTAGTTCGCAAACTTTTTCTTGCTTTTTTCTCTTTTGTCGTGTTTGGGAACAGGAAAGAGTCGGAAAGAAAGATTATAGGATGAGTCCCGAAGATTTCCAGAAGAAGGTTTCTATCTCAGATTCCTTCGCCGGCGAAATCGAAATCAAAGGCGTTTCCGGCAGCGCGACTATTAGTTCCATGGTTGGGTCCGGCGTCGATTCCCAAACCCTGGTTCTGCTTCGGAGATTGCTGGATATTCAGCAGCGACGAGCCCAGGCTTACGCCAAGCTCAAAAGGTTCGATCGGTTATTGGAAATCGCTCGGATAAAGCTTCTTTCGTTGCGGTTTTTTCAAGTTCCATCTCCTTTTAATCCGTTGTCATGGGTTTCACTTATTTGGTGACTGTTCTGTATTAAAAGATTTTGAGAACGAGATGTCTCATAAATTCAAGATTTTTCTTGCATGTTCGTAGATTTACATGTTTTAGTTACTTCAGATGTAACACCAATTAAGATCTTCCACCACTAATCTGACTATTTTTTCGAATTAAATTATCAGAGGATTCTCAGAGTATGTGGAATCTGGTGCTGAAGCACTTTATCAGAAGCTGTGCAGCGAGATTACAGCAGAGTTCAATGAATGTTCCAAACAAGTGCAGATCTTATCTGATTTTTTTATTGATTACCTTTACAATGTTGTTAAACATTCGGTGTTAAAGATTGCATATTTGATTACATAACGTAGGTGCGGGAAATGGAATCTCTGTTTTCAGATCCAGAAGTCGGAAGAACTGATCTTGCCCAACTGCTTGGCGACATTCAAACTCAAGAGAAGCAGAAATTGCATCTGGTTTCATCCACCTTTACTCAAATCTGGATATATCTCAATGGTTGGACAAAGTTTTAATTTGCTGAACAAAGTTTCTTTTTTCACAGACCGTCACAATACAAGTTCTGAAGAAGGCAGGGCGACCCTCAGAACGAATGCTGACACATGAGAACTGCAAATTCAAGAAACCGATGCAGCATGAGTGTGTGCATCTTCATGAAATTACAGAAGCTGCAGGGACAGAGGAAGCAGAAGCAGATGCAGAATATGATAACGCTTTAAAGGAAGCCATTAGAGGAGTGCAAGACGCTGTGACCTGCATCAATGAGTATCTGGAAGACATTAGGTACGAGATTGCAGCCTTTGAAGCTGATTAATTTGCAATCCCATCACTTCTTTACCCTTCTACAGCTATCTTGGAGTGTTAAAGCTGTGGCTAATTAGCTTAACCTATAAGATGTTTAGAAATGTGGAAAATGGAACGTTTTCTCCAAATTAATCTCGCAATCTATTATTGTGAACAGACTTGATTATTTTTCACTATCAGCCAAGCGGTTACAAGCCTACAATAGCTATAAGATGTTTAGGACTTCTGTTTTGTTACAAAACCAAAACACCTGATCAAACACAAGAAACAAATTATAACCACCTTTGCCCACAAAAATATATTGGCCTTTTGAGTCAAAAAGGAACACAACAGAAAAGACATCATGGGTGTTATTTGACTTCCAAATGGAGATTGATTGGATCGATCTCTGGAAACAGGTTGAAATAGAATCGAAGCCCGTCTGGGCTCATGTCTCTACACAGCAAACCTGTTCAAAACAAATGGGAGCGTGAACATGGCATAAATCTGATGAGATTCATGTTTCTACAAGCTGGATTCTGTTACCTTTGGTCTCTGCTGTTAGTAGATGTTCCTTGGCCATGGCCGGAGCGGTTTTCAGGGTCATGTTCCTTGGCCATGGCTGGAGCAATTTTCAGGGTCAAAGCTGCATCATTATTAGGTGAGTCCGGTTCGTAAAGTTTCTGTTTTGGTCACAAGCATTCTGATTCTACTAAGAACCTAAATGGCGAGAAAAGTATCTCATCAGGTTGATGCAGGCAAAAGTAAAAAAGCACATCCAGAGAGATCAAAAGCAGTAACTATGGGATAGAGAACTTAAGAATATAAGATTTAAGATTACCTCCTCGTCGCTATGGGACTTGTTTTGGATGACCATCACCCCACTATCAAACCTCATCAGCATTACTGGACTACCAATCACAACACACGACAGCGACAAAGTTTCTATATAGGCTTCTTATACTGTAAAGTGTAGAAATTCGAACTTGCAAAAAGAATCTAGGAAGAAAAATTGGAAAATACATACACATCAAATTTCTCCCAGAGGGTACAAGATTGCCACAAATCGTCTGGGGAAATCAACTCTGAGGCAGAGAAAGATTTAGGATTTACAGTCTGAAGCGGAGAAAAGCCAGAACAAAGAACTCAGAATCAAAACACTAGAGGTTATAAAGTTCCAACCTGTGCCACGAGCACGATTGAAATGGTAAATACATATCAGAAAGGCTTACTAATGGGACTGTGACAAAATCTGCCAGCTATGCTACGCAAATAAGGATGTCAACCTCAAACTCATGTAGTTTGATGGACTTGAAGAACAAGAATTCCGCAGATTCCAATTGGTTTTGTAGGGACACAAACTTACAAGCTAAACAGTTGAGGTTCGCTACTGGGACTGTCGTAGACTATCAGAGACGTCGAACACAAATAATCAAGGCCTTTAGGCCGTCATATCAATATCCTATTCCTATCAGCTGCTGATTGGAGTTGCATCAAGCTATGTTCCTCTCCATTGCTCATCTTTACTACTTACTGAACATGCGTGTCTGTGCTTATAACATGTACAAAGCATTGTCCTCCATAGTTTATGAAACAAAATGAAGAACTGGTAAATTTTCAGACCAAATTGCTATGGTCTCCAAACAGATAATGGTCTCTAAGATGTGAAGTAGAGGAAATCATGTAAATCAACTAAATTTTAAAACTTTCTTGATTATTACTCTCAAGTTTGAGAGGAAGATGTGAGGAGCTTACTCGTTGTGATGATAAAGAAAATAATATAATCTATTCACAGTTAATTCATTTAAAATTGCCACGTTCACAGACATATTAATGGATGCACAAAAATTCTTTAATTACAACCATATGTCGTTTGATTATTTTTTTAGTTTTTTAAAATAAATCGTAGAAATTTCGGGTACTTAGTTCATAAATTTTTTTATAACTCACATAAAATATATCTTTCTCAGATAAAATTATCAATATACATAAAATATATGTTAATTAATTTGTTTAATCATCATGCATACAACTTGGTTCCAATCATGTTAGTGTGATATGAAGATGTGTACAGTATTAAATGAAAATACTATTTTATAATATATTAATTGGGAATCATTTTAATAAAATAATTTTATGTTGACGTGTGAATTACAAGTGTGTCATGCTGATGTGTCACGCTGATGTGTCACAATATTAGAGCATTTTAAGATAAATATTACGTAAGACATATTTTACTAGATTATGTACGAAAATTGTCATTATACAGAATATAATATGTAAATCTCTAATATTTCGACATACAATATATTTGTTATAAAATATAAATATAATATAAAACAAAATATAAATTTTGAAAAATTAGTCAAACAAAATATAAAACAAAAATTTAGTTTAATTGAATATTTATCATATATATAATTTTTTATCTAAAATAGATACAATTTAAATCTATTTGTATAATTTGATTTTATTATCTATTTTATTTTCGTAATCAATATTAAAAAATTTTAAAAATTATTTTAAATATGAGATAAATTATGTATATATATCTGACTTAAATTTACAAAATAAATAATTAATTATTATTTGTGAATAATTTTTTCTCACGCAGGGCGTGGATCAAAATCTAGTATCGTTATTATTTAGATGGCTAATGACCAATTAGCTTTGAAGTTTGAACAACTCTAAGATTACTAATACAATCAAGAAACATTATAAAACAACTAAGAGCATGGAAATCGTGTTATTCCAACTTTATATATCGGTGTATTAAAACATTATAATATTAACGAGTTCATTTACGTAGTTTTAAGTTAATTGTATTAGTCTGTGAAATTATGAATATTTACGTAATTTTGTCTATGTTTCTTGCATTGTGTTTTAATTTGATTGTGAGTTTTACGTATCTTTAAACAAACTATTTTGTCTTTTTAAAGATATAGACATGCATAATTCGATGGTCAATTATCAATATAACTGTGCAGTTAAAAAATACAAAAGACATGTATGATGTGGAGCATTTTATACCTAGTTTGTAATAAATTTTCCTCTCTTATTCATTAACTTAATAAAATTTAAAGTTGTAGAATTTGAATCCATATAATCTGCAGACCATATATATATATATATTAAAATTTAAATCATAATTTAGATAAATGCATCTATAATAATATATTAATTGAGAATTATTTTAAGAAAATAATTTTATATTGACGTGTGATTTACAATTATGTCACGCTTATATGTCATACTATTAAAACATTTTAAAAAAAATATTATCTAAAACATAATTTACTAGAGTATTTACGAAAATTGTCATTATACAGTATATTATATGTAAATCTCTAATATTTCGACATACAATTTATTTTGTCATAAAATGTAAATATAATATAAAACAAAATATAAATTTTGAAAATTTAGTCAAACAAAATATAAAACAAAAGTTTAGTTTAATTGAATATCTATCATATATATAATTTTATCCAAAATAGATACAATTTAAATCTATTTGTATAATCTGATTTTATTATTTATTTCATTTTCGTAATCAATATTAAAAATTTTAAAAAAATTATTTTAAATATAAGATAAATTATATATATAATTTAAATTAACAAAATAAAAAAAATTATTTCTCACGCATGGTGTGGATCAAAATCGATAATTATTTGGTGAAAAATCAGTGTAGAGTTTTCAGAATTTCAAACTTGAATGTTGGATAGTGACATATATACGTAGCATATAAAAGTTCAAAGCCTAAACTATATTCGAAAGATTCAGTCATTATAATAAGAGTTAACTAACAAAAGAACTAAAATGTTTTTTTGTCTTGGTATCACCTATATAATATTTCTAGTGACTAATACTTTTAACTTTTATTTATATAGCTTATTTAAAAGAAGATAAACTTCGTCGTAAAATAAAAATCAAGTTTTATAGATAAATTATAACTATAATAAGATCCAAAAGAGATTAATATTTAGCCAAACATTTTGGGAAAGAAAAGAGAAATAATAGTATAGTATTCGGCGGCTCTTATAAAAATATAAATCTAGAAGGCCATGAAAATCAAGTCTTTCCTCGACATGACTTTTCCTCACTTTCCTCCTCCTCTCTGTTAGAAAATAACTATTAAAAATTGAATTAAAGATTCGTCGATGTCGCCAGCCATTGGTGACTTCTTCTTCCGACCTTCTCCTGTTCTTTGTCTCTAGATCTCTCTTCCTTCTCAGAAGTCGTTGTTTTTCTTCGTCTCTTATTTGTTCTTCGTCTTCGTTTACCTTCGCAGACGAGATATCAAATTCCATTTATTAGCCTCTCTCCCTCTCTCTCTCTCTCTCGCTCTCTTCTCGTTTTATTCATTTTTTTTTCTCTGCTTCTTCGTGTTGACGTATTCGCTTGCGTCACCTCCATCTTACTTCATCCTTTTTCTCCTTATTCCATTTCCCTGGTAGATTTCTTCTACCGCGCAAAAGTGAAATTCGTTAAGATCCGGATCTGCCCATTTTGGATAGCTGGAATAGCTAGGTCAATTTTGCTTTCCTTTGTGCTTAATCAATTTCATTATCTTGTCGAAAGGGGGTGCGGGCTTTTTGTCTCCGATTTAGGATCTGGATCTGCTTCATTTGCAAGAGCTAAGATCATCTTGCTGGATCAATCCCATTTTCGTGGCGCGATGGGGAGTTTTGTTTCCGTTTTAGGATTTGGTGTATGATACTCAAGCTGATTCGAGCTCTGGGGTTCTGGGTAATTTGTGCTCAACTCGAATCATCTTCTTTGGGAGGTGTGTTTCGATGAATTTTCCGTTTATTCCGATTATTTCCTAATTTTTCGTGCTTTCATTATCCATCAATTCCGTGAGTGGTCCCCGAAATCCTCTCGATGGATTCAAGGAAATCGATTGATAAACCGCCTCATCACGAATCAAATTTGGATGTATCTTCGAGATGGAGCGTTTCTTCGAAAGAAAACTCCGTCAGAGAAGTTACTTTCGGTGATGTGGGATCAAAGCGTAACCGCCATGGATCAGCTGGAGCTGATTCAGAGATGTTAAGTATGTCTCAGAAGGAGATCAAAGACGAGGATGCTCGTTTGGTTTATATAAACGATCCAGAGAGAACAAACGAAAGGTTTGAGTTTACAGGGAATTCCATCAAGACAGCAAAGTATTCTGTGTTTACCTTCTTGCCCAGGAACTTGTTTGAACAGTTCCATAGAGTTGCTTACATATACTTCCTTGTAATAGCAGTGCTCAATCAGCTTCCACAGCTTGCAGTTTTTGGCAGGGGCGCATCCATCATGCCCCTTGCCTTTGTCCTGTTGGTCTCAGCAATCAAAGACGCTTACGAGGATTTCCGGAGACATAGATCGGATAGAGTTGAGAACAATAGGTTGGCTTTAGTGTTTGAGGATAATCAGTTTCAAGAAAAGAAATGGAAGCATATTCGGGTTGGGGAGGTCATTAAAGTCCACTCGAACCAGACTCTACCTTGTGACATGGTGCTCTTGGCGACAAGTGATCCTACAGGGGTTGTCTATGTGCAGACAACTAATTTGGATGGTGAGTCAAATCTGAAGACAAGGTATGCCAAGCAGGAAACTCTTCAAAAAGCTGCAGATTTGGAGTCCTTTAATGGATTTATCAAGTGTGAGAAACCGAATAGGAACATATATGGGTTTCAAGCAAACATGGAAATTGATGGCAGAAGGCTCTCCCTTGGACCTTCTAATATTATTCTTAGAGGATGTGAGCTCAAGAACACTGCTTGGGCATTAGGGGTTGTTGTTTATGCTGGTGGTGAGACAAAGGCTATGCTGAACAACTCTGGAGCACCGTCAAAGAGGAGTAGGCTAGAGACTCGGATGAATTTAGAGATCATTCTTCTATCTTTGTTTCTAATCGCCTTGTGTACAACCGCAGCAGCGACTGCTGCTGTGTGGTTGAGACGCCACAGGGATGACTTGGACACTATTCTCTTTTATAGGAGAAAAGATTATGCCGAGAGACCAGGAGGGAAGAATCATAATTACTATGGTTGGGGCTGGGAGATATTCTTCACTTTCTTTATGGCAGTCATTGTGTACCAAATAATGATACCCATTTCTCTCTATATATCGATGGAGCTTGTCCGTATTGGTCAAGCATACTTCATGACCCGAGATGATCACATGTACGATGAGTCTTCAAATTCAAGTTTCCAATGCAGGGCTTTGAACATAAATGAAGATTTAGGGCAGATTAAGTATGTATTCTCTGATAAGACGGGTACTCTCACAGACAACAAGATGGAGTTTCAGTGTGCCTGCATAGGAGGTGTAGATTACTCTGACAGAGAACATGCTGAGAATGAGCATGCGGGATACTCTGTTGAAGGTAAAGCAACTAGTTTCTTAATAGTTTTTCTGATGTTAAGAGTAGTATGTTTATCTGTTAATTGACTGAAATTTTGATGATTCCGGAATTTGGCACGATACAGTTGATGGAAATATTTTGAAGCCAAAGATGAGGGTGAGAGTTGATCCTGTGCTTCTTCAGTTGATGAGAAATGGCAAGGAAACAGAAGAAGCAAAACGTGCGAATGAGTTTTTCCTCTCACTGGCAGCTTGCAATACAATTGTGCCAATTGTTACCAACACATCTGATCCCAATGTAAAACTGGTAGATTATCAAGGGGAGTCCCCTGATGAACAAGCATTGGTCTATGCAGCAGCTGCATATGGGTTCTTACTCATAGAGAGAACCTCTGGTCATATTGTTATTAATGTGCGAGGAGAAATGCAAAGGTAATTTAGACATGTGATGATTACTTTTTTTGCAATTAATATATGTTTTGTCATTGCATGTCATAGTAGGTGGCCCATATCATTTATTCCTTTTCTCTTTGCCCAGTGCAGGTTTAATGTTTTGGGATTGCATGAGTTCGATAGTGACCGAAAACGAATGTCAGTGATACTGGGATGCCCCGACATGTCAGTGAAACTCTTTGTAAAAGGTGCAGACTCTTCCATGTTTAGCGTCATGGATGAATCATACGGTGATGTCATAGAAGCGACCAAGAAACAACTTCATGCTTACTCATCTTATGGTTTGAGAACTCTTGTTGTTGGGATGAGAAAGCTGAACGATTCAGAGTTTGAGCAATGGCATTCTTCCTTTGAGGCCGCGAGCACCGCCTTGATTGGTAGGGCTGGATTGCTAAGAAAGGTTGCTGGAAACATCGAGACTAGCCTTAGGATTGTAGGAGCCACTGCAATTGAAGACAAATTGCAGCATGGTGTCCCGGAAGCAATAGAATCTCTCAGAATTGCAGGAATACAAGTATGGGTCCTGACTGGTGACAAGCAAGAAACTGCCATATCCATTGGCTTCTCATCAAGGCTTCTGACTAGAAACATGAGGCAAATTGTGATAAATAGCAACTCGTTGGATTCATGTCGGAGGAGCTTAGAAGAAGCAAATGCCAGCATTGTAAGTAATGACGAAAGTGTGGCCTTGATCATTGATGGTACCAGTCTCATATATGTACTCGACAATGATCTTGAAGATGTGGTAAGTGAAATTTTTTTGAAGATCCCTTCCTTACTCTGGTTATGAGTGTTTTTCATGGTGATTTAATTGCTCANTTAAGGTCGTTAAATATGAAACAGTAAGAGGGTAACAAACAAGCAAATAGAGATTATTGAAACCGGCAAACCGGGTAGAACCGCCTCAACCCGATTTAGTTATATTAAAAAACCGGACATTTACGATTAAACCGAGTAGCTCGCAAACTTTTTCTTGCTTTTTTCTCTTTTGTCGTGTTTGGGAAGAGGAAAGAGTCGGAAAGAAAGATTATAGGATGAGTCCCGAAGATTTCCAGAAGAAGGTTTCTATCTCAGATTCCTTCGCCGGAGAAATCGAAATCGACGGCGTTTCCGGCAGCGCGACTATTAGTTCCATGGTCGGGTCCGGCGTCGATTCCCAAACCCTGGTTCTGCTTCGGAGATTGCTGGATATTCAGCAGCGACGAGCCCAGGCTTACGCCAAGCTTAAAAGGTTCGATCGGTTATTGGAAATCGCTCGGATTAAGCTTCTTTCGTTGCGGTTTTTTCAAGTTCCATCTCCTTTTAATCCGTTGTCATGGGTTTCACTTATTTGGTGACTGTTCTGTATTAAAAGATTTTGAGAAAGAGATGTCTCATAAATTCAAGATTTTTCTTGCATGTTCGTAGATTTACATGTTTTAGTTACTTCAGATGTAACACCAATGAAGATCTTCCTCCACTAATCTGACTATTTTTCGAATTCAATTATCAGAGGATTCTCAGAGTATGTGGAATCTGGTGCTGAAGCACTTTATCAGAAGCTGTGCAGCGAGATTACAGCAGAGTTCAATGAATGTTCCAAACAAGTGCAGATCTTATCTGAGTTTTTTTTTATTGATTACCTTTACAATGGTTAAACATTCGGTGTTAAAGATTGCATATTTGATTACATAACTTAGGTGCGGGAAATGGAATCTCTGTTTTCAGATCCAGAAGTCGGAAGAACTGATCTTGCCCAACTGCTTGGCGACATTCAAACTCAAGAGAAGCAGAAATTGCATCTGGTTTCATCCACCTTTACTCAAATAGTCAAATCTGGATATATCTCAATGGTTGGACAAAGTTTTATTTGCTGAACAAAGTTTCCTTTTTTCGCAGACCGTCACAATACAAGTCCTGAAGAAGGCAGGGCGACCCTCAGAACGAATGCTGACACATGAGAACTGCAAATTCAAGAAACCGATGCAGCATGAGTGTGTGCATCTTCATGAAATTACAGAAGCTGCAGGGACAGAGGAAGCAGAAGCAGATGCAGAATATGATAACGCTTTAAAGGAAGCCATTAGAGGAGTGCAAGACGCTGTGACCTGCATCAATGAGTATCTGGAAGACATTAGGTACGAGATTGCAGCCTTTGAAGCTGATTAATTTGCAATCCCATCACTTCTTTACCCTTCTACAGCTATCTTGGAGTGTTAAAGCTGTGGCTAATTAGCTTAACCTATAAATTTTTTAGAAATTGTGGAAAATGGAACTTTTTCTCCAAACTAATCTCGCAATCTATTATTGTGAACAGACTTGATTATTTTTCACTTTCAGCCAAGCGGTTACAAGCCTACAATAGCTATAAGATGTTTAGGACTTCTGTTTTGTTACAAAACCAAAACACCTGATCAAACCCATGAAACAAATTATAACCACCTTTGCCCACAAAAATATATTGGCCTTTTGAGTCAAAAAGGAACACAACAGAAAAGATATCATGGGTGTTATTTGACTTGCAAATGGAGATTGGTTGGATCGATCTCTGGAAACAGATTGAAATAGAATCGAAGCCCGTCTGGGCTCATGTCTCTATTCTCTAAACCTGTTCAAAACAAATGGGAGCGTGAATATCGCATAAATCTGATGAAATTCATGTTTCTACAAGCTGTACCTTTGGTCTCTGCTGTTAGTAGATGTTCCTTGGCCATGGCTGGAGCGATTTTCAGGGTCAAAGCTGCACCACTATTAGTGAGTCCGGTTCGTAAAGTTTCTGTTTTGGTCACAAGCATTCTGATTCTACTCAGAACCTAAATGGCGAGAAAAGTATTTCATCAGGTTGATGCAGCAGAAGTAAAAAAGCACATCCAGAGAGATTTGACACATCAGCGGCAATCAAATTGAGAACAGGAATCAAAAGCAGTAACTATGGGATAGAGAACTTAAGAATATAAGATTTAAGATTACATCCTCGTCGCTATGGGACTTGTTTTGGATGACCATCACCCCACTATCAAACCTCCTCAGCATTACTGGACTACCAATCACAACGCACGACAGCGACAAAGTTTCTATATATAATCTTCTTATACTGTAAAGTGTAGAAATTCGAACTTGCAAAAAGAATCTAGGAAGAAAGATTGGAAAATACATACACATCAAATTTCTCCCAGAGGATACAAGATTGCCACAAATCGTCTGGGGAAATCAACTCTGAGGCAGAGAAAGATTTAGGATTTACAGTCTGAAGCGGAGAAAAGCCAGAACAAAGAACTCAGAATCAAAACACTAGAGGTTATAAAGTTCCAACCTGTGCCACGAGCACGATTGAAATGGTAATACATGTCAGAAAGGCTTCCTAATGGGACTGTGACAAAATCTGCCAGCTATGCAGTTACGCAAATAGGGATGTCAACCTCAAACTCATGTAGTTTGATGGACTTGAAGAACAAGAATTCCGCAGATTCCAATTGGTTTTGTAGGGACACAAACTTACAAGCTAAACAGTTGAGGTTCGCTACTGGGACTGTCGTAGACTATCAGAGACGTCGAACACAAATAATCAAGGCCGTCATATCAATATCATATTCCTATCAGCTGCTGATTGGAGTTGCATCAAGCTATGTTCCTCTCCGTTGCTCATCTTTACTACTTACTGAACATGCGCGTCTGTGCTTATAACATGTACAAAACATTGTCCTCCATAGTTTATGAAACAAAATGAAGAACTGGTAAATTTTCAGACCAAATTGCTATGGTCTCCAAACAGATAATGGTCTCTTAGATATGAAGTAGAGGAAATCATGTAAATCAACTAAATTTTAAAACTTTCTTAATTATTACTCTTAAGTTTGAGAGGAAGATGTGAGGAGCTTACTCGTTGTGATGATAAAGAAAATAATATAATCTATTCACAGATAATTCATTTAAAATTGCCACGTTCACAGACATATTAATGGATGCACAAAAATTCTTTAATTACAATGATATGTCGTTTGATTATTTTTTAGTTTTTAAAATAAAGCGTAGAAATTTCGGGTATTTAGCTCATAATTTTTTTTATATCTCACATAAAATATATCTTTCTCAGATAAAATTATCAATATACATAAAATATATGTTAATTAATTTGTTTAATCATCATGCATACAACTTGGTTCCAATCATATTAGTGTGATATGAAGATGCGTACAGTATTAAATGAAAATACTAATTTATAATATATTAGTTGGGAATCATTTTAATAAAATAATTTTATGTTGACGAGTAAATTACAAGTGTGTCATGCTGATATGTCACGCTGATGTGTCACAATATTAAAGCATTTTAAGATAAATATTACGTAAGACATACTTTACTAGATTATTTACGAAAATTGTCATTATACAGAATATTATATGTAAATCTCTAATATTTCGACATACAATATATTTTGTTATAAAATATAAATATAATATAAAACAAAATATAAATTTTGAAAAATTAGTCAAACAAAATATAAAACAAAAATTTAGTTTAATTGAATATTTATCATATATATAATTTTTTATCCAAAATAGATACAATTTAAATCTATTTGTATAATCCGATTTTATTATCTATTTTATTTTCGTAATCAATATTAAAAATTTTTAAAAATTATTTTAAATATGAGATAAATTATATATATATATATATATAGATATCTGATTTAAATTTACAAAATAAATAATTAATTATTATTTGTGAATAATTTTTTCCCACGCATGACGTGGATCAAAATCTAGTATCGCTATTATTTAGATCGCTAATGACCAATTAGCTTTGAAGTTTGAACAACTCTAAGATTACTAATACAATCAAGAAACATTATAAAACAACTAAGAGCATGGAAATCGTGTTATTCCAACTTTATATATCGGTGTATTAAAACATTATAATATTAACGAGTTCATTTACGTAGTTTTAAGTTAATTGTATTAGTCTGTGAAATTATGAATATTTACGTAATTTTGTCTATGTTTCTTGCATCCCTAATATATTATTTGGGAAACTTTTTAACAAAGTAACCTTACCCTTACGTGTTAATAACAAAAATACCATGCTGACGTGTCAACACCACAGCGAGTTTCAGCTTAAATATATAAAAGGGTTTAACTTACTAGAATAATTACAATACATGCCACTAATATTAATTTGGTTAAAGAATAAATATAATTTATTCAACTAACCAAAAAATACTGTTACATTTGTAAAAACAATAATTTTATTTCTTTAAATTTTTTATATGTTAATTTATAAATAATTTCAAATAAATATAAATAGATTTAAGTTACTATCATAATCCCTAATATATTATTTGAAAAATATTTTAATAAAATAATTTTACGTTGACGTGTTATTAACAGAAATACCATGATGAAGTGTCATCACTAAAGTAAATTTCAAATAAATATATAAATAAGTTTAACTTATTAGAATAATTACAAATATATCATTGTTATTAATTTGGTTATATAATTAATATATTTTATTAAACTGACAAAAAAATACTATTAAATTCATAATAAAAATTATTTTTCTTTTTTTAGTTTGTATATATAAAAATTAATGTTAAAATTAATTTTAAATAAAAGTTAAAATTATATAAATATTTAATTTATATTTACTAATAAAATATAATTTACGAATATTTTTTCCCACGCATGGCGTGGGTATGAATCTAGTTGTGTTTTAATTTGATTGTGAGTTTTACGTATCTTTAAACAAACTATTTTGTCTTTTTAAAGATATAGACATGCATAATTCGATGGTCAATTATCAATATAACTGTGCAGTTAAAAAATACAAAAGACATGTATGATGTGGAGCATTTTATACCTAGTTTGTAATAAATTTTCCTCTTTTATTCATTAATTTAATAAATTTTTAAGTTGTAGAATTGAATCCATATAATCTGCAGACCATATATATATATATATATATATATATATATTAAAATTTAAATCATAATTCAGATAAATGCATCTATAATATATTAATTGAGAATCATTTTAACAAAATAACCTTATATTGACATGTGATTTACAATTATGTCACGCTTATCTGTCATACTATTAGAATATTTTAAGAAAAATATTACTTAAGACATAATTTATTAGAGTATTTACGAAAATTGTCATTATACAGTATATTATATGTAAATTCCTAATATTTCGACATACAATTTATTTTGTCATAAAATGTAAATATAATATAAAATAAAATATAAATTTTGAAAATTTAGTCAAACAAAATATAAAACAAAAGTTTAGTTTAATTGAATATCCATCATATATATAATTTTATCCAAAATAGATATAATTTAAATATATTTGTATAATCCGATTTTATTATCTATTTTATTTTCGTAATCAATATTAAAAAATTTTAAAAAATTATTTTAAATATGAAATAAATTATATATATATATATAATTTAAATTAACAAAATAAATAAATTATTTCTCACCCACGGTGTGGGTTAAAATCGATAATTATTTGATGAGAAATCAGTGTAGAATTTTCAGAATTTCAAACTTGAATGTTGGATAGTGACATTTATACGTAGCATATAAAAGTTCAAAGCCTAAACTATATTCGAAAGATTCAGTCATTATAATAAGAGTTAAATAACAAAAGAACTAAAATGTTTTTTTTGTCTTGGTATCACCTATATAATATTTCTAGTGACTAATACTTTTAACTTTTATTTATATAGCTTATTTAAAAGAAGATAAACTTCGTCGTAAAATAAAAATCAAGTTTTATAGATAAATTATAAATATAATAAGATCCAAAAGAGATTAATATTTAGCAAAACATTTTGGGAAAGAAAAGAGAAATAATAGTATAGTATTCGGCGGCTCTTATAAAAATATAAATCTAGAAGGCCATGAAAATCAAGTCTTTCCTCGACATGACTTTTCCTCACTTTCCTCCTCCTCTCTGTTAGAAAATAACTATTAAAAATTGAATTAAAGATTCGTCGATGTCGCCAGCCATTGGTGACTTCTTCTTCCGACCTTCTCCTGTTCTTTGTCTCTAGATCTCTCTTCCTTCTCAGAAGTCGTTGTTTTTCTTCGTCTCTTATTTGTTCTTCGTCTTCGTTTACCTTCGCAGACGAGATATCAAATTCCATTTATTAGCCTCTCTCCCTCTCTCTCTCTCTCTCTCTTGCTCTCTTCTCGTTTTATTCATTTTTTTCTCTGCTTCTTCGTATTGACGTATTCGCTTGCGTCACCTCCATCTTTCTTCATCCTTTTTCTCCTCATTCCATTTCCCTGGTAGATTTCTTCTACCGCGCAAAAGTGAAATTCGTTAAGATCCGGATCTGCCCATTTTGGATAGCTGGAATAGCTAGGTCAATTTTGCTTTCCTTTGTGCTTAATCAATTTCATTATCTTGTCGAAAGGGGGTGCGGGCTTTTTGTCTCCGATTTAGGATCTGGATCTGCTTCATTTGCAAGAGCTAAGATCATCTTGCTGGATCAATCCCATTTTCGTGGCGCGATGGGGAGTTTTGTTTCCGTTTTAGGATTTGGTGTATGATACTCAAGCTGATTCGAGCTCTGGGGTTCTGGGTAATTTGTGCTCAACTCGAATCATCTTCATTGGGAGGTGTGTTTCGATGAATTTTCCGTTTATTCCGATTATTTCCTAATTTTTCGTGCTTTCATTATCCATCAATTCCGTGAGTGGTCCCCGAAATCCTCTCGATGGATTCAAGGAAATCGATTGATAAACCGCCTCATCACGAATCAAATTTGGATGTATCTTCGAGATGGAGCGTTTCTTCGAAAGAAAACTCCGTCAGAGAAGTTACTTTCGGTGATGTGGGATCAAAGCGTAACCGCCATGGATCAGCTGGAGCTGATTCAGAGATGTTAAGTATGTCTCAGAAGGAGATCAAAGACGAGGATGCTCGTTTGGTTTATATAAACGATCCAGAGAGAACAAACGAAAGGTTTGAGTTTACAGGGAATTCCATCAAGACAGCAAAGTATTCTGTGTTTACCTTCTTGCCCAGGAACTTGTTTGAACAGTTCCATAGAGTTGCTTACATATACTTCCTTGTAATAGCAGTGCTCAATCAGCTTCCACAGCTTGCAGTTTTTGGCAGGGGCGCATCCATCATGCCCCTTGCCTTTGTCCTGTTGGTCTCAGCAATCAAAGACGCTTACGAGGATTTCCGGAGACATAGATCGGATAGAGTTGAGAACAATAGGTTGGCTTTAGTGTTTGAGGATAATCAGTTTCAAGAAAAGAAATGGAAGCATATTCGGGTTGGGGAGGTCATTAAAGTCCACTCGAACCAGACTCTACCTTGTGACATGGTGCTCTTGGCGACAAGTGATCCTACAGGGGTTGTCTATGTGCAGACAACTAATTTGGATGGTGAGTCAAATCTGAAGACAAGGTATGCCAAGCAGGAAACTCTTCAAAAAGCTGCAGATTTGGAGTCCTTTAATGGATTTATCAAGTGTGAGAAACCGAATAGGAACATATATGGGTTTCAAGCAAACATGGAAATTGATGGCAGAAGGCTCTCCCTTGGACCTTCTAATATTATTCTTAGAGGATGTGAGCTCAAGAACACTGCTTGGGCATTAGGGGTTGTTGTTTATGCTGGTGGTGAGACAAAGGCTATGCTGAACAACTCTGGAGCACCGTCAAAGAGGAGTAGGCTAGAGACTCGGATGAATTTAGAGATCATTCTTCTATCTTTGTTTCTAATCGCCTTGTGTACAACCGCAGCAGCGACTGCTGCTGTGTGGTTGAGACGCCACAGGGATGACTTGGACACTATTCTCTTTTATAGGAGAAAAGATTATGCCGAGAGACCAGGAGGGAAGAATCATAATTACTATGGTTGGGGCTGGGAGATATTCTTCACTTTCTTTATGGCAGTCATTGTGTACCAAATAATGATACCCATTTCTCTCTATATATCGATGGAGCTTGTCCGTATTGGTCAAGCATACTTCATGACCCGAGATGATCACATGTACGATGAGTCTTCAAATTCAAGTTTCCAATGCAGGGCTTTGAACATAAATGAAGATTTAGGGCAGATTAAGTATGTATTCTCTGATAAGACGGGTACTCTCACAGACAACAAGATGGAGTTTCAGTGTGCCTGCATAGGAGGTGTAGATTACTCTGACAGAGAACATGCTGAGAATGAGCATGCGGGATACTCTGTTGAAGGTAAAGCAACTAGTTTCTTAATAGTTTTTCTGATGTTAAGAGTAGTATGTTTATCTGTTAATTGACTGAAATTTTGATGATTCCGGAATTTGGCACGATACAGTTGATGGAAATATTTTGAAGCCAAAGATGAGGGTGAGAGTTGATCCTGTGCTTCTTCAGTTGATGAGAAATGGCAAGGAAACAGAAGAAGCAAAACGTGCGAATGAGTTTTTCCTCTCACTGGCAGCTTGCAATACAATTGTGCCAATTGTTACCAACACATCTGATCCCAATGTAAAACTGGTAGATTATCAAGGGGAGTCCCCTGATGAACAAGCATTGGTCTATGCAGCAGCTGCATATGGGTTCTTACTCATAGAGAGAACCTCTGGTCATATTGTTATTAATGTGCGAGGAGAAATGCAAAGGTAATTTAGACATGTGATGATTACTTTTTTTGCAATTAATATATGTTTTGTCATTGCATGTCATAGTAGGTGGCCCATATCATTTATTCCTTTTCTCTTTGCCCAGTGCAGGTTTAATGTTTTGGGATTGCATGAGTTCGATAGTGACCGAAAACGAATGTCAGTGATACTGGGATGCCCCGACATGTCAGTGAAACTCTTTGTAAAAGGTGCAGACTCTTCCATGTTTAGCGTCATGGATGAATCATGCGGTGATGTCATAGAAGCGACCAAGAAACAACTTCATGCTTACTCATCTTATGGTTTGAGAACTCTTGTTGTTGGGATGAGAAAGCTGAACGATTCAGAGTTTGAGCAATGGCATTCTTCCTTTGAGGCCGCGAGCACCGCCTTGATTGGTAGGGCTGGATTGCTAAGAAAGGTTGCTGGAAACATCGAGACTAGCCTTAGGATAGTAGGAGCCACTGCAATTGAAGACAAATTGCAGCATGGTGTCCCGGAAGCAATAGAATCTCTCAGAATTGCAGGAATACAAGTATGGGTCCTGACTGGTGACAAGCAAGAAACTGCCATATCCATTGGCTTCTCATCAAGGCTTCTGACTAGAAACATGAGGCAAATTGTGATAAATAGCAACTCGTTGGATTCATGTCGGAGGAGCTTAGAAGAAGCAAATGCCAGCATTGTAAGTAATGACGAAAGTGTGGCCTTGATCATTGATGGTACCAGTCTCATATATGTACTCGACAATGATCTTGAAGATGTGGTAAGTGAAATTTTTTTGAAGATCCCTTCCTTACTCTGGTTATGAGTGTTTTTCATGGTGATTTAATTGCTCAATTTTTTGTGTTGCAGCTCTTCCAAGTGGCATACAAATGCTCTGCGATACTCTGCTGCCGTGTTGCTCCTTTCCAGAAAGCTGGAATTGTTGCGCTTGTAAAGAACCGGACTTCTGACATGACTCTTGCCATTGGTGATGGTAATGACTCCACTCCAAATAATCGGTCAGTCCGGCTCTATGTTTTTCTTTCTTTCTCATCTTCTCATATGCTTGGGGTTTTGACAGGTGCCAATGATGTCTCCATGATCCAAATGGCTGATGTTGGGGTAGGGATCAGCGGCCAGGAAGGTCGCCAAGCTGTGATGGCATCTGATTTTGCAATGGGACAGTTCAGATTCTTAGTTCCGCTATTGCTCGTTCATGGACACTGGAATTACCAAAGAATGGGCTACATGATACTATACAATTTCTACAGAAATGCAGTTTTCGTTCTAATCTTATTTTGGTAAGTACCATTTTACTGTTTTTGTTCTAATCTGTTTTAAACAATCACATGGACTAACCCCTCACTGATATCACGCAGGTACGTATTGTTTACTTGCTACACCTTGACAACCGCCATCACAGAATGGAGCAGTGTCTTGTATTCAGTCATATACACATCGTTCCCTACAATAATTATCGGTATTCTTGACAAAGACCTTGGAAGGAGGACTCTTCTTGATCATCCTCAGCTCTACGGAGTTGGCCAGAGGGCAGAGGGATATTCAACGACGCTCTTCTGGTATACAATGATTGACACAATCTGGCAAAGTGCAGCTATCTTCTTCATTCCTCTCTTTGCTTATTGGGGTAGTACTATTGACACGTCGAGCCTAGGAGACCTATGGACCATTGCTGCAGTTGTGGTGGTGAATCTTCACTTGGCCATGGATGTAATAAGATGGAACTGGATCACACACGCCGCCATATGGGGATCCATTGTTGCAGCGTGTATATGTGTCATTGTGATCGATGTTATACCCACACTCCCTGGTTACTGGTAAAGTTCTTTATCTCTGCAAATCATTATGTTAAAGCGAATTCAAGACTTTTCTGGAGATATGGAGTCTCAACTTTTCCGCTATCTTTTGTGACAGGGCAATTTTCCAAGTGGCCAAGACATGGATGTTCTGGTTTTGCTTGCTTGCCATTGTGGTGACATCATTGCTTCCTAGATTCGCCATCAAGTTTCTTGTTGAGTATTACAGACCTTCCGATGTTCGGATTGCTAGGGAGGCTGAAAAGCTTGGAACTTTCAGAGAATCCCAAACCCTAGGAATTGAAATGAACCAGATTCAGGATCCTCCAAGGAGTTAATATATGATCAAAGACAAGTTTCTTTAAATCAAAATTCTTTATACCCTTCAGCGGAAGTAAATATAAATATAATATCATTCCATTTTTACCCCTGGATGCTTACGATTATTTCAAAAATAGAGTTTGTTGGGTTGTAGTGTAACAAAGGTTACATAATAATTTCGGCTGTATTTCTCATTTTGTTGTAACATAAGCATCAGTTTTCATCTGTAAAGAGAATGTCGAATTTTGATTTTATTTCCTCGATAATCAATTCCTATTTCGGTGCCTAATAGAAGTTAGAAATCTTTACTGCAGATTGTGTATATCTTTTAAAACCGATAAACTGACTTTGTACCCTTTATCACATTCATATTATTAATCTCTAATCAAAACAAGGTCAAAGTTTCCAAAGATTTATCCAACAAAAAACGATCTGAACATTAACATGATTACTCATCCAACAAGGGAAAGCCATGATAACACATTTTCCACAGTCCGAGAAACAGATAAGATGTTGATGGAGAAGCAGTAAAAAGACCTTCACAGCTTGCGTCTTAAGCTGTTGAAAAGAAGATCCAAAAGAGACTTTAACATTTTAGTTGCCACCAAAGGCAGTCAATTCCACAAACCCCTGCCAGATAAACTAATCCAGAGGTCGCTTTTCTCGCCATCATCAACCAAATGAACCACGGCAATACTCTGATCCGCAAAAGCACTTCTTTTTTCCACATAATGGATTGTCATTTTGAATTCCGCTTGGTCGAGAAACTCCATAGTCATACGTTAACTCAGTCATGGGAGGAATGTGAGAAATGGCAAAGAAGGCGACATGCAAGCAGAGTTGACTGTTATATTCATAAGTAACCGGCTGCCAGAAAACATTAGGGGAGCAACTGTGATTCATGAACCGGGCAACGTTCCCAACATTCTTCGCACTGATTATAAGAGGGAGCGGGATTTCATATTCTTCAGGCATCTCCTCGGAAGCATCTTCATCTGCTAAGCTGGGCTCATAGTTCCATTTGAAAGGGGTATAGACACGGGTTGTATCAAAAGTATAATCATCATTAGCCATGGTTTGCTGCACCTTTGATTTGTCTTTGGCCTCACCTGCGTATATGCATATAAATGAACCAGCTCGAATAGGATCCCATGAGCGCAAGCCCCATCCTCTATTTGATGTCTTGAAAACTTCCAGCCTCACTTTCAGTCCCATTTGAGTCACCTTGTTTTTGCAAGCCGGGCAAGGGCAAGACGGGCTGCATTCATATATCATAGGCTTGCGGCTAACTAGAATTCCATTACCAGTGTAGGGGAAATCACCTCCATTTTTCCTTATGCATTGACAGTCCAAGTTCCCTGGTTTGCATAAGTTGCCACAACCGCATCCAAAAGAAGGCTGTGTCAGCTTAAACGACTCTGAGTACTGAACTGTTGTGGAGTAAGTGAAATAAGCAGGCCAATTCTCGGCATCAACATCATTCACAAGTGAAACTGCCATGCTTTCAACTCCAGAAGTGATATCAGGAAGAATGAGTCCTTCCCTTGACGGCAAACCCGCCTTCCACTTCTGTATTGTAGTCCATGTAGCAAATGCAGGAGGCTGACCAGGAGCTCTCACTAGCTTATACTTGAATGTGTTGTGTCCAGATTTTCCTTTTTCTACCCATGACTCCTTGATCTCATAGAGCCCATCATAAATATAGATCTTAGCATTATGAGAAGCCTCTTTCAATCCCCTTATTACTCTAACCGCACTATGCCTACGCAAGCTCATCTCCAATGCAAGATTACCCCTTTCAAGCTTTTGGTCAGATGTTTGCTTATCCTTGTCAGCATTACCACCTTGACCAGTATAAACCAAAACATCGGGATTACCTTCGTCATTATCATAATATCCAGATGACACAATGCTAGTGGCTATAGGTTCGTCTTCTGTTTCTCCCTTGACAACCAGATAATCAATGCCAGCCATTGATGGAGAATGTAACCCCACCAAACACATCTCAAACCTGAAGAAGAATATGTCTCCAATCTCAACACCAGGAACAATACCAGGTCTTTTCTTGGTGTTTGTCCGGACCCCTCTGCTCATACAAGTAGATCCTGATTTCAAATCAGCACGTTTGATAATCCCGCTAATTGCTTCCCTTGCATCCTCCAGTTGGGCAAACCTTCTTCTTAGCGCATCGAACCGCACAAGAACACTCACCACCAACTCCCTACTGCCATTCTCTCTTTCAGCCAGACTAATCCCACTCTCGAAATTCACATTATTAGGCCGAACACTGGGAGCACGCTTTTTAGGAGTCTTTCTTTTCAAAGTTGACCCTTCAGGTTCCATGTCGCCATTAGACATGTCAGATCTGAATGTCCTCAAAGGAGTAACCAAGGAAGGTTCCGATGAATTTTGAGGCTGATACTGCGGTGGTGCATTCTGGGATTGATTAAGATCTGGTGTGTGTTGATTCGGTTGGGATGAGCTAAACGGATAGAATGGTGAGAATCCAGGCGGAAAAGGTCCGAAAGGAGGTGCACACACAAATGGCGGAGCTTGATTTCCGCTGGGGAAAATAGGTCTTAGAGTACGCAATGGTTTGATATCCAACACTCTCGTCTTATCATTGTAGTTTCCGAAATTCCCTTGCATAGTTGAAATTTACTAGGATCAAAATGGAAAATGAAGCTATATAAGATCTGGGGAACCAGGAGTCTACCTTCTTCTTCACAAATTAACCTAGCTACCAACAGTTTCTAGCATAAGCCCGTATCAAAGATCATAGATCCTCAAAGCCGAATTACACGCAGAGAAACAATAATACCAACAACGGATGTTCACAAATAAACCCAACAAAAAAAAGCTTAAAACTTCGCAAAGAAAACCTGAAATACGCACTCTAGAGATCACCCAGCCCTAAGAACTCAGTCGCGAAATTAGGGTTTCCGAAAAGAGGGAAACGGAATGAGAGGGAAACAAAACAGAGGAAAAGTTTGCAGCTTTGGGAAAACTTATTTAACATCTGTGACTTGACTGACATCTGTAACAGTTAGAGAAGAAGCTTAGATTAGCCGTTGGATCAAAATAATCTGATCTTTAACCGTATAAAGATATAACATAACCGGATACCTGTGTAAGAGGTTGTCGTTTCCGTGTAAGAGGGTCTGCGTAGTGCACCCATCACTTCGTGATGCAATGACATTTCTTAACTTTTGTCAGGTTCCCGGTTTTCACACGTGTGTAGTGTTTCATATCTTAAGAATATTATTATTATTATAGATCAGTGGGCTTAATCTCATGATTTTTAACGACAAATTACCATTAATATTTCAATTTTATTTATAATTTATTACGATGATATATAAAACATTAAGTTTTATTATGTTAAATTTATAACAAAAACAGAAAATCTCCATAAAAAACTTCTCAAATAAGTAAAATAACTTTTATTATTGGTTGTCTTTTTAATAAATTAAATACACCCAATTTATAATATTACTTAATTAATAAGTTATGCATTATCTATTTATTGCTTTTTTTACAAATCATCAAGGTCCATTATGTATAAGTTTTGTTAAAATTATCTTTAATTTTGATTAGCTAAACTTAATACAAAATTATTGACTTAATATTGGTTTATTTTATTAAAAAACCATAAAGAAATATTATAAAAATGGAAAATATTTATTTTAGTGCTTTTTAGAGGTAACAAATCGTTAGAATTATATTTATTTAATGTTCTTTATGCACAGGTTGCATCAAAAGTATAATCATGTTTAGCCAAAATTTATAGAGTAATATCCTAAAACAATATATTTTTAAAAAAAGTTTCCAAATTTAGTATTTTAAAATTAAAATTTAAAAAATAGTATAAATAATTATATAAAATACTTATTTATTCTAATTAAATTATACATAAATTTAAAATATTATATTTAGATTAATGTTTTGTAATTTTAGGTTTAATTTTTTATTAAAATAAAAATTTTAAGATATTTTAGTTTTAAATTGATATTATTATTGAAAATTTAAACTAATAATGATATTTTGAAATAAAAACTTTAAAATGTGCTATTTTAGGTTTAAGATCACACTAATTAACTATGAGATAAAATAAATATTTGGAGTTATGTGATTTGCATTATCTAAGTTACATAATGTTAAATTGACTAGTTTATTGATCATTTTAGCAATATATATTAAGTTTAGACTTGTTTTTCTTTTGGGATTATAGGTTAGTCCACGAGGGTCTTTTGAAAAACCAACATCGCTCGGGAATCTCGTTTTAGAGAGATTAGTTTCTTAGATCAAATCTTTGAGGTTTAAATAATTACAAAAAGTGACAGTTCGGAGGTTGTGTATGAAAAATTCCCACCAATAATTACAATGTGGACTTCACTATTTTCATTACAAACTCCATAAATCATTTGTATACTCAGAGAAAATACTATAAGTGGACATACATAATAAATGATTTGGTTCCCACCTTGGGTTGGATTTATATATAATATATAACAATAATCAAATTCGACAAAGATCTCAACTAAAAAACCAAATCCTTACTATATTATTTGATAAACTTTTTAACAAATTAATCTTATCATAATGTGTTAATAACAAAAATGTCATGATAATATGTCAACACCACAACGAGTTTCGGTTTAAATATATAAAAAGATTTAAATTACTAAAATAATTACAATAAATGCCACTGATATTAATTTGGTTAGATAATCGATATATTTTATTCAACTAACCAAAAAATAGTATTATATTTACAAAAACAATTATTTTTTATTTATTTAAATTTTTAATACTTGAATTTATAAATAATTTCAAATAAATATAAATAGATTTAAGTTATGACATAATTTCTAATATTTTATTTGAAAAACAATTTAAAAAAATAACTTTAATCTCACGTGTTATTAACACAAATATCATGATTACGTTTCATCGTTACAATAAATTTCAAATAAATATATAAATAGACTTAACTTATACGAATAACTACAATGTATGCTATTGTTATTAATTTGGTTAGAGTATTACTATATTTTATTAAACTAACCAAAAAATACTATTAAATTCATAAAAAATAATTATTTTTATTTTTTAATTTATATATATATAAATTAATGTTAAAGTAATTTTAAATAAAAATTAATATTATATAAATATTTAATTTATATTTACTAATAAAATATAATTTTGAAATATTTTTTCCTGGGTATAAATCTAGTTTATAAATTAAACCAGAATTAATGTCTCTGTTAGAATCTTTAAAACAAAAATGAAATGTTGTTTTGAATTATAATATGCATATAAACAGCAAGATCTGTTGTAAACATAAATAAGAAAACATTACCAGCAAGATTGTAGCATATAAATATAAACGAAAAAAAACATGAGAAGCACTCGCAATGTCGTGACTGTCGTCAGCTTAACAATGAAACTATTCATGTTTTAGTGCCTACCACGCAAATGTACCGCGTATAACCAAAATTCCATGTCTAAATTCAAAAGACCTTAAGTATTAATATAAATCAACAAGTCTATATATATATTCTCTATGCAATAGAAAAGTAATGACACAAAACATTTGTTCATACAATTATCATATAGGAGGAAACTAACAAAATGTCCTCCTACGGCAAACTCGACGAACATGAGCAAGCGAAACTCGAGTCAAGTCGAAAGACAAAGAAAAGAATCGCTATTATTGCTATATCCTCCATCGTTCTCGTCTGCATTGTCGTCGGAGCTGTCGTCGGAACCGCAGCTCACGGACACGACAAGAAACAATCGTCCACGGAGAGTAACGGAGATTCGATCTCTGTATCCGTGAAAGCCGTGTGTGACGTGACATTGCACAAAGACAAATGTTTTGAAACCGTTGGATCGGCTCCAAACGCAAGTCGACTCAACCCGGAGGAACTTTTCAGCTACGCCGTTCAAATCACCATCACGGAGCTCTCAAAAGTTCTCAACGGATTCTCCAGCAGTGAACACATGGATAACGCCACGTCAGCAGCAATGGGAGCTTGCGTGGAGCTTATTGGTTTAGCAGTTGACCAACTCAACGATACGATGACATCAATCAAAGACAAAACGACGTCACCCTTGAATAGTATTGACGATCTCAGGACATGGCTTAGCTCCGTGGAAACGTACCAAGAAACATGTATGGAAGCGTTGGTGGAAGCGAACGAGCCGAGTTTGACGACTTTCGGCGAAACCCAATTGAAAAACTCAACGGAGATGACGAGTAATGCGTTAGCGATCATAACGTGGCTAGGGAAAATAGCAGACTCCGTTAAACTGAGACGTCGTCGTTTGATGACGAAGGTTGACGTTAGCTTTGACTTGCCGGCGATGATAGAGGGTCGGAGAATGTTGGAGAGTGGTGACTTGAGGAAAATAGCCACGATCGTGGTGGCGAAAGATGGGTCTGGGAAGTATAAAACGATAAGTGAGGCTTTAGAGGAAGTGAAGGAGAAGAATGAGAAGCGTACGATAATATATGTGAAAGAAGGAGTTTATTTCGAGAATGTTAGGGTTGAGAAGAAGAAATGGAATGTTGTTATGGTTGGAGATGGACAGAGTAAGACTATTGTCTCTGCTTCTCTCAACTTCATCGATGGAACCCCAACGTTTCAAACAGCCACATTTGGTAAGTACGTATACATGCATATACATCTATATACTTTTGCATTTTATATATTTAATTTCTTCAATCAATATATATTCCATATGATTTTTAACATTTTTTTTTTAAATTGTTGATTTATATTGTATTGTTTAGCTGTGTTCGGAAAGGGGTTCATGGCTAGGGACATGGGATTCCGTAACACTGCTGGTCCAGCGAAGCATCAAGCTGTGGCTCTAATGGCAAGCGCAGACTTAGCTGTGTTCTACAGATGCACCATGGACGCTTTCCAAGACACGATGTATGCTCACGCCCAACGCCAATTTTATCGCGATTGTGTCATCTTTGGAACCGTAGATTTTATATTCGGGAATGCTGCGGTTGTCTTCCAAAACTGCAACATATTGCCTCGTCGTCCTATGAAAGGCCAGCAGAATACGATAACTGCTCAGGGCAAGACCGATCCAAACCAAAACACAGGAATCTCTATCCACAAATGTAATATCTTGCCTTTGGATAATTTAACCGATATCAAAACGTTCCTAGGCCGACCCTGGAAGGATTTCTCTACAACGGTTATCATGAAGTCGTTCATGGATGGATTTATTGATCCCATAGGATGGTTGCCTTGGACTGGAGTCACTGCACCGGACACTATCTTTTACGCTGAGCACTTGAATCTCGGACCAGGAGCCTCCACTAAGAACCGGGTTAAGTGGAGAGGGTTCAAGACGTTTTTAACAAAGAAGGAAGCAAATAGGTTTACGGTGAAACCTTTCATAGACGGCAATAATTGGTTGCCGGCGACCGAAGTTCCCTTCAAATCTGATTTTTGAGTCTTTTTGCCTGAACATGCTGCTAAGAATATTTGATGGGTAGTCTTTCTTTAATTTGCTTTATAACGAACATACAATTTTCCCTTCTGAATCGTTCCATGTGTGTGTGTTTTTCAAGTTTCTGAATGTGTTTCTTACCATCATAAAATTAAATTTATTTCCCTTAATAGTTTTACGTATGCTTTGAGATGATCATCCCATTATTTATATCATAATAATAATTAATAATATGTGGTGGTACATCATTACTCCTTGTGAAGCAAACCGCCGTAGAAGGGAATATCGGTCTGAGGCAACCAAGTGTCTCCCAAAGTGAAATTATAGACAGTGAAGTTCATGGCTTCTGCCAAATTCAATAGGCTATAACCTGACCAATGTACCCTCATGCTTGTGTTAGCCCCCGGTCCAAAGTTGTCGTACTCACCATATGAGATCGTGTCTAGTCCGGTTGTACCATTCCATTCTAGCCACCCGACCGGTTGGATAGCATCGCTGATGTATGATTGTATGTATACCGTTCTCGAGTAAGGCTTCCATGGTCGCCCAAGAAATGTCATGGCCGGGTTGGGATCAGCCGCAAGGTCTGGCGCAGCTGCAACAGTACAATTAATGATGGAGATTCCGGTTTTTTGGTTTGGATCGGTTCTTCCATGGGCTGTCACTGCATTCTTTTGATTTGTCATCGGTTTTCTAGCATATATATTGCAGTTTTGAAAAACCGCAGCTGCATTTCCGAATACAAAATCTATGGTACCTATAACAAAAAAGAAGAAATAATAAAAAATTAAAAACAATTAAAAAATATATTTTAATTTAGTTTATATAAATCATACCGTATATATTGCATTCACGGTAGAACTGTCTCAGCGAATGGACATATAGTGTATCCTGATAGCCTTCGAAACTACACCGATAAAATGTAGATCCATCTGCATTGTTTCTCACAGCCACGGCCTGGTGCTTCTCCGGTCCAGCTGTATTTCGGAAAGTTACATCAACCGCAACAAATCGGTCTCCAACCACCGCTACAAACACGAATGAAAAATCATAATCAATTATCGTAATTAAGGATTCTAAAACAAATATTCAGGATCAGTCAAATCATTCGAAATGAAAAGAACAAAATGCGAAAATAGTTACCAAAGGTCGAGGAATTATAAGTAGTCCAGCCATCAATAAAACTGTGGTTTCCGGAAATGATCGTTTTATTAATGCCATCTCCAATAAGCATTATGTTCCTTTTTTTATTTGAAATGACAATGTATTCTTCATAAAGACCTTCCCTTGCATAGATAACGAAGTAGCCATCTTCTGCTAACGTGTGGTTAGGTGCGGCAGCAACGGCCTCAGATATGGTGGTGAAGTTGTCGCTTTCATATGGACCGACGATCACTGCTTCTCTTACAAGGATCGAGCCACCACTAGTTTCCCCTAGCTCACCTAAATTCCTGTGATCAGCTTTACGACAATCCTTGCTATTGTCACATGTTTTACGCAAAACCTACAAAAGTAATTACTTTTATTGTTAATTATAACAATAGTAAAATTAATTACGCACATTTTCGTACACTAAGTGATGAACATGTCAAAACTGATCGATGTACATAAGGAAATCCATGTGAGAGTATTAATTGGTCCGGAAATATTCATGTGGACCCATGTGATTTTATTCTCATATCTTTCGTTTTTTAATATTGAGTATATAATTAAGGTTTTCTATTGTTTGAAAGTCAAAACTCAAAACGCTTTTCGGTATGTTCACACTTTCGTTGACTTATTATTCTAATATGTGATTAGGATATCTTTCCATGTGACATTATTGAGTGTCCTAAGTACGTACAATCACAACTTTTTAATCAAACCGAATGTGCAGATTTAAGTTAAACAAAACCAAAAAAAGTTTATGCATGGTATGGTTTATACTATACTGTATTATCCATAATATATATAATGCGCATGGGTTATATATTCACTTTTAAAGTCTTGATCTCCTAAATAATAAATTAAACCTAATCAGTTTGAACATAATTACCTTAATCAAAGTCTCGAGCGGTTCGCGAACAGCTTTGTTACCACCACCGAAGATTTTCCCCTTAGATCCTTTATACCTCTTCAGATTACGGTTAAGTGCGTGACTCACAAGTCCCAACGACACACTGTAGAGGCGTGTGAGATTCCCCAACGGAGATCCAATCACCGTCGCAAACGCGCTCTTCGCATCCTCAAGACCGTCGAGACACGTCTGCTGATTCGTCACAACGCCGCCGAGAAGACTTGTCACGCGATCAACGAGCGCCTCTGTCATCAGTTCCGCCGATTTTAGCTCATCCGCAACTGTTTCAAGGTAATCAACGCTAAGCTCCGCCAAGTCACCGCAGTCAGCCACCGCACTTACCTCTTCTGCCGTGGACGTGCCGGGATCTTTCTCCACGCGACGGGAAAAACGGTTGATTACTTTTGAGAGGCGACGAGCTTGTTTTAGGCATTGCTTGAGTGTGAACTTTCCGTAACGGTACGGATCGGACGGTGAGGATTTGAACGCTGAAAGGATCGTCCGGCAGAGCTTTGGGTAAGGTGTGGATTTACAAGCGATATTTGCTTGTTGTGACGGAGAGTTTGAAGGAGCCTGCGAGGGAGGCTGTGACGGAGACTGCGATGGAGAATATGTCGGAGGCTGTGATGGAGGCTGCAACGTAGGCTGGGACGGAGGCTCTGACGGAGTCTGCGATGGAGAATATGTCGGAGGCTGCGAGGGAGGCTGTGACGGAGGCTGCGGTGGAGAATATGACGGGGGCTGCGAGGGAGTCTGCGATGGAGAATATGTCGGAGGCTGCGAAGGAGGCTGCGGTGGAGAATATGTCGGAGGCTGCGAAGGAGGCTGCGGTGGAGAATATGTCGGAGGCTGTGACGGAGGCTGCGGTGGAGAATATATCGGAGGCTGTGACGGAGGCTGCGGTGGAGAATATGTCGGAGGCTGTGACGGAGGCTGCGGTGGAGAATATGTCGGAGGATGTGATGGAGGCTGCGACGTAGGCTGGGAAGGAGGCTGTGACGGAGGCTGAGTCGGAGAGATTAGCAAAGCCCATGACAGACAGAGTAGAGTGAAGAACAAGAGAGATGAAGAGAAGTGTTGCGTTTGCATTTTTTTCTTTTGTTTCTAAAAATATATGTCTACCTTCTTGATATTATCTACTAAGAGCTTGTGCTATTTCATGTATGCATGGTAGAACATATATATATAGCTATATGCTATATACGTATACATTTATAATGCATGTTAGAGAGAGAGAAAAACTAATGAATAATGTAATGCATGTTGCCTTGTTTAGGAATTATTAGTTGGAGGGATAATTATACACACATTTATGAAATTATATTGGCACGTATATATCATTTCATTGATCAAATAATGGACTTTTTAGATTTTTCGAGATACTCTTTGAATAAAGTTACCGTAAGATCCAATGGAGTGTAACAGATTGTCGAGTCGTACATTGACCCAAATATTTGGATATTAGTATATGATATGGACCATTTGGTTCAAATTTCGAAACATAATTGTCGCTATTATATTTTTCTCTATTCGGCGCAGTAGTTTTCAACTATGGTTTTTCAAAATAAATTTTCAAATTTAGAAACAAAGACTATTTTTTATTCCAATATAATCTTTGAAGTGAAATATCACAATTGTGAATTCTATTTTTGATAATTATACCTCTGAATTTTTACATGTTATTAAATACAGACAACCATTATGTGTTTTATCATAGGAAACAACAAAACTATGTCGATTGTATTGCATTATATGTATGTCGGCAAGCATAATAGAAACAAGATCATACTGAGGTAATTTAAGTTTCAAATTTCTCTGTATTCTAAAAGTTATATATTTTAATATATTGTTTTTAACATGTGTGAACAAATTTTAGACAACAACTAAACTGATCGGAGTATGTGATTTCAAATGAATCATTATGTTTTTGGTTTCTGAACTTCGGGGCGAAGGAAGGGGAAACGTGAACAATTTCCGTCGTGCTCATTTTAACCTGAATTTAGTAGTAGTGCGTTAAACCACATGAACAATGATATAATTTGAAATTCCTACACGAACTATATCGCGAATGCCTTTTTCAACGAAATTTTTAACACCGTCAATGAACCGTGAAAACCTGCTGACTCATGTGACACGTGGCAGAAAAATGCTGACTCATGTGACACGTGGCAGAAAACTGCTGACTCATGTGACACGTGGCAGCTGACTCAGCATATCAATTGATGGACGAAAATGCAGTTTAAAACTATGTCGTTTTGCTTGTCGTTTTGATTTAAAACTACAGCTGACTCTGCAAGCACATGTCCACGTTTTGATTTTTTTTTTGCCATAAATCAAAACGACAAGCAAAACGACGTAGTTTTAAACTGCATTTTCGTCCATCAATTGATATGCTGAGTCAGCTGCTACGTGTCACATGAGTCAGCAGTTTTTCTGCCATGTGTCACATGAGTCAGCAGGTTTTCACGGTTCATTGACGGTGTTAAAAATTTCGTTGAAAAAGGCACTCGCGATATAGTTCGTGTAGGAATTTCAAATTATATCATTGTTCATGTGGTTTAACGCACTGCTACTAAATTCAGGTTGAAATGAACACGACGGAAATTGTTCACGTTGATTTTGGCCCTTTTCCCGCGAAGGAAGACCCGTTTATTTGTTTTTGAATCTTAAATCATCACTTTTTTTGTTAAACTTACAACTATTGCCAAACGTTGGTTACCGATAATTGATCCCTAGAGTAGTAAGTACATTCCTTTCAAGTGTCAACCTAAACCCAATGCAGGTCAATTACGAATTGGGAGCCTTTTCGGCATTTTTGTAATTACATGTTGTGATACATTGGGCTAAAAGCCCAATACGAAACTCAAACGGCCCATTGTCCTCGCTTTGTTGATCTTTCGTCTCTCTAGCACACTTGAATTTAGTCTCAACTCCTTTCATCTCTTTACTCGGCGAGCTTCTGAAGAAACTGGTGATTTATCGCGTTTGATCAGTCCCTGGTATCGTCTTGTTCTCTCGCTCTTCGCCTTCATTCCTGTTCATGTTTCTGGATCTCATTTGTGGAAATGCTCTTCCTGGCGGCATTTCTTTGGAAGCTTTTTTTGGATCTCCATTTTAGGAATTTTCTCGTTTTTCTAAATTTCGCGCGGAAGCCTGTGAAATCATGTTTCGTTGTGTCTCCTGAATGTTACCTGATTGTATTTAATTTTATTCTACAATTATGTTTTTCGATTATGTGCATCTGATGCTCTTAGATCCGATCCGTTGGATCTGCGGGATTCTTTCGAATTCAGTAATCTAATCTTTCATTGGGTTTCGTGCATTCGTTCACTACCAGAAGCGATCTCTTCACTTTGACGTGATTTATGATTGCGAAGATCAAATCTCATTTGCTCCTGTTGATCTCGTGTTTGATTCAAAGCCACTCTGGTTGCCACACTAACTGCATTTACTCTACTGTTGGTTCTTTGTTTTTCAGACGCATTGCATTTCTTATAGCTTCGGGGATTGTTGAAACCTGAAAAAACAAGTCAAAATGGTATTGAGTTCTATTTTATGTTTTGTATATAATTTTTTTGTGCAGCTTCATAATATGTTGTTAAGTTTAGTCTTTGATGAGTTTTCTAGTCTGATTATTGACACCTTGCTAAAGCTGTATACTGTGGTTTATATAGGTTGTGCTTGCTGCTTCCATTGTGAGCAAGTCTGGAAAAGGTGAATGCTTCATGTATTACAAACGTCATTCCATGGTTATATATATAAATATGTGCTATCACTGATAATTGAAGATCAATTGTTCCACCTATTCCCATTTTTTCAATGGGTTTTCGCTCTAACTTTTTTTTATATATATAGTGCTTGTTTCCAGAGAATATGTGGATATGTCCCGTATCCGAATTGAAGGTCTACTGGCAGCTTTTCCTAAGCTGGTTGGCATGGGAAAGCAGCATACCTATATCGAGACAGAGAATGTGCGATATGTATATCAGCCTATTGAACTTCTGTTCCTGCTTCTTGTTACAACTAAGCAGAGCAACATTTTAGAAGATCTCGACACCCTCAGGATGCTTTCCAAACTTGTATGCTTCTTTTTTCTTTTTTCTTTAATCCTCTACTTTATTCGTGGAGTTTATTTCCTTGAGTATGCATGTATGCTGGTATTTTAGTTATTTTTAAAGTGAGTGTGCCTACTTCTGTTAGCCTTCATTGAAGCCTGGTAGCTCTTATTTTCTCAACTCTAGCTTTCAAACGTACGAGAGTTGAAATTCACATTCAAAAAGAAATTCCCTACAGAGGAAGCCTAGGCATGCAGTTTGATCATTTGACTGTTCTAGGTACCTGAGTATTCCCTGTCGTTAGATGAAGAGGGGATTGGCAGAGCTGCTTTTGAGCTGATCTTCGCTTTTGATGAAGTCATATCTCTTGGACACAAGGAAAGTGTGACAGTCGCCCAGGTGAAGCAGTACTGTGAAATGGAAAGTCATGAGGAGAAGTTGCATAAACTGGTAATGCAGAGCAAGATCAATGACACTAAAGATGTGATGAAACGTAAGGCTAATGAGATTGACAAAAGCAAGGTACATGACAGGAACACACCCTGCTTTTTGTGTTATTTTTGTAACTCCGATTAATAGTTCTTATGCAATTACCAGATTGAAAAGAATAGAGATCTTAAGGGAGGATTTTCGTCTATGAGTTCAATGGGATCTGGAAGACTTGAAAGTAGTTTCAATGACTTGAGCATATCCAATAGTGGTGGCGGTGGTTTTGGTAGTGGTTCTGGGTTTGGCATGATTTCAGACGTTGAGCCTATCAATACCAAGGCAAAAGGTTAGTGTGTATTTTTTAAATAAAAATGCCCCAATTCCTTCTTCTATTGTTTGCCCAGCGCCTCTATTTCCTGATACACTTGTTTTCAATAGCAAAAATTATTTGCTTTGAATTGTTTTTAACCATGCTTAACCTCATAGATCGATCACGATCTTCTGTTACTGCCCCTCCGAAGAGTTCTGGCATGAAACTTGGCAAGTCGGGAAAGAACCAGTTAATGGAGTCCCTTAAAGCAGAAGGTGAAGACATCATTGAAGATGTTAAGCCTATTGGCCAGACCAGAGCAGCTGCCCCACCTCCAACTGATCCTTTCACATTAACTGTCGAAGAGAAGCTCAATGTTGCATTGAGACGAGATGGTGGAATCAGTAGCTTTGATATGCAGGGAACCTTGTCGCTTCAAATTCTTAACCAAGAAGATGGTTTTGTCCAAGTTCAGGTACTCCAACTTTTAAAAAAAAAAACTATTTCCAAGAGTATTCCAGGCATTTTTCAATTTGAATACATGACTTTCTGTTTTTTCTTTTTTGATGAATTTTTCTATCTTTTACTTTTGTCTTAAGATTGAAACCGGTGGAAATCCTGAAATTCTTTTCAAGACCCATCCCAACATCAACCGAGAACTCTTTAATAGCGAGAGTATTCTAGGGCTGAAGAGACCTGATCAGCCATTTCCCACTGGTCAAGGTGGAGATGGTGTTGGTCTTCTGAGGTGGAGAATGCAAAGAGCAGATGAGTCGATGGTGCCACTAACAAGTAAGGCTTTGGAGATTAGCTTTGTCCGTTTTTGTTTCACAGATTTAGATGTAAATGTTTGATCCATTCATGCAAACCTTTGTCTGGGCAGTCAACTGCTGGCCTTCAGTCTCTGGAAATGAGACATATGTCAGCATCGAGTATGAAGCCTCGTCCATGTTTGATCTGACTAATGTTATCATCTCCGTACCTCTTCCTGCACTGAGAGATGCACCAAGCGTTAGACAATGCGATGGGGACTGGAGGTTTGAATTTTAATTGATTTTTGTTTTCTCTGGTCATTGCTTGTGATTCTGAGAAGGTTTGAGTAATTATTTTTATCCAATCATAAGCACCAACCGTATCTTTGTGAATAATATCAGGTACGACTCGAGAAATTCAGTTCTGGAATGGTCTATACTTCTTATTGAAAACTCCAACCGCAGGTAAAACAAAATGATGAGAATATCGGTTATATTACAGCTTAAGAGTTTTTAAAGATATATACAAAAATCTTGGGCAGTGGGTCAATGGAGTTTGTAGTGCCACCAGTTGATTCATCAGTGTTCTTCCCGATTTCTGTTCAGTTTGCAGCCACGAGTACCTTCAGTGGCTTGAAGGTAATGAATATTGTTCCTCTTGAAAAATCTAAATTCCATATTTTGGTTCATCTGAAAAAATAAGACATGAAATGGCTCTGTGTTGGATTATAAAACGAGAGGGGTTTTCAAAAACGGTGCAGGTGACCGGAATGATTCCCCTGAGAGGAGGCGGTGGTGGTGCGACTCCAAGGTTTGTGCAGAGGACACAGCTGATTGCACAGAATTACCAAGTCGTTTGAGAAGAAGCTCTTTGTGTTTCTCCTTTGAAGCCTCTGTTTTCTTTTATTTTTGCTTCCGTACTCATATTCCAAAAGTTAAATCTTAATCCTGTGGGATTCTCTGCTAGTTTCTTTATCAACTTAAGACGTTATACTATTCATAGCATTGTTTATTTTATCGACTTGTTTGCTCTATCAACCTTGACGACTTTACTATACCCAGTCTTCCGACTTCTTTCTCAAGATGTAATCTTATATTTTCCTTGCATATGTATCTTTTGGTGGATGCTATATTGTTGTTGTTAGTCTTGCATATCAAGTTATCCAAGGGAACATTTTTTTTATAAAAAAGAGTGATTTTTATCCACAAAATTGGTTAGCCTTCCTTTTCTTTTTCTTCTTTTCATAATTGGGTTGATTTCATTCACGAACGTGTTGTTATTTAAAGGAACATTGATTGTTTTGTCAATATCTATCGACGTAAGACATAAAGTCAGCGACTTGCTGTTTCTCTTCGCATTGTTGATGAGATGCTATCATGCTATGGTAGGAATCAGAGATTGTCATCTTAAAATTTGCAGGTTCTTTCAACAAATCAAAGGACGAGAAGGAACATGGCAGTAGAACAACCCTCAGATCCTCCTCAGGCTTCTCCAGCAAGCTTTCTTGTGGCACAATCTACACACAAAAAATGACTTAGCAAACGATTTTTCAAGTTTCAGAACAAGAATAAGTCATGTTTCTTCATCTGCTTTTTTTGTTTTTACCATCTCTGGATTCGAGAAGGAATTCTCATCCATCACATTTGCTGATGTAAGTATTTTCTTCTTAGAACCAGAAACTTTTGTGATGCTCGAGTCCAATCCTGTCACGGATACCTTGAGATTCACTGTTTTGTTTCCAAAGTTTGCAGTGAATCAACCCAAGAAACAGAAACCATCTGCCAAAGTGGTACAACATGAATCACTAGTTTTATAAATGTGAGTGTGCGATGCAAAACCTTAATCTGTATGTAATTTGAGCCATTGCTATGGAAGGATATGGCAGATGCTTCAACAAAAGAAGAGTTTCCTCCAAGTGTAGTGTTAAGCAGTGTTGCTCCACTTGACTCTGACGAATTGTTGAACCCAATAGCTAGGAGTTCCATACGAATGAGAGGAATCGAAAACTATTGCATCCGGAATCCACCTGACAAACAAAAACATATTTTGAGTTTTGTCTCTGCCTGAACTACTCTCACTCTCTCTATAACTAAAACAGAGAGTTCATCAGAATACTTGAACAAAGGACATGATACTTGCTGTTTCAACTTCATCAATGTGACTGATTCCTGCAAAAACAAAAATTACAAAGAGGTAAACAAATACATGTAATGAAACCAAAGTGTTAAGATATAGAGCTTAATAATTACCATTATTAACCACCCATATTGGGGCTGCACCAATGTCTTCAGCCAACTGCATTTTATGAGGGAAGAGTTTAACATTTTTAGAATGGTTATGGATCAAAAGATACCGAAAAGCAAGTCTCACTTGAAAGAATTCAAAGTGGCCAAGACCATCATCAGTCCAATACTTCCAAACATCACCAAAATGCCAGGTCTCTCTTCCCAAGCTCCTACGGTTTCTTTCCACCGGAATGCGTTGCCTAACCATTCACCCTCCACAAAACAACCACCTAACTCCCAAAAGATTGATAAGCTCACCCTCCACAAAACAACCACCTAACTCCCAAAAGATTGATAAGCTTTTCGCTTATTTCACATATTGTTACAGAACTCATCATGTGTAACGAATTTGTGATCATAATACTCGGGTAACGATTTCTACTTAATTTGTCAGCATAAACAAAGAAAACAAGTGTTGTTATTCCCAGAAAACTTGATAAAGAGAGTGAAATGTTTGATAAATTTTAAGAGAGGGAAAAAGAGAAACCATATCTCCAGATGAAAATTTGGTGGTTGTTAATTTAGAGGCTCTTCTAGTTGTTTTTATATATGACTTGCTTTGCTTGCATTTAGACGGATGTAATTTGAGGAGAGATCTGTCAGATCGGTGTTGCTGCGTTTTTTTTGGGGACTACGGTTTAATGGATAGTCGACTTAAAGCAATGCAGATGGCCTTCTTGCAGCCCGTAACGGCATCTAGTTGGCTTGAAAGCAGCCCGTAACATCATCTTTGGGCTTGCAAACAGCCCGAAACGGCATCTAATTGGGCTTGAAGACGGCTCCAAACGGCATCGAGTTGGGCTTGTGAACGGCCCGTAGCGGCATCGAGTTGGGCTTGTTAACGGCCCGTAGCAGCATCTAGTTAGGCTTGGGAGCAGGCCGTAGCGGCATGTAGATGGACTTATCAGCGATCCAAAACGGCAGCTAGTTGGGTTTGGAAGCGGCTCGTAACAGCATCTAGTTGGGCTTGCCGGCGATCCGCAAAGCCTGTAGTTGGGCTTGTGAGTAGCCCATAACGGCATTTAGTTGGGCTTGCAAGCGGCCCGTAGCGGCATCTAGTTGGGCTTGTGAGCGGCCCGTAATGGCATGTAAATGGGCTTATGAGCGGCCCGTCACAACATATAAATGGGCTTCTGAGGTTAGTAACGGCATGTAGATGGGCTTCTCTAGCCCGTAACGGCATGTAGATAGGTTTCTTAGTGGCCTATAAAGGTGTGTAGATGGGCTTTTAATCGGCTCATTAGGGCATGTGGGCTTCTGAGCAGCCCATAACGGCATGTATTTGTCATGTAGTCGTCTCTGACGGCGACCGAGCGGCATAAAGTTGGGCCTGTGGTCGCCCTATAGTGACATGTAGTTGGGCCCATTAGCAACCCATAACGGCATTTATGTGAGCCCGTGAACGGCCCATAGCGGTATTTACGTGGGCCTGTGAGCGGCCCATAGTGGCATAAACGTGGGTCTGTAAGCGGCCCACAACAGCATATGGTTGGGCCTTTGGTCGCCCCATAGCGACATGTAGTTGGCCCCGCTAGCGGCCCATAACTGTATTTACGTGGGTCTGTGAGCAGCCCATGGTGGCATAAACTTGTGTCTGTAAGCGGCCCACAACGGCGTATGTCTGTAAACAGATGCTAATAATGGAAACCTTCTGGCTGCACTTGGCTGCATTTTGTGTTCTTTTCTCTTTTTTGGATTTCGTTTTGAATTATTTATTTCCCATAAACAATTGTGGAAAATTAAGCATTGGATACTTGCTCATAATTAATGATATAAGTAATTTCTTTTCAAAACTGTAAATTTGGTCATTAATTTCAACATAGTCATTACAATTACACAAATCAAGTTCATATGAAGATTTTGCTGAGTAATCTTGGATAAGAGACATCGTATCTGGAACCATGAGTAGTTTGTGATTCTTTCTATACAGATGATTTAATCAGAATAATATAGACAAAGATTGAGAGAGATTCTTCACTGAAATTACTTAGGAAAGTCTAGTTGAGATGAGAAGAATGAAGGATCAAACTCAGAAGCATCCTCCCTACTGGTGTAATGATCGCTAATGTCATTGATATCTAAGTTTCGTGTCTGCAAAGGAAGCTTATGGGGGCTCTCCCTTTTAGTGATTTTGCCTCTCATTTCTGTATCATATCTCACGGAGGAGCTATACTCTGACTCATACTCTGATCTTATTGCCATGTCATCTTCTTCTGGAATCATTGCTCTGAGATCTAATTGTGAAGGCGGAATTTTGGCAAAGAACACTTCTTTAACATTCTTCAGTAACCCTCTCTTGTACGGATTTTCTTTCTTATCATAGCCGTACCGGAAATTCTCATATGTTGTCTGCAAAGAAACAAACAAACACAAGAAAGATCTCAAGTCTAAGGTAAGGTCACAAGTTTTAGTTAGATATGTTTCTATCATAAAGGTAAAGACTTTACCTGATTTGTAGACATTAGATAGAAGTGGAAGATGGTAAGGCCGCCCACAAACCAGACAGCAACGAATGAATAGACGATAAGAATCACAGAGACGATATCATAAGACATTATAATCCATAGTTTCCCAGGTTGTCGGATTAGATTGATCCAAGAGAACACAAATACATATATGCATAACAATGTTGACGTTGAGATGAAGCAGATGAAGAACGGGTAGTTTCTCTACAAAAGATTCGCACCAAGAATCAATTACACTTTGAATGAACCAAAGAGTAGATAGATATGATCAAGAAGTGCACAAAAATCTAGAGTGTAATTGTAGTTTGAGAGGGAACATTACTTGGGCAATGCATTGTCCAACCCATGGACAATGATGATCAAAGCGTTGGACACAGTTGTTGCAGATGGAGCAATGTGATGCTCGTGGTGGACGGTAGAGCAAGCAAGTATCACAGAACTTGACTTTGATAGTGTAGCCATTAACGAAAACGTCTTTTGATCTTGGAATCTTGAGATGAGGAGTATTGTTGTTGACCCATTCCATAGATTGTGTCAAGGAACTATCTGAACCATCTTCAAGATTCATTGATGGTTTATTCCTTGGGATGATTCCTGGATCTCTAGCTGATGTCAACAATAGAAACATAAAATCCTGCAGATCCGTATGAAAAGATATCAGCTTTAAGGAAACAAATTCAAGAATAGGTATTCAAATGAGACAAACCAAGACAGTGAGGATAAATCCTGAAGTAAGAACGGTATAGTTGAAGAAAGGATCGCCATTTCTGATCCATACGAGCATCCTTATGCAGAACGTAAGCGCAGGAGCTCCAATCAAGAACGATGTAAGAAACAGAGATGCTACATCAGGACCAAAGATTAGTCTCCCACCACAGAAAAATCTCTGATGCAACAAAAGCAAACATCAATTTCACATTCTGATGGATCAACAAAGAAAATATATATCCTTAACAATTTTGAGGTAAAGAACATGGAACATAATATACATATTATTACATTGTTACCCTTCCAGGTTTTGTACAATCTGATCTGAGAAATATGTTTTGATGTTGAAGACGTCATAAGAATATGATCACCAGAAGGAATACAATGAACCTGACTACTCTTCTTGCTCATCCTCTCCTTCTGCATTTTCTGTTTTTCCCTTGTCCCAAAAACCCACACATGAAGCCTATTGAAGGTCTTCAATTTTTTTCCTCCAAACTTTTCAGCTAGGTTTTCATATATTCTTAACTTTTTTTTAATTGGTATCAAACAATTAATGTAAAACAAATATGGGTTTTGGGATTTCTCTATCTTTTTTTCGTTTTTCAATTTTCTCTCTTCTTCTTGTTCTTTCCTTAATAATCCATTGCAACCAATCCTCTGTATTTTTGTTCTGTCTCTCTCTGAAGGAATTGTTTTTGTCCTCTAATAATTTCCATGATTTTCGGTTATCTTTTAACTCAAAATAAATTTAGGATTAATCAATAATAGATAAAGAAGAGGATGTGCTTGAAGGATAAAATATTATTACAGAAATGGGAGAGCCCGCCCGAAGAAGCTTCCTTTCCCAACACCAAACTTAGATATCAATGACATTAGTGAAGACATTGTTTTATCCAAGATTGTAGATTAGAACACCAAAATGTTTAACATTGGGCATCATTGGCAAACATTATTATTTCCCAGAATGAGAAATCCTCAGACAACAACACATCTCTGACAAGTTAAAAAGGAAACAATACTTTGGGCTCTAGAAGTGTTGAGACACTTGAATGAAAATAGCATCATTATAGTCTCTTCAAGCTTTTCTTTCTAGCGTCTACCTTCTTCTTTTCTGCCTGAACCTTGGCCAAACCAGCTTCCTTTTTCTGTGTCGTAGTGACCACACTTTCAGATCCTACAGTGGCTGCTACAGGAACATTAGCTACTTGTTGTTGGTCTTGGGCACTCGTTGTTGTTACTCTCTTGATGTCCACCATTGAAGAAGGCATTGCAGTACCAGCACCAGGAGTCTCGTTGTTAGTCTGGCCAACATTTAGAGCTGTTGTCGACTCTGAGATAGCTCCTGTCTTGACCTTAGGTTTTGGTTTCGCATGGATACCTGTGTAAAGCCTGCAAACAAGTCCAGTAGTTGTCCACTTAAAAGTCATTTATTTCTGGCCAAAATCAAAACACAATGTTCAGAGGTTTTGACCATAGTAGATGGACTCACCGGGCAAGTCTAGCATACTCTTCATAGTTTTCAAGTAGCATCTTGCCAGCCTGTTCATTTAATGCTGATTCTGGAAATGGCTCGATCAGCAAGCACCTCACAACCTGCCAGTCAACAAGTACAAACAAAAAAACTCATTCAAGTTTTAAGTACACTGATCAAAAGAAACGAAAACATAATGCTCAAGCATCTTACAGAGAGAACATGTCTTAATCCAAGACTAGGGTTCCAATCTTTCTTCAGCGTATTAACGCAGATCTCTCCATTAGAAGCAATATTAGGATGAAATATCTTTGTCATAAAATAGCCTACAATGGGCAGACCGAAGAAATTAGAAACAATAAAAAGTTATATATTTGTATATGGCTTAAAATCTGAGTGGTCTGTCGATTTAAGTGGCATGCATAAATTAGGGATACCTTTAGGCGGCGAATGTGGAAAATCATGAGACAATGCCAACTTCATACGGAAAACTCCATTCTCATAAGGAGTCCCAACTGTATGCAATCAAGGTAGAAGAACATCTTACTTTCACATCACCTAATACTTGCAAACTTGCGCGACAATGAAATTGACAGGGGGGATTGTGCACCTGGTCCTTCAATATCAGCACATATTTTTGAAAAATCCTCGTCATTTACCACAACCTTGATGCCATCTGGAGGGGATTCATCAAGACTCTTCAGTTCCTTGGCGAGCTGCTTGATAACATTGGGTGGTAGATTCTCATTACTAGCCTGAGCATTAAAAATACCAGCAAAGAAGCACAGGTAAGCTTTAAACGTTTTTCATAAGTTTCCAAATAAACAAGAAATACAGGGAGAAAGAGAGAGAGAATTACCATGGAGAATAATAAGTGCAAAAAGGACCCTCCACAGAAAAGTTCTTCTCCTTCAGACACAAGTAAACAATGGGCAGACACGCCAATGTGATAAAATCCGCTTTTGATCTTCAAAACTTATGCGATAAAATTGTGCTAACTGAATGTTAAAAAGAAAAAAACACAAAAGGTTAATGCGTCACTTCCTTCACAGAACTGAGTAAGATAAGTGGTCTAAGCAGATAAAAGCAACAATATCTTTTCATCAACATATCAATTCGCCTAAACCTAAACACCAAATGAGTAAACTGTTAAAAAGAAAGGCCATTGAGCAAATCAATGAACAAGAGTCTAAACATTGATCTCTTAAAGAATGGCGGAGACAAGAATTAACAGAGAACGAAATCGGACCCAAATAAGAACGAAACGCAACTAAGACGCAAGAAGAAAGCCAACGATTTGAAGAATCGAAGAAAACCCTAAAATGAAACAATTTGGGATCTCGCTTAATCGACACTAGGGTTTCCAAGAATAATTCATGAGACCTAAAAAATCGAAGAAATCTGAAAGAGAACACATCCCAGGACGCAGACAAAGCAAGAGAATCACATATCCGTAGTCCATCATTTCAAGAAAGAGAAAGACTGGACGAGAAGAAATACAACGAATTTTTTCATCAGAAATCAAACACAACTTACCCAAATATCCAAACACGCAGAGAATGAGTAAAGGCGATCCCTTTCTCTCTACCTTTTGTAGAGTAATGCTTCAAGTTGTAATCGAGAAGAAGAGAGAGGGTTCAATTATTGAAATTGTATAAGAGAGAAAGAGAGAGGAGACAAATGTTTTTGTTAAAAAGAAATTTAAAGTAGCGTAACTCAGAAATTAAAATGTGGGTAGTTTCGTAAATTTGTTGCCAGCCTGGAAACGACCGTTAGGATATCTTCTTTCACACCCGCTAAACTACTAACTATATGTTATACGAAAATGTTCATATCAATGATATATCGAGTGAGGTTAGAATTTTAGGATCCTTTCTGATTATCTTTGGTGTTGGTTTTGGATTGTTTAGAAATAAAAACACAAAATTTGATTACCGAGTTCCCACTTAAGGTATCTCTCGGGTAGGATCTGTCACCTACAAACTTCACTATAAATCTGATGAACTCTTTTACAATGAAACAACTTTAGAGAAAAATAGACTTAGAAGAATTACAATACAACCAAATCTGTTGTAAATCTCTCTTTTCTCTCTCCTCTCTCTCTCCTCACGGATTCTCTCTCTTCTCTCTCCCCTGGGCGTTTTTCTTTTTGGTGCTACTAAAAAACCTAATTTTGTGATGTATTCATATTCGTTAAATACTCATTAGAGTTTACTTACCTTTGATTTCTCTTCTGACCTAAAAGAACTTGAAGAACTGGGCTTTTTACCAACAAGTTAGGTTTTTAATTTTTAGGAACTCCGGTTCCTTTTTATTAAGTTACGGTTTTATAAAAGAATTCTCAAAATCACTTTAAAAATTATGGTACTAAGATTACAAATCTTAAACCAGGACTTTCCACTTGAAAATAATTTATATATTGATATGATTGGGTCTTGTGATTTTTATACAACAGTCGTATAAACAATGATATATAAAATAGGTTCGTTTTCATGGACCCGGAAATAAATATAATAGTCTCTATATATCATCATCACACACTGTTTTATGATGTGGATGCGGACGTTGCAGCATTTGTTCGACAAATGAAACTGGACTGTCTTGTGTTTTATCTTTTGGAGCCATTCTACAATGAGAATTATCTTAATAGATTTCAATCAAATAATGACAACTAGATTTAGACTCGCATCCTACGCGCGGGAAAAAATATTCGTATATTATATTAACTATTTAATAAATAAAAATTACATATTGACATAATTTTTTTAACGAACGTAAAACTAATCTGAACCTCGTGGACCCAAGATTTCAAGGTTTTGATAGCACTATAATATATCTGATATGCCTAATATATTATTTGAAAAACTTTTTAACAAAGTAACTTTATCATGACGTGTTAATAACAAAAATGTCATGCTGACGTGTCAACACCACAACGAGTTTCAGCTTAAATATATAAAAAAGTTTAAGTTACTAGAATAATTACAATACATGTCATTGATATTAATTTGGTTAGAGAATCAATATATTTTATTCAACTAACTAAAAATAGTATTACATTTGCAAAAACAATAATTTTTATTTCTTTAAATTTTTAATATGTTAATTTATAAATAATTTCAGATAAATATAAATAGATTTAAGTTATTACATAATCCATAATATATTATTTGAGAAAAAAAATTAAGAAAATAATATTATTCTCACGTGTTATTAACAGAAATACCATGTTTACATTTCATCATTACAGTAAATTTCAAATAAATATATAAATATGGTTAACTTATTCGAATAATTATAATATATGTCATTGTTATTAATTTGATTAGAGTATTAATATATTTTATTAAACTAACCAAAAAATACTATTAAATTCATAAAAATACTTAATTTTTTTAATTTATATATACAAAAATTAATGTTAAAAGTAATTTTAAATAAAAATTAAAATTATATAAATATTTAATTTATATTTACTAATAAAATATAATTTACAAATATTGTTTCTCACGTATGGCGTGGGTATAAATCTAGTTTCTATTAAAAACTTATGGTTTTATTCGATCCAAAACTGTTATTAATTTTCGTAATCTTTGTTATTTATTCGTATAAGTAAATAACGTTGGTTTATCTGTTTGTACAATCAAAAATACTGCAATTATAGCTTTGAATATAAACGAATAACAATGTACAGTAATTAATGTAGATCCAAAGTAATGTTTGGCGTAAAATCTTAAACTCTATTTGTTCGAATTCCAAAAAACAAAACTACATAAACAAACAGATCAACTTAATTGCTAAAACGACAATGTTTTTGTCGGCTGCTAAAACGACAATTAGTATAGAATAGATGGATTATTATATTATTTTCTTACATACATTTTTTAAAAGGAATCATTACGGTTACTTGTCCTGTCCTAAATTATGTTTTTATTGTGACGGATATCCTACAGTTACAATGTGATTTGTGCACATGTTAATGCAGTGAAACAAGTGGAGAAAATAAAACAGTTAATGAATAAAATAAAATATAAATATAAAGCTTATCTCATTTGGGTAATTGCCTTTTTCAGATACAATTGATTTGAGTGTGAAAGATGAGAGAAGAAGATTTTAATTGGTTTGTTAAATCGGACGAAGAGCTTCCGTCACCGGAAGAGCTCATACCGTTATCTCAATCACTAATCACTCCCGATCTAGCCATAGCCTTCGATCTCCGAAGCCCAAACCATCGCAACAATGGAAATTCCGAAGCTCAAACCATGCCGCCACAAGGCAATTCCTCCGCCGGTGACGAACCAGCACGGACTCTAAAACGGCCGCGTTTAGTGTGGACGCCGCAGCTGCACAAGCGTTTCGTAGACGCGGTAGCTCATCTCGGGATCAAAAACGCTGTTCCCAAAACCATCATGCAGTTTATGAGCGTCGATGGATTAACGAGAGAAAATGTCGCTAGCCATTTGCAAAAGTACCGACTTTACCTCAGAAGGATGCAATCCGGTGGCTGCAGTGGCAGCGTCGGTGAGTCCGACCATCTCTTCGCGAGCTCACCTGTTCCTGCACATTTCCTCCATCCGACAGGTAGACAAAGCTCCGACCATTTCATGCCGTCTTTTGTCCCAATCGCGAGTCTTCAGCAGCAACCGCCTCAGGTCCTTCACCGGAAAAGGATGGACCAGTCGATGTTCTTAGCTAGGCAGATTCAACAGCAACCAGTTCTCATCAGACCATCTCCATTGCATAGTCAAGTGACTAATTATACACAGGATTTTGAATCCGGAGCCAAGACGGTCTTGACTCTGTTTCCAAATCGAGACAATTGAATATATGAAAAAAGACAGTTTTTTTTTGAACTTTCGATACCTGATTGGAACATCCACATTCCAAGTTCTTCTTTCATGGTCTTATGTCAGTACCAGAGCTTTGATGATTCTGTTTTATGTTTCGAATTGTCCCCACAAAACTTCATCAACTTTGTCCTCCTTCGTGTAAAGATTTGAATTTACTCTGTAAAGTCCTGTCTCGTTTGGGTAAAAATTGATATTTTCAGCTGTTCCATTACCATTTTATTATATACTTTACCGTGTGTTCTTGCCTATGTTGTTTTTGCCCGTGGGTTTAGATTTGCTTCATAGAAATGAAACAGAAAAAGCAAAGATTAGACAGTGCCCAGGCAGAATCTGAATTCCCAGGATCTGATTCTCTCATATCCTCAATCATACTCCATTTATTTTATTTATGCATATAAAATCAGTTATGCGACCAAACCCAATCAAGATTTTTCTATTAGTTTTTTTTTAATATAATTATCATAATCCTAATAAAGGAAAACTATAGGTTATTTATCAATTAAAGCAATGATGGTGGTGGGTTCATTAGCTTGCATGCTCTGATCTTTTTCTATAAAAGTCATGCCCCTATAAAAGTCCTAATTATTACTTTATTTTTTGCAGAAAATTATGAATACCAAGAGGGCAAATGTCTAAAATAATATATTTTAAAATTTTTATTTCAAAATAGTATCATTAGTTTAAATTTTCAATAAATAACATAAATTTAAGATTAAAATTCATTAAAATTATATTTTAATAGAAAAAAATAAAATCCTAAACTGGAAAAAATAAACCCAAATATAATATTTTAAGTTTATATATAATTTATTTAAAATAAATAAAAATTTTTACATAAATATTTGTGTTATATTTGAAAGTTTAATTTTGGAATGCTATATTTGAAAAAAAAAACTTTAAAAAGTGTTATTTTAGGGTATTACTGTTAAAATTATAAAATCTAGAAATAGTAGAATGTTAATATATAATTGTTGGTAAAAAGACGACTCAAGTCTCACTACAGTATTCAGATTTAACAAAATTGTAAATGGAACATGAATTCAAGATATTCAATTGAATTTTTGTCTAGACATTTGATTACGAATTTTGATGGCAAAAGCATTGATAACAATATTTTGTAACAAAAGAGCGGATGTGTCTTGTGATAGAAGCAGCTAATGTTTCAAGCAACAGCAAAAAAAAAAAAAATCTATGGCATCTATAAAACCTGTTTGCATTCAGAAATGGACTGAACACGATCAAAGGTCAGGGATTGTGGTGACTGCAAAAAAGAAGAAGGACGAGAGCACAATGGTCAACGCGAGAAACTAAGGTTTAACAGAAATCATGAAGAAAGCTTTAAAGAGTCAAGTTAACCTGAAAAGATGTGCGTCTGAAGCATTCAATGTCTGTGCATAAGTCATAGTGGCACTCGGCCATTCTGTATAAGCAGGTGGGTTACTAAGAGGTTGATTTCGTGATTGGGTACGGATAGTGGTCATATCCAGGTTTAAGGGTTGTGGATAGTTTAGGCTGGCTTGAGTTCTTGGCAATTGTGGGAAACCCGCCGGAAATTGAATTGGTATCGGACTGAAGTTTTGTCCCGGTGGCGTAACCCTCACGTACCTGCTAACATTACACAGCACCCCGAAAACGTTAACTTTTGGTGAAGAAACAGTGGCATAAACGTTGTTTATGATTAGAGGAGATGGAGTGGGGTTTTATTTAACCTGTTACGGTCATAATCAGGATCGTAACGATCCTTCTCTCTATCTCTAATAATGGCAACACTCCGTCCTAATTCTCTGGTAACACCATTTCTCTCTACATCAACAAGATATTCATTCTCATTCCTAGTTGGGTGTCTATTGTTATGTTTGACTTGAAGAGGGCGCGGAGGAGGAGCTCGTGTTGAAGAATCTTCAGAGTCTGAACTGCTAGGGCTGTTGAAGATACGAGCCCGGGCTTTATCATACTCCACTTTTCTCTCCTCAACGCTCCTCAAGAGATTATTTTCTAATCTTGATCCATTACCTATCCCACTAGATCCTCTGTTGGTTCTAGGCTTGATGGCGATTTTGATACCCTTGGGCCTATCATTTATCTCAGGTTGCTTTACCGGAATCTCAGACAAACAGACATATGGGAATCTACTTTCTGCAGTTTTCGTCACCAGGATTCTGTTCTCTGAGCCATCTACAGCACCACTGTCTAAAGCTGCGGTAAACAGCCCGTAATGCTGAGCAACACGGTGTGCAGCAAGACGAAGATAAGAAGTTGGAAAAGGTTGGAACTCAAAATGCTGCTGCTTTGGGCTTTGAAAGAACTTCTGTATGTCCAGCTCCATACGCAAAACTGTCATAACCAAGCAAACAAGAAAAGACAGGGAATCTGATCGATCATCCATTGACCAATTTGGAGGAAAATTTTTTCATAGTTACAGAAATATCTGTGATTATAGCAGCAAATTGAAAGACATGATGCTTAAAGAGTGAATAGTCTTCCATAAAAAAATCTGTTGAAAACTCAGAGCAATTGCTTTCTCAATTCATCTAAATTCACCCAAACCCTATTCTCCAAAATAGAAATTATAAATCCACCAAAACCCTAAACAAGACCTCCAATTTCGTGAAACACGGAATTCCACGAGTCAATAACGAACCCTAAAGCTCTAAAGAGAGAACCATAACAATCCAGGAAAGATAAAATCAACTTCGAATCAAAGGATTTGTAAGAAATTGTCTTACTGGTGAGACGATGACAAGGGTTCTGAAGAGCCTCCACCAAAAAGGGATCCACAATTGCTTCTTTTTTGCTTATAGCGGCCATGGATGAATGACCTCTCTCTCTCGATCTTAATTTTCTCTCTTTCCCCGTAGAAACAAGAGATCAGAAAGAGCAACAAGAGGAGAACATAGGGGGAAGAAGTTGGCAAATCGTTGAGATGACAAATCCAAATCCAAATCCAAATCCAAGATGGCGAAGGAGTGGAATAGACTTTTTTTCACAAGTGGAATAGACTTATCGTGTGAAAATAAAAATCAAAACTGGATTTACTAAAGGAAATATTATTAAAACATATAATATAGTTTTATTTCTAAAATTAAGTATATTTCTTTGTCAAATATTATTATTTAAAATTTAAAATCTAACTATTTTTATTAAAAATATTAAATGTTATTTATAACAGAATAATTATTTTTATTTTATTTGCATAATTGATAATTTTTAATATAAACATACATTTCAACTATAAAATTATTAAAATATCATTTTTTACTTAACTATAAATAAATATATTTTAAAATTATAATATATGATAATTAAACAAATCTATTTTTTATATAAATGGTTGGTGATTGTATTTTTATTTTTAAAAATATAATTAACATGTGTATTACTCTATAATTATGGGCAATTGACTAAAATAGCACCATTTCAAGTTTTTGTTCCAAATATAGCACTAGTCATTTAAATTTCCAAAAATAGCACAAATTTAATACTAAAATAATTGAAAACTTATTTCTAATGAAAAAAATTTAAATCCTAAATTGGAAAAAATGAACCCAAACATTATGTTTTAATTTTATATATATTTTATCTAAGGTAAATAATTATTTTTACATAATAATTTATGCTATTTTGGGAATTTTAGTTTTAGTGTGCTAAATTTGAAAAATAAACTTAAAATAGTGCTATTTTAGGGTATTACTCTATAATTATTTTTAATAATTTAAACATATTTATCTATTAATTTAACACATTCCAAATTTTCCAATGTAAAGAAGAGAACTTTTCCTTCTTAAAGGAAAAAGGTTCTCTTATGATTTGGTGTGGTTGGCTTCGACCCTAGATTTCAAAAACTCAAACACATAATTATAATTTTATGCAATATTTGGTGGATTCTTTATACATGAATTATTTACAAGAAACCGATTTTTACCGGGCAAACAAAGCAACACGTTTATTTTTCATCACAATATCAATTTTAATGTATTATAATAAAAGCTATATGCACATACGAATATATGACATAACCCAAAAGCTATATGCACATACGAATATATGACATAACCCAAAAGCTATATCCACAACTCTAGTGAAACTTGCCGTTTTGATACTTGATCACTTCAACTACGAACTTCTCTAGTTTGTTGCCCCTCTCTAGCTTCAGCAACAGTTCGAATTTCACATGATCTTCAATCACCTGCACGTAAAAATATCATTCATTGACTTAATCAGATGATGGGGTTCGTGGATCAAGAAAACAGACGGTGATCACATAAGAGGAGAAGCAATTCAACCTTTGCCCTGGCTAGGATTACATCGATGAGTTTATAGGGAAATATCGAGTTTGATTTCTGTTGAATTGATTTCATGGCGTGCTTTGCTGCCTCTTGGACTTCAGGGTCATTTGTTGATACTGATCTCCAGTCAAATCCATTGCCACCTGCCTCAAACAGAGCAATGCGATCAATAAACGTTAAAACTCGCTTTGACCAAAATGAAGAGAAAACAGTTTTATGCAAGCCCACCAACACGTATAAAGACTAAACTACACGGCATTGTCTTTCACGATGAGATATCATAGTGGCTACTATAACTAGCTGATAAAAAAATGACAAACAGATTACTATTATCATATTACCAAAAACAGACACGGCGTGATAATGTTCGCCTCACAGTTGATTACCTCGTTTCAAGCCAAGGTCGGAGATAGTAAAGGAGGGGATAACATTCTTGAACTCCTGAAGCTGCTTAAAGTTCATCCATGGCTTCACCCAAACTTTAGCTTCATAAATTTTCTTCTCACCAGCTTCGATAACTTCAAGAGTAAGACGATAGAGCTTGCCAGCAACCACCTGCTCTGTTTCCTTTAATACTCTAGCAAGCTCAAGAACAGCATTCTACACATTAAAGCCAAAAACGAATTGAAAAACATTAAAACGCTTGCTGATGAATCATATAGGGATGAAACCACTTAACAGCGAAATCAAGAAATTCATCAATATTATAGTCTTTTCTATAGCTTAAAGAAAGAATATACCCATAATCTGTAGTCTTTCGTCTCTAAATCAAGAACAAGCAGGCGCGAAATTACTTGAATTTACGCTCGAAAAATATAAATTTAGTGAGAATGCCAAATTTTCATCTCATCGTAAAATGTCATCGTAAAATGAAGGGTAATGATAGTTTTTTAAAACGAGTGAATGAAATCTTAGATTGAAATAACGATCGATGGCATCATTTAACAGAGACTATCGGGAACAGTGTTACTGTAATACAGAACAATCCCAATCCGAATTCCAATAACCTTATATACAAACTAAAAAGGAAAATTATTGTTGGAGGAAACCGTACCGCTCGCCTATTGTGCTCTTGAACAGCAAAGAGTGCAACATCCTCGATCTCTGCCCCACCGTTCCAATTATTTTTGGAATCGCTTAATCCACCAAGCTTCATCCCTAGGACATTTTCGCTGTTGTTATCCTTGTACGTTACTTTTTCGTCACTGCAGATCACAAACTGGCTAAATCCAATAAGGAGAACCAAGGACACGCAAATTAACATCATCCACACCGTTGAACGTCTCATATCCATCGTTCCCAGTGACCAACTTCGATTCCCAAGTTTCCGATCTAAACTCCGATGAGATTTTTCTTAGATACCTACCAGTCGCAATCAGGGACTCGGGGGTGGTTTTCTTTCGCAAATTAAAGACTGGTTCCGTTTAATATAAGAAAAGGGTAATCGGTGAACTTTTACGGGTCGAGAATAAAGCTTCAAACCCATTTAGTTTAAGTTATTGGGCTCATCTGAAGGCCCATTTTTAATTAAATGATTTTATTCTTACAACAACAGCAACGAAAGATAACATAGATTAGATTAAGTAGATGCTTTCCTAAAAGTAACTTTTTAGAAATCAATAATTAAATTTAGAGTTACAGTTTATTGTCAATTTATGGATTATTTTTACTAACATAGTTTAATAAGGATTTAATTAGGTTCAAATCTCCGATTATAGAAGTTAAGTTTATAAATATCTTCTATAATACTTTAAAGAAATTTTTTTAGAAAAGAATATGATTATTATAGAAAAATTAATTCATTAATAACATTTTAATCATTTTATTCATAAAACTTAACATGAACACCTCTCATTCTAAACACTACTGCAAAGATTAAAGTTAGCTTTGTATAGATTAATAATTACGCACCACTTAAGTGGGCCCCACCGAAATCCCGTAAAGTGGCCACTAAATCTGCTGACGTGTCGTTTAATCAACGTCTGTCCCTTAAATGTGGCTGTAACAGGCCTGTGACGTTAACACTCAAATTGCACGAATCGCAGCGTTTTAACGCGTTTGGAAGAGGAAGAATCTCTAAAATCTGATTGGTTCTGCCGCTGTGATATCAATCACCGCCCCAAATCTCGTACAACTTCTTTTTGTAACGAACGAGATGACGCACCCTATCTCACGATATTATTATATTTAATTTTTTAATAATTTAAATATATTTCTTTTCAAACATACTTATTTGTCGAACAGAAATATTTATAAACTCATAAACGTATTGCGTTTGTTAAAATTTTGGGCTTCTCAAAAATGAATAAGTCGCACCAATATTTCTTTTTTACAAAAATTTTCATCACAATAGTTGAAAAAAGCGAAAGTATGAGATTGAAATTTTTTTTATGTCATGATTAATTTGTAAAGAATATGTGCAAGGTTTGTGATGAAAGGTATGATGTTTTATAATGTTAGGATAGTAGTGGACAATAAAAGGTGAGATGGTAGTGGGTAAGAAAATAAAAACTAAGGTGGTAATGGTTAATAATAAGTGAATTAATGGTTATAAGTTTTAATTTGTGTAGGTTTAATCGTCAAAATTTTTGTGAAGTTTTTAGAATTTAGAGATTTAATTTTATAGAAATTATTAATAAATATTTTTGATTTAAAATGATGTGGATAAAATTAGTGATATGTCATAATTTTAGAACTTGTTTATTAGTTTAGGTGGATAGCTTTAGAAGCTTCAAATAGTTATTTTTATTTAGTAAGATTGCATAAAAAATAATAATAGTAATTAGTGTCTTTGAGGTAGATTTGTTGACCAAATAAATAAACACTTCATGAATGGATTTAGTTTCTACGATGATAATCACAAATTTTTACTTCAACTTTAGCTTATAATAATAACATAATATACAAACGAGACACAAAATTTTCTACTCATCTGTTGTGAATAAACTCTACACATCTTATGGACTTACAACTATGGTTTAGGAAAGTCGATGGCTTAAAGTAAACAATTGTGAGGATTATGAGCTTTATTTATTTTTGGGTTTTTCCAACAAGGAAAGGATAATGAGCTTTAGTGAACCATTCAGAGTTTCCAAAAATGATTGATTACTTAAAATATTGAAAATTGTTACAAACCCAAACAGAATATAATGGATTAGGTAAAAAATTTAATAATTTTTATTCAAAATTTTCGTCTTAATAGATATAATGTATTTTAGATACCAGATTTAAATTTTAAAATTAAACTAGTAGATGAAATCATTTGGTTTTTATTTTATTACCAACATAGTAATTTTTTACCCTAGAGATATCATATAAATGAATTTATCATTCACTAATATCTTCAAATATTATGAGTAGATCATGTTCGTTTGTCAACCATACGAAACTGTAACTAGATGCGACAGATTTTTGTTCGTTTATGTATGTACATGCGAGAGATATAATAGTCATACGCTATATCATATGTTGTAATTTTTTCGACTGTTAATTAAAATACTGGTATGATTAAAAATTTGTGATCAACCATAAATGTAACCACCGATAATAGATAAACAAACAACATTTACCATAATCGCAAAGGTATCCACAATGTTGAATGCACGCACAACTGTTCACGGTGATCAAATGAAAAAAGATTGGAGTAGATTGAAGTTAGTACAATGCATGTGGAAGAGAAAAACTGTGATGAACATTTATGTTATTCTTTTCGCGTAATTGAAAAGTCAAATATGCCCGACCAGGTCAAAAGAAAACCGTAAAGAAAAGTCAACAAAAAATGTCCCTTTTACCAAACAGATACAGAGACTTCGGAGAAGTAGAGTATCGAAAAATAGATGTATAAAGAAATGAAATTCTCTTTTTTTTTTTTCTCTCTCTTCAAAGATTGGGAGCTTAAAAAACAAACCTTTTTGTCTAACTTAAATAAAAAGAGCTTTCTTGTAGAATTGAATTGTACCTGGTTTAACGTAGTAGCACTTGGGTTTTAGATAGACAACGTATCCAAAAACTGTTTCATGTTTGTCTGCTTTTGTGTTCTCTCCTTTTTTGGGTTTTCTCGTCTCTCTTTATTTTCTCGGGGAAATCATTTGTGGGCTTTCCGGGAAACTTTTGCAAGATTCGGAAAAGATTAAACATGGAGGAAATAAAAAAAATCTAAGGAACTACCAAGCAGATTTTGTGTTTATCCTTATTAGATTCTTTTATTATAAATCTTTTTTCCATTGATCATATCTTTATGAGAAAGGGGATTATCTCCACATACTGAACCTTTTTTATTTCCAATTGGGAGTTTTTGGTAAGTAGACATTGAAAAAATCCTGGGTAGATTCAGTGTTAGCTTTGGCTCTTCTCTGATCTTCTTCAATCGAAAGGATCCGTACCTTGTTGTTTTCCATCTGGAAAAATCTCTACGGATTGGAAAACAATCTACGAATTATCTTGTTTCTCTGGGAAAGTTATTTACTTTATCCTGTGATTTTCTTTGGATCGATAAAAATTGAATACGAAATCGATTAGTTGTCCCATCCCCGTGACGATGGCGACTATGAAACCATCAGCTTCGTTAGAGAGCTGGAGGGAATATTTCCGGCGAGGAGATTCCGATATTTTCGGGATCATCGATCACGCGATCATGGTGGCTGCTACAGATTGCCCAAACAAATTCAAATTGAAGAGAGATCAAATCGCCGAGCTTCTATTTTCGTGTAGAGTGAGTCGCTGCACCGGATGCGACCACCTCGAGCTATCGGTTCCCCATGATGAGGCTAATCCCGGCCGTGGAACCACCGGAACAAGAATTGGTGACGGCGGCGAAAGTTATGAGGGTGGTAGTAAAGAGAGCAAAGCTAACAGTAGCAGAGGAGATAACGAGACGAACTTAAACAGCAATCAGATTGTTAGCAATTATACCTATGACGAAGCTGAGGCCTTGAGTGATGCGATTGAAGAATTTTCTGTGATTTCTAAGGAAGTTGGTAGGATCAAAGAGATCTTGCTCAGAAAAGAAGACGAGGTTTGATCATTACTTAAATTTCAATCAGATTCTTGTTATTACATCAATGGAAGCTTGTTTCAGTTTCGTTCTTGTCTTTTTACTTTGTTTTTTTTTCTCGCAGTCAGACTCGGAGTTACTTGAATCCCTGAGGAAGCTTAAGTCGATGTCTTTGGATGTGGATATTCTTAAGGTTGGTTTCTGGTGGATAGTGTATTCTTGATCCTGAGATTTTGTATGGAGTGAGTGATTTTAATGTTTGAGATTGTTCTCGCAGAGTACTGAAATTGGAAAGGCTGTTAATGGCCTGAGGAAACATGATAACGATAAGATTCGTCAACTTGCAAAGACTCTTATCGCGTATGAGTTTGATCTTTCATTACGACACATATTTGGTAAAACTTTTTTCTACACTTTTGAACATGGCATTGAGTTTTCTGATGGGTTTATGCAGAGAGTGGAAAGAGCTAGTGGATCAATGGGTGGATACCACAAAGGAAATCACTGGTAACTACTTTCTCTCTGTTTCTCTCCGTCTCAGCTTTTCGATCCTTCTGATTTAGCGTCGTACTGTTTGGGTTTCTTGAGTTACATCCACAGTCTTTGGTTCTAATCTCTGTTTAAAACAGGTACTGAAGGTACACCAGAGTCTGCAAATCCTTCTGTCCTTGATGAAGAAGAAGCTTTTCCATCACTTCCATATGATGTTGATATCTTTACTCCAGAACCAAACGGATTTGAAATCTCACGCTTTTTCGATACCTTGGACTTCGATGGAAGTGAGTTAAAACAGTTTTCTTGGTTGTTTGATGTCACCATGTTTAGTTATATATTCGGTTGATTAATTTCCCGGGGGATGTTTATTTCAGATCCTCGTAACTCTGAGGAATACAACACAAGCAGAGAACACGAAAGAAGACCACAGAATATCACCAAGAGAAGACCCGAGGGTACACAAATGAGGATACAAGACGCTCCTTTCAGATCTATTAAGCCATCATCAGCTACTGATTTTGATGGGACTAGGAGGCCTCTAAAGCAAAATACAGAACAAAAGATGAACAAAATCGTATCTGTTCACAAGTCTGAAAAACCCGTGACCCAAAGGAAACCTCTTGTTACCGAGCAGAAGCGAAAAGCTCCAGGACCTCAACAAGAAGTGAGTGTGGCAACAAACCTCTTGTTTACTTATCCTAATTATATAAAGGACATTGAAATGATGGTTATTTTTTGTTCATGTCCCTGGCAGAAACTTAAAGGTCTTGACCCCGACGAAAAGTTTGAGTTTACAAAGAGGAAATTACAAGAGAGCTACCAGCAGCATGAGAACGGTCCGTTTCTTTTCCTTTTGTTCTGTTTCGAGATTTTTCAATACGTTACTCAAAACAAAGTCTGATAAACAAAATGTTTGTGATGTTGCCATAGCCAAGAAGCAGCGAACAATACAAGTACTTGAGACGATCCCAAAGCAAAGAAGTGCTCAGAAACCGCAGCTCAAGAGACCTGGTATGAGCAACAGGAGTTGGGGAAACGGGCGAAAATAGCTTCTTCTTTGTTAAAAAAAATGGTGAATGATTCTCGGCAAAAGACAATATTATCATAAAATCTGCAAAATCTCTGGTGAAATAAGGTAAAGCAGATTCTAGCTACCACAAGCTGGAGACAGAAACAAGCAGAGGAGAAGAGATTCCACAACTTTAAATTTACTTTGAACAAACTGTTTTCTCCTCTGTTTTGTTCTGTCTGGAATCACCACTTGCAGCTGATAGGATTCCAAATACTGTTACTTTTTTAGCTACGTTCTTGATAGTTTCGGTACAGTTCCGGTTTTAGTTTAATCCGATTTGGTCAGGTCACGTTCGGTTTTGGTACGCGGGGAATCTCGTATTGAGAAGAGAGAGGGACTTGTAAAAGACGGTCGAAAAGCTTTTTTTCGAATTGACAGGCTTTAACATTCTATTGTGACGGGAAATGGTATGGGACACAATAGCGATGTCTAACATTTTTTCCTCATATAATAAATACAACTAGATTCATACCCACGCCATCCGTGGGGAAAAATATTCGCAAATTATATTTTATTATTAAATATAAATTAAATATTTATATAATTTTAACTTTTATTTAAAATTACTTTTAAAATTAATTTTTGTATATACAAATTAAGAAAAAAAAATAATTATTTTTTACGAATTTAATAATATTTTTTGTTAGTTTAATAAAATCTATTAAATATATAACCAAATTAATAACAATGATATATTTATAATTATTCTAATAAGTTAAATTTATTTATATATTTATTTGAAATTTACTTTAGTGATGACATGTTAGCATGATATTTCTGTTAATAACACGTCAGAGTAAAATTATTTTATTAAAATATTTCTCAAATAATGTATTAGGGATTACGGTAGTAACTTAAATATATTTATATTTATTTAAAATTATTTATAAATTAACGTATAAAAAAATTAAAGAAATAAAAAGTATTGTTTTTGCAAATGTAATAGTATTTTTTAGTTAGTTGAATAAATTATATTTATTTTCTAACCAAATTAATATCAGTAGCATATATTGTAATTATTCTAGTAAGTTAAACCCTTTTATATATTTAAGCTGAAACTTCATGTGGTGTTGACACGTCAACATGGTATTTTTGTTATTCACGTGTAAAGTTACTTTGTTAAAAAGTTTTGCGAAAAAATGATTGACACATGTCAGTCTAGCTCAGACCAAGGACAATAATGTGTTGACACGTGTCTGTGCCGGCACGGGATGCACGAGTTTTTATGAACTAATGAGAGTACGACACGTAGCCTATGAACTCTATCTCACACCACAACCTGCAAAATGCTTCTCTCATCTTACGTTTTTATTGTTAAAAGTGTTTCCAAAAGTACAATTATAAATGTTAATTCATAAAGATTATGTCAGTAAACAAAGACTTAATAAATGGTGTTTGGTTTAAAAATGTAAAAGCCAAATCATTTTAGATTTTCGTGATGAAGTTTTATAGGTTGATGAAGATAACAAAATTATTGTTTTCTCATTACGGTTATAATCTATAATAAATGCACAAATAATGTCTATATACAATTGTATAAAATAGAATATTTTTAATTTTTTTTGTTCTAAAAATAGTATTATTAGTTTAAATTTTTATAATATCACAAATTTAAAATTAAAATACATTAAAACTATATTTTAATAGAGAAAAAATAAATTTTAAATTAGAAAGAATAAATCTGAATATAATATTTTTAATTTATGTATAATTTATTTAGAATAAATAAGTATTTTTACATAATTATTTATGTTATTTTTAGGATTTTAATTTTATACTGATAAATTTAGAAAAAAAAAGTTAAAAAGTGCTATTTATGGATATTACTCTGTTCTATTTGTTGATGATTAGAATGATAAGTAAAGTAATAGAGATATATAAAATTATAAACTAAAGCAGTAGAAATTAATTTAATAATTTATGTATAAATAATACCCTCAAATAGCAATATTTTAAGTTTTTATTACAAATTTATCATAATAAAAATAAAATTTCAAAAATAACACAAATTCTTATGTGAAAATAATTATTTATATTAAATAAAACTATATACAAAATTAAAACATAATGTTTCCATTTAATTTTTCTAATTTTAAGGTTTAAATTTTTTTTCATTATGAACAAATTTTTAATTATTTAATATTAAATTTGTGATATTTTTGAAAATTTAAATGATTAGTATTATATTTGGAAGCAAAATTTGAAATAGTAATATTTTATTCAATTGATTTTTGTGTAAATGTATAGAAAAAACGATTATTGTTACTAATTTTATTTTCTTCTTTGTTCAATCCCCTTTTTTCTTAGAAAGCATTCACCAAGATTGACAATATTATTTGACATAAAATTTCTGAATTATCGACCAAAGAGATATAGAAGATGGAATTGCACACTTGCAAAATATTCTCGTACGTATATATTCTTTTCTTTTAGATGTTTAGTAAAGCATCTTTCTATATGTTATATAATGAACTTTCCATCAAGAAGATTAAAAATATATTTTTATTTTTCTATAATAGAAAAAATTATAATATTTTTGGCATTTGAGCACACTAATTTCATTTTCCATCTATAAAGAATTTTCTTTAAAAAATTATTCCAATTATATATGAAATGTTAAAATTAATTAATTTGATCATTGAATGAGATTATCTCAAAATGTTGAATGAGAGTTTGAGGATGTTTTATTTAATATAATTAAGAATTATAAAAAATAAAGAATACCATTTAGAAAATTTTGTTTTTAATCGTACTTTAATTATTTTTAATCATGGAAAATAATCACTAAAATACTAAACTTTTGTATTTTGGCCATTTAAATATATTGACTACATCGATTTAGGTATGTGATTATTTTAATGACTATTTTCTTTTTTTAGTTAACTTTGATGTGTTGATTGTTCTTTTTTTTTTTAAGATGAAGTCGAACTCCATACTTTTGATATGAACGTAAAGATGGTACAACCAATATATCATTTACTATTCTCCGTATTGATTGTTCTAGTGTTATTTATACTAATTTGTAATATGATTTAATATATATATATATATATATATATATATATATATATATATTTCCTTAGTTTTTTCTTAAATTTGTGTTTTCATATACCCACTTATAATTCCATATAAATTAGTTTCAGTTTAGATTTGATTTCTTTCTGAAACAGTCAAAGAGGTATGCATAGGCCACTTCATATGTTGGATTTTGGTCCTCATTCTTTAACATAAATAGGCAAATAAAGCAAAAGAGACATCTCATTCATCAAATTAGTCTAATTTATAGATTTACCATAAAAAAATCTGATATACTATTGATGAATAGGTTGAACAAAATAACTAATGTGCCAAGTGAAATATGAGTCAGCAAGCAAAGTTACAAAAAGAAATTCATGCGAGACATGTCACATGAGTAAATCAATAACCATTATCACCATCATGATGATGTTGATATTTAATATAAATTACCATGAGAAAGAAGTGAGAAAATCATCAAATTAACATTACCAAGTAATTACTAAACCATTTTCTTAAGTGAAAAATTCTCTTTTGTTTTCCTTTTTTTTTTCTGCCAATTGTTTATATGTGTGTAGTTTGTTGAGCATATTAGAATTGATTAACATTGATTAAACATATAAATAATGATAATTCTCAAAATTCATATTTTTTAAAGATTTTTCTCGAACTATATCAATATTAGGGTTTTTCAAAAATTCCACATAATTTATACCAAAAACAACTTAAAACAATTTTTAATAGTGAAAACATAAAACTTAAATTAGAATACAATATTTCATTTTTATAATTTTAAAATTTTATGCAATGATTTATGTTATTTTGAAAGAAAAATTAGTGATGGTATATTTGAAATAAATGTTTTTAATACACATTTTCCCTCTCTATTTAAATCAGAAATGAAACTTCATTGGAATTGTAAAAAATCGAATCAAATTTTCAGAAATTAAAAACAAAAAAACCTCATGGATTTTTTAGTAGCACAATTGACAAAAATATTATTATTTTAAGTTTTTGTTCTAAATATAATATTGTTAGTGTAAATTTTCGAAAATAACATAAATTTAATATTAAAATATTTTAAAATTTCTTTCTAATAAAAAAAATTAAATTTTAAACTGGAAAAAACCAAAACATAATATTTTAATCATATTTATAATTTATTTAGGGTAAATATGTATTTTTATAAAATAATTTGTGCTATTTTTAAAATTTTAAATTTGAAGTACTAAGTTTGAAATAAAAACTTAAAAATATGTTATTTTAAAGTATTACTCTTTTTAATATCTAAAATATATGTAACACATATATAGACCACGTGAGACATTTAACCTTCAAAATAAAATAACAAACAAGATTGTTAAATTTCATTTTTTTGTTTCGTTTTGATTATGATATTGATTAAATCTGTGAAAGAAAGCAAACTATATATATAATGCATAAGTTTATCCAATGTATCCAATGGAGGATGGTGAAAGAGAAAAGTTTAAGAGTATTTTGTTTGGACTAGATAGAGAGATATATTCTAACTTTCCTTAGAAAACTACTAGGAAACAAATTTTATTTTATGCAAAAAGAAAACATGTAATAAAATACTATATATATAGATATTCTCTGAACAAGTCAGAATAAAATAATGTAGTATATTTAGCAAATTACAATAATAATATTATTATTATAGAGTAATAACTTAAAATAACACATTTTTAAGTTTATCTTCCAAATTTAACATATTAAAAATAAAATTTTTAAAATAACATAAATTATAATAAAACAATTATTTATCACAAATAAACTATATATAAAATTAAAATATAATGTTTGAGTTTACTTTTTCTAATTTTAGGGTTTGAATTTTTTTTATTATGAAGAGATTTTTAATTATTTTATTATTAAATTTGTGATATGTTTGGAAATTTAAACAATTAATGATATATTTGAAATAAAAATTTAAAATACTGCTATTTTATTCAATTGTCTTTTATTATACATATACGAAAAATATTTTTATCTTATTATATTAGAAAAGGAAAGTTTATGAGGATGGATATAAGTTTGTAAGGTATTTATTTGGCCAAGAATGGCTTAGCATATCCAATCAACACAAAGTTATTCTCTTAAAAACATTCCAACAAAAGAAGAACCTGAAAGGCTGAAACACGGTGGCCCACCACCATCACCTCCTCCTCCTCCACCACCTCCACCACCAGCCACATCACACTTGAGGAAACCAGATCATGCCCTAGATTAAGAACCAGAATCCTTTTGAGACAAGCTAGATCTACACTTTTCACATTATATATACATGTGTGTATGTATGTGGATGAATTGCTTCATTAATATAATTCACATCACTTGTGCGTTTAAGGGAAAAAAGGAGGAAACTTTTCTGTTGGGTTTTGGTTTCTTGGTGAGAGAGAGAGAGAGAGAAGAAGATATGGGAAGAGGGAAGGTGGAGTTGAAGAGGATAGAGAACAAAATCAATAGGCAAGTTACTTTTGCAAAGAGAAGGAATGGTTTGCTTAAGAAGGCTTATGAACTTTCTGTGCTTTGTGATGCTGAGATTGCTCTTCTCATTTTCTCTAACCGTGGAAAGCTCTACGAATTGTGCAGCAGCCCTAGGTATCCAAAATTTCTTAATCTTTGATTCTCATCTCTCGATCCTCACAGTTTCTCTCTCTCTATATATATATTTGTCCTCTTTCTTTCTTTCTTGAGATTTAGGGTTTTGATTCTGGAGAATATCAAAGTTAGTTTGGTTCTTTCTTGAGTTTCTTAGAGTTAGATCATTAGGGCTTACTTCTTTTGTGAGTTCTGAGTTTTATTATGCAGAAACCTGGTTCTTAGAGAGATAGAGAGAGATTTAAGTTAGGGTGTTAGTTGCTACAGATAATGATTAAAGCTAGAGACTTGGAAGATAAAAGTACATGAGAGTTGTTTATATATTGAAAAAGCTTTTACACATGAGATTGAATCTTGTTTCCAATGGTTGATCCAAATTTCAAGAGACCAGGTCAATTGCCCTTTGGATATACACAAAGGTGTGTAAAGAAACATGACTACTTCTTTTAAAGTTAGTATCTTATTCATTCAAGTACTTATAATCATATTAAAGTTAAAGGGGTTTACTTCTGTTAACTAAACGAAGTTATGCGAATAAACTTATTTTTACCCGTATTTTTTGGATATTTTATTAGTTATATAAACTGTGTTTTTCTTCCGATACATAAACTTAATAAATTATTTCAATTACAAAAATTTCGTTAATGTTTATACGTTAAATTATTATTAAACCTTGTTTTATTTCAAAAATCTGGTTTTAGTTTCAAAATAAATCTAAATTAAAACCAGATTTTCAAGTTAGAACCAGATTTAGTAGCTATTTAACGCGTAAACATTAATAGAATTTTTGTAATTAAAATAATTTATGAAGTTTGTGTAATTTATGAAAGAAAAATATAGTTTATGTAGTTAAAATAAGATCCAAAAAATACAGGTGAAAATAGGTTTACTCGCATAAGTTTGTGTATTTGACGGAACTAAACCCAAATTAAGATGATACTCAAATTTTCTTTTGTACATAAACAAAAGTATTCTTTTTTGAAACAATATATAAACTTTTTTTTTTGTGGAGATTTTACAATGTTTTAAAGGGTTTTAGTTACCCTATTAGAGATATTTAATTGAATAAAAATATGTTAAAAATTCAATGATACTTTGTTTGTATAATATGAATATATAGTGGTATGGCAAAGACAATTGAGAAATATAGAAAACATAGTTATGCAACAATGGATCCAAATCAATCAGCTAAAGACTTACAGGTACATATATCTTCTCTATGTATATATCAATGGTACTCAAAGATTGATTGACCTCTAAGTTTATTAAACTTGTCCTTAATTACAGGATAAGTACCAAGACTACTTGAAGCTCAAATCAAGAGTTGAGATCCTTCAACATTCACAAAGGTATTTAGTCTGTTATATACATAACATATCTGAAAAGTTACTTGAAAAACTGCTTCTTTCTAGGCATTTGCTAGGTGAAGAGCTAGCTGAGATGGGAGTGAATGAGCTTGAACAGCTAGAACATCAAGTAGATGCATCACTAAGACAAATTAGATCGACCAAGGTATATGTGTAAATGCTTACAAAATCGACAAGTTCGTATTCGATTTTGTTGGTTCTAGAAGCATTTAGAACAGTACCAAACCTTGGCTTTGTTTTCATTGCCAGGCCCGGTCTATGCTTGATCAACTATCTGACCTCAAAACAAAGGTATTCATACAATAAGAGTCACATAAGTTACAATAGTCTCAATACAACACACACTCATATTCATCAATTTACAGGAGGAGATGTTACTTGAAACAAACAGAGATCTTAGGAGAAAGGTAGCTATCAAAACCTTCTAGCACAAGAAATTGAATCCCTTTGTGATCTCTTACAACATTGTTCTATCTCTCTCTCTCTCTCTCAGCTGGAGGAAAGCGATGCTGTGCTTACTCAATCGCTATGGGGAGCTGTTTCTTCTGCAGAACATTCCCAACAACAGCAGCAACAAGGCTGCATGAGTTCTTATCAATCAAACCCTCCAATTCAGGAAGCAGGTTTCTTCAGACCTTTACAAAGCGATGCAGCACTCCAAACGAGGTTATTCGTAGATTTAAGATCCTTGAAGTTATTTTCCTTCTATAATACAAAAGATTTAACCTTAAAGTGTGTTTCGTTCTTCTCTTTTTTGGTTTACGACAGTCATTACAATCCTGCTGTGACAAATGCAAGCAACTCTGCAACAACATCACAGAATGTTAATGTATTCTTTCCAGGGTGGATGATCTGAAACAATACATACATATATACATATGTTTGGTTTATAGATTAAAGATCATTGCTTGTGTCATTTGATTTTTGCAAGAGAAACATAGTTCATTATTACAAACTCTGTTACATGATAAAGAGCTGTAATGTCAAACCCGGCCATGTTTTTTACTTTTTTTCTCTTGAAATATAACATTGTTTTTTTAGCTTTTTATATACAAAAAATTTAGGAGCTTCTTTTTATATTTTATTTTTGAATATCATATAATTTTGGATAATTATCTAAAATAACATTATTTAATTTTTATTTCAAATTTAGCATCTTTAATTTAAAATTTTATTAATAGCATAAATTTAATAATAAAAAAGTAATACTCTAAAATAGCATTTTTAAAATTTTTGTTCCAAATCTACCATCTTAAATATAAAATTTCAAAAATAACACAAATAATTATGTGAAAAATATTTATTTACTCTAAATAAATTATACATAAACTTAAAAAATTATATTCAAGTTCATTTTTTTTAATTTAAATTTAAAAAATTTAAATTAACAAAAAAATTTAATGAATCTTAATCTTAAATTGGAGCTATAATTGAAAATCTGAACTAATGATACTAATTTTGAAAGAAAAATTTTTAAAAGTGTTATTTTAAAGAATTATCTATATTAAAATATTTTAATATTTTTATATTAGAAAAAATTTAAACTTTAAATTGGAAAATAAAAACCCAAAACAATGATTTTCACATAAAATTTTATATTGTTTTTGAAATTTTAAAATTATTGTGTTAAATTTAAAAAAAAAATTAAAAATATACTATTTTAAAATATTATTATAATAATTTTTGAATCACATGCCCCAAGAATTGGATTATATATAAAAAGCTTACGTTCGTGGATTCAAGTATTTCTCAATTTAATTTCATAAAAAAGTACGATAAAGGAAAAGTTATGGACGAAGCGAGAGACACGTGGCAGCAGTCATTGTCAAATGTGTGGCATACCAATCAACAACGAGTCATGACTCAGTCTTTGTTTTGACTTTTTTTTGGAAGTTCACACTATAATAATTAAATAATTACGAGTAATATTTTAAAATAATATATATATATATATATATATATTTTAAATTTAAATTTTAAAAGTAGTATAAATTATTATTTTTTAAATATATATTTAATAACAAAAATTATAAATATAATTAAAATATTATATCTGATTACTTTTTATAAATTTAGAATTTAATCATTCTTATTTAAAAAAGTTTTATGTAAAGTAGTTTAATATTAGTTTTATGTTATTTTTGAAATTTAAATTAAAGATGGTTTTGGAACAAAAGTTTTGCTATTTTTATCGAGAGTAATATCATAAATAATAGTTTTTAAGTTTTTGTTTCAAATTTACTATTTTAAACTCAAGATTTTAAAAATATCACAAACTATTTTTAAAAAATACATATTTATCATGAATAAACTATAAATATAATTAAATTATTATATTTTAATCTTTTTTCTAATTTAAAATTTATTTTTTCTTTATTAAAAAAAGTTTTAAAATATTTTAATATTAAATTTGTGATATTTTTGAAAATTTAAATTAATTATGATATATTTTAAAAAAAAATTAAAATATTATTTTTGTTGCTTGTGGCCGTAATATTATTTATTAATTATGAGCATAGGCTTATGAAAAAAGAGGAGAATTCAAAGGAAATCTTATGAGATTTTACACCTAAACGAAGATTATTGATTATTGAAAATTATCGAAAGTGATTGCCCACAAGAAATCAAGAATCTATTTTATATACATCCACAAATATAAATCCAAACTCTATACAAGAATCTACTATGAAACCCTGTAAAATTCTAAAGCTTCTTCTTCTACGACATATTCACACAATGTATACTATCATATACAAATAGAAGAAAACACTTTCTTAAAGAATTAGGATCTGATCAATCCGAAATTGACGAAAGATCTCGACTTGAATACCCCGAAGAGGAATCCCGTTGATGAATCTTGAGGACTCGGTTTTGCGTCTATGTTTCCGCCTTTCACTTGAAGTATTGTCTGACCAATGACTTGTCTAATTGAATCTATGGTCTTTGCATCAACTTGGTAACCAGAAGCATCTCTCACGTAGAATGTGTTAAGAGCTTTGTCTCCTTTTGTTTTCACTTCAGCTCTTGTAACTGTAAGACTGTTTTCACGGAATATCCGAGTCACATCCGAGAGTAACCCGACTCTATCTGAAGTGCAAAGCTCAAGCTTCAAGCCCTAAGAACATGTAAACAAGAACCAAATGTTTAGCCATAAAATACAACCTTCTTATGATTCCTTTCCAAGCAGAAAACAAGAATTTTTTACCTCAGAGACTCTTCTTTGGATTGCTGCTTTCAGACATTTGATCACTCGCTGTCTTTCTGCTTCGGATTTTACTGGAGATCCATCGGTATGTCTTATGTAATATTCCTGCAAAAGCCCAAGGATGAAGACTACGGTATAGAAGAACATTATGCGGATCAAAATCAAGAGCTTAAATTGAAGAGAATCCAATAGTGCCTCTATACCTGATAAGCTTCAGGGCCTTCAGCATCAATGCTGGCATGTGAAACTACATATTTCATATCCGTCAAAGTGAAGACCGTATCGAAAAGGAGCTTTGGTCTATCTTTACATTTGATCATCACAACTGAGTAATCCAAATCATGCAAATTGGAGACATCCACATCTGGAATTACTCTCCCACATTTATCCTCATCATCAACATTATTCTCCCATTCATCATAATCTCTATCCGCAAACATCAATTGATGAAGCTTACGATCCGTGTGAGTGTCATCGAGCGCAGAAGAAACCGTGGTTTTCGGCTCACGGGATCTTCTGCTCCTGCTTCCTCCTGTAAGCACATAACCAAGAAGTTTCCTGATTTTGGACAGCCTATCTGGATCAGTGATTGCAGAGCAGGTTTCTTCGTCAGTTACTTGTAAAACCGCTGCTGCTTTTGCTCTATGTGTCCAGATTTCAGCATTTACAACATTGCATTGGAGGTCCATTAGAACAGCGCATAGCTCAGACAACAAACCGGGTCTGTCAGTTCCTGTTAGCTCAATCACAGTGAAGTCGGCAGATTGTTTGACACCAATGGATGATATCATTGAGGCAGTAAAGCCAGAAGACTCATCAGTGCCAAGAGACTGTAATAATCACACACCACAATAGAGTTACGAACCACATAATCAAACTAACCGAAAAAAGAAACAAGAGGTTCATCGCTTTACTTACTTTACGGATATATTCAAGAACGAATTCATCAGTGACTTTGTTCCCATCTTGATCAGTAACATTGAAAACATCCATGAACCAGCCACCATCAGAGGAGATATAAGCTTTCTTAATGGTGAGATTAAGATCAGTCAATACTTGAACAACTTCCAAAAGTATTCCATGTTTATTCGCACTATCCACCTGAAAACAAACCACAATGCCCACACGGTCATACATTTTTTCTCTCTACAAAATCTCAAACCCAAATGAAAAATTAACTATCATAAACATTTAAAGGTACCTTAATGACAGTGACATTCTTGCAGACCTCGTTGTCGATCACAACCCTAAATGATAGTCAAATCAAACTCAAGTCTGAATTGAAAAGATAGATCATAATTATGGAAGACCAAAACAGCAATTTGAAGTTAGTCAACAAAACCTTGGTGGATTCACTCTTTTGATGAACTTCGCAATCTCATCATCCATATGGTATGAATAGCTCAAGCAAACATCTGACCAAAACCCAAAAAAAATAGATATTAACATGAATCCAAAAACCAAAAGATTCTCAATCAATTCCTTAAGGGAAAAATATATAAATCGGAAGAAAATCAAACAAAACCCCCAAAAAGAAACTGAAGACCCTCGAAAGAAACAGAGACTAAACCTGGATCGATTACAAACAAACCAAAATAATGAAAAAAAAACATATAATTGAACAAACCCCAGTTTTGGAAATTAGTAATCAGAGACATTCGGGTAAACCAATCATCAAAAGCAGAGAGAAGTAACGAACCCATTTTCGATTCGATCGTGATTATGTAAAGATCTTCGCGTCAGTAAGCAATAAATCAATCAAAAGGGAAAAATGAATTTGTCCCCTTCGATTGATGATCGATGTATAATCTGGAGGAAGAGGACTCTGCGTCTGCGATTACCAGAGAGAAAATCGAAACAGAAAATTGTTAAAATTATGTAGGAAGAAAAAGAAGAAAGGAGTTAATCAATTAAAGAAATGAGATCTCGTTGGTAAAAAAATATTACTCACACTATGCTGTGTTCTGAGGCTCTGACACAAGAATTCAGCCGACACGATTCTCCTCAAAACCTGCAAAGAAGAAAGCGTCCACAAAATGATTTTTTTTTTCTGGTTAAAATTTGTGATTTTGTGATGAGGAAAGAGGAAGGAGTCTACTCATAAAATACACTCGGCGTATATTAGCAGCCGCCCTTGGTTTTCCTTTTTCAAGATATTCACACAGTTACCGGTTTAGGAGATTCCTCTTGATTGGGTAGGGAATCACAAAATAAGGATTTTATTTATCTCTGGTTTAGGAGATTCAATTATTTAAAACATTTCTGGTCAAATTAGTGAAAATCTTTGATTAAGTTCTAACTAATTACATTTACTCATTTGAGTTTGAATGATAATTAAAATGATTACTTTTGGGAATATGGTCAAAATAAAAATAGCATAAAATACAATATAAAATATTAAAAAAGTAATATATTAAAATAACATATTTTTAATTTATCATTTAAAATTTAAAATTTTAAAAATAACATAAATTATTTTACGAAAATTATAAATTAATTACAATAGCTATTTTTGTAATTAAGCAATCGTTTTTTTCGAATATTAGTTTTCAATTTCCAATCAACAACACGAGATCTATAAGACATACTCGAACACATATTTATTTGAGTTTTTTAATTTATAATTTAAAAAAATATCTTATATCAGAAAATTTAATATTTATCTTTAGTATATTCTTTTTATACTATTTTTAAAAATTATGTTTTCATAAATTTCATATTAATCAAAATATTATTTTAATTTATTTTTACCAGAATATAGTAATATTTATTCGTAAGCAGTTTTGTGTTTTATTCTCGTCGATTTATCATGTTATCATAATATTTGTTATAAAAACATTTGATATTAACCTAATGGTCAGTGAAGATTTTTTCAAGGAAAATGTCTTTTGATTAGTTTATGTTCATGAAAGTTGAATACTAATATTTCTTAAATACTTTTGTGTTATTACTATAATTAATTTACCAAATTTATTTATTTTAACAAAGTTTAGAATTTTTTAAAACTTATAACAAGTTTTATGGATTGAAAGTTTGATTATAACTGTTGAAAGAATTCAATAGATATCCATGGTATTGTGAAATTGTTTTTGGTGAACAAATTTGAAAAGAATTCACAGTTTAATACACTATATTGATGATATTTTTGGAACTAACTTTTTGTATATTTTAAAGTATTTCTTTATAATTTATTGAATCCAAAAAAAATAGCAAAACAGAAAAACATGAATTCTTATGCAAGTTAACAAGGACCACATTTTGAGGAAAATGTTTCACAAATCGAACTAAAATGTTCCAATAATTTTGGTAATTTAAATACCCATATATAAATAGTAAAATAATAATAACATATGTTTAAAAGCAAGAAAATAGTAAGATAAAAGATATATGATTACCTATTATCTAATCTAATCTAATATATATTAAAGGAGAAATATTACCGTTCAAATTTGCTGATGTGTTATTATCACATTTACTTTCAGTATTTTTTGTAGTTAAATTAATAACCAATATTTCTTAATTTAAATTAATGAGTTTAATTTTGTTTTTATTTCCAAAAATGATCAATATATTTTCAAATAAATTTTTATATTATATAATTTATTTAATAGTAAATTCAAATTATTTATAATTACTTTGTAGTATGAGTATTATATATATAAATATATTATATACTAAAAATTAATTAAACTAATGTCATTAATTTAAGTAAAACATGTTACAAAATCTTTTATTTAATTCCATTAAAATTTATTTCTAATATTTTATTAGTTTTTATATTTTAAAATTTTAAAAATGTTTATCCTCACAAATATATTTTAAAATCCAATGGATTAAAAAGTTATGAGATTTTAAGATTTTGAATAGAATCAATTGATATTTATAAAAAAATTTATAGTTATATATAACATAAGAAAAATATATGATAAATTTTCTTTATATTTTATTTAAAAATTTATTTAAATATCTATATTAAATTTTGATTGTAAATAGTACATGTACTATCCTAATATATATATATATATATATATATATATATATATATATATATATATATATATATATATATATATATATATATATATAAGAACCGGCTTCACACAAATCAACATTCCAATAAACATAAATTAACCTTAAATTAATATTAGAAAAACCAGTGGTTGAGTTTGAATAGTAATTATAATTCTATTAAAAAGTTTATAATATGAGAAAAATATATATTAAAAAAGAAGACGAAAAAGCATGCTCTTTCGAAGTTCAATGTTTGTAGGGAAAAAGAAAAATGCTTAGAATGAGGGGCCAATGCTGGCCGCATGTTAACATTGGTCGTTATCTTCTTCTTTATTACTCTTTTTTACCTCTCCATTTCTTTTTAAAATAATATTTCTTTTTATCAACCCTTTAAAATAACATTTTCATTTTCTATATTTTTACCACATGTTTTCAAATCTTTTAAGTTTTCTTCTCAAAATAATATCATTAGTTTAAATTTAGGCAATAGAATAAAATATCACTATTTCAAGTTTTGATTTCATATATATCATTAATTATTTAAATTTCTAAAATATCACAAATTTAATATTAAAATAATTAAAAACTTCTTCTTAATAAAAAAGTTAAATTCTAAATTGGAAAAAGTGAATCAATTTTTTTTATATATAGTTTATCTAAGATAAATAATTATTTTCAAATAATAATTTATGCTATTTTTGGAATTTTACTTTTACTGTGATAAATTTGGAAGATAAAGTTAAAATAGTGTTATTTTAGAATATTAATCTTTAAATTTTCAATAATAAAATAAATTTAAAATTAAAATATATTAAAAATTTTAATAAGAAAATTAAACTCTAAATTAAAAAAATATCCAAATATAATGTTTTAAGTTTATGTATAATTTATCTAGAGTAAATAAATATTTTCGTATTTGTGCTATTTTTAAAATTTAATATATTAGATTTGGATAAAATTTGTTTTTAAAATATTATTTTAAAGTATTACTCTCTTTTTAATATAATTGGACATTGGTTTACTAGTTAGCCAATTTTACTAAAAAGGGGAAAAATTCTGATTTTTTAACGTATAATTTTATTTTCAAAATCTAATTTATTTTATCTATATTATTGCCTCATTTTATTTCATAAACTGTTTAGGGCTCCAAACCAAATATTCATATGACTAATGTGAACCGGTCATAACCAACACAATCAATACTTATGTTTTTGGAGGCAATATAGCTTCTTTTGCCTCTGCTGCCTTCTCTGCTACGTACTTAGCTGTTTTCTTGCTTATATCCGTCGCTGTATCATTGGCTTCACCAACTTTTTCAAGAATGAAATCTTTGGCTTTCTCCGCCATTGAAACAGCTTCTTTCTTGGTCTCTTTGCCTTTCTCTGTCACAAAATCCGAAGCTCTCTGAGCATTTTCAGTCAATATGTCTATTGCTTCAACAGCTCTCTCAACAATGAAGTCTTTAACCTCTTGTCCTCTCTGTGCAGACATATGTCCAACTTCACTTCCCTTTTCCTTCACGTACTCGGAAGCCTTCTCTCTTTTTTTGCAAAAAAAGAATGGAAATATAAGCAAAACACAACGTCGATGAAGCAAAATATAAGCAAAAATAGACTTACGATGCATCATCGAGCCATTTAGGGTCGAGATTTGAGTTGCCGGAGTCTCCTTTGACGGCAGCTGGGACCAACCATTTCTTTCGATTAGGAGCAATAGTCATGGTCATATTCTTCCGGCCAACTTTTATAGCTCCGTTGACTACACCGCTTCGCTTTCCTCCATTGATCAAAAACGGAGAACCAATCCCGCTAAGCACAGCTCCGGAGATCGAAATCGCCATGAAAATCTCTTGCCTTTCTTCTTAAAGATGTAGAGAAAGTTAAATTTTTGGGAGCAAAAAGAGTTAAAAAGGGAGAGAGTTTAGTTTATTAGAGTGAGGGAGAAAGTGAGAATCTTTACAAAGGAACCTCAGAGGCTGACGTGGATTAGTTCCTAGCCAATTAGAATCAAGGATATTCCTTTATTAGTTTATATACTTCACATATACTCAATTCCTTGAAAAATACAATTAGTAAATTTTGTCTCATCTTCTCTAATTCATTTATCAATTTTTTCAAATTTTTTTATATATATTTTTTCTCTTAAATTACTATTTATAAATAGTTAACCATTTTGTTTGGAATAATACCCTAAAATTTCATATTTTTAATTTTTTGTTCCAAATATAATATTTTAAAAATAAAATTCCAAAAATATCATAAATAATTATGTAAAATACTTATTTAATCTAAATAAATTATACATAAACTTAAAACATTATATTTGGGTTTATTTTTTAATTTAGAATTTAATTTTTTATTAAAATGAAATTTGATATATTTTAATTTTAAATTTGTGCTATTATTAGAAATTTAAACTAATAATTCTATTTTTGAAACAAAAACTTAAAAATATGTTATTTTAAAAAATTATCCTTTTGTTTTCATCTATTTAATATATTTTCATATAAACAACGAAAATTATTAAATTTTATAATAAATTTATGAATTAGTTAGTTTTTATTGTAAAGAAAACTTGTATATTAACATGCAATTTATTGTTAAAAGAAAATTTAGACATTCAAATTGAATTGGTTAAAGGTAACAGATGGGTTTAATTTGATAACCTATAACCGGTTTTCTTCAAAAAGTTGACAAGATCAAACATAATTTATGACAAAACCGGTGAAGTGAAAGAAAAAAGAAGAGATTATATACTAAATTTCATCAGTTTGATGTCTCAAGATTTATCAACTAAATTTTTACTTTAACACCACTTGGTAACACAATGAATCGACTTATAATAATTTTAAGATCTTATAATAATTTTGATTAGATTTTTTCATATTTATTTAATAGTGATTTCCATAGGATGTTTGAAATATCTCTTTCTTAAACAAAACTGTTTATTGGCTAACCAATCCCAACTATAAAATTTAAATTCTAGGTGAGATTTTATTAAGCAAAGTGAGATAACATTGACATACTTACAAAAAAAATATTTATAAAAACTCAACAAAAAATTATAAAACATTGATTCATATGTAAATTAAACTAATAGAATAAAAAGAAGTTGGACGTTATAAATGCATAAAAAGAGGAGGTCATGTCGGTCGCATGTTACTCTTTATATTTTGTCATCCTTTAATCGAATATATTTAATATATTATTTGAGAAATATTTTTAAAAAATAATTTTAGTTTAATATGTTATTATTAGAAATATTATGATACATATTATTTCTACAGTAAATTTTAAATAAATATATAAATAAATTTAATTTAATAAAATAATTACATTATATGTCATTGTTATTAATTTAATTAGAAAATTAATATATTTTAGGGCAAATGACTAAAATAGCAATATTTCAAAGTTTTGTTCCAAATATAACACTAATCATTTAAATTTCCAAAATAGCACAAATTTAATACTAAAATAATTAAAAATTTCTTTCTAATGAAAAAAATTTAAACCCTAAATTGGAAAAGTGAACCCAAACATTATGTTTTAATTTTATATATAGTTTATTTAAGGTAAATAATTATTTTCACATAACGATTTGTGCTATTTTTAGAATTTTATTTTTAGTGTACTAAATTTGGAAGATACATTTAAAATGGTGCTATTTTAGGATATTACTCTATATTTTATTAAACTAACCAAAAAATACTATTAAGTTCATAAAACCAATTATTTTTATTTTTTTTTACATGTACAAAAATTAATATTAAAAATAATTTTAAATAAAAGTTAAATTTATATAAATATTTAATTTATATTTACTAATAAACAATATTATATAATTTACAAATATTTTTTGGATATAAAAACTAAAAAAAAGTAACAAAACATTGACAATTTTTTTAAATTAATTATAACCAGGAGATAAATAAAAATTAAAAAGGAAAAAAAAAGATAATAGTGTATATAAATTAGAAGGTTGAGTTGTTTGAGATAGAAGGAAAACAGAAATGCGTACATGCCGGTCGCATGATTCTCTATAGTTGTGCATTTTTTTGACATCGTATAGTAAATTAATTTTCAGAATATTTTAGAATCACTAATGAAGCAACAATAAAAAAAATTCGTAATTGGCCCACCAGTATTTTTGAGTTTTTGCTTTTATTTCCAACCATTTTCTAGATCAACTTTTGAACCCTTCTGTTAGATCTCGGTTCTTGAACTACAACGTATAAGATCAACTTTAGATATTTGTTAAAATCGGATGGGGAGCGGAAGAGAATAAAATTTTTTTAGTGATTTGTTAATGATTACAACTTTTGGTTATAAAGCACCTCCGAGCTATTAAATCTTACTCTCCCCCATTTATAACGTTCCTCTTATTTTATACTCTCAGCTCACCTAATCTTCAACGTCTTAATCATTACTTGCTATAAATATTTATAAATATCATTTAATGCCTAAGGAATCTCACCGTCGATTTTGATAATTGATGAGATCAAACGTATCCCTGAAGTGTCCGACGATTCTTCGATAAAAGTGCATCTACTACTTCGATATTGGAGTTTCGGCATGATAGGCCGAACCTATATTGAGCCGAGTTCAGACTTCTTGGAAGATAAAACCCACCTCCAACACCTTCGAGCACTAAACAATGACAATACATTTCAATAATCATGTAGGAGTCGACCAAATTTGACCAAATGTATATGAAAATGGTTAGGAGAAATATCCTGAACACCTTACTTTTTAGTTTGAAAATACCACATATCATTATGTGAAATAATTGATAAACTTAATTAAATTATAAACAAAATAAAAATATTTGATTGTAGATTTATTCTAATTTAGGATTTAAATTTTATTTATTAAAATATATTTTTTTACTTCAAATATTAAATGTATATATATACACATTTTTACTACGGCCATCTCACAGCCAAAAAACAAAAAATTTCAGAAAGAAAAATTTATAACAAAAAGCTTTAAGTTTGTAAGTAAAAAAAGTACACGATTATTAGTAAATTATTAAGATTACAGAAAAAATTAAAAGCTATAAATATTTTCTACAGCTCAACGAATATACATATACAATATTTATGCGTTGCTCATATTAGGCCTGTCATTATTTTTTATTACCCGTGGGTTCCGCCCCGTTTGACCCGTTGGTTGAAGAAAATTTTTTTTTCATATGCGATACGGATGCGGATCGAAATTTTGGTATAGTGGGACATGTGCGAATTTCGTTTTATTATTTTTTGGGTCAGCGGGTATCCGTAAATTTTAGGTCAAAATCGATGTTTAAAATTTGTGTAATTTGATGTTTTAAATTTTGAATTTCGATATATTTGATGTATTAATATTAGATTTATTATTATTTGAATTTATTTTAAGTAATTTTTTTAAAAAAATTTAGGAAATGAAGCGGGGTGAGGGTCACCCATGAATCCGGTAGATTAATGCGGAACGAATACGAGTTTTAAAAAATGACTCGTGAATTTTACGGATAAAAAAAATTTATGAAAAAATCTTCACGCAGGACGGATCATGTGGAATGGGTCCGACCCACTTGACACGACTAACTCATATAGACAAACTAATAGGATGTGTAATAACAACACTTTGTCGCCATAAATTTCAGACGGCATGCTATATTTTAAAAGTTTGAGTTTTTATAATGTTTAAAATTCAATAGTTGAAACACTAAAATATAGTTATGTTGAACCAATAATTATTTATAAATCCAAGAATATTCACGAAATCAGCCAAACATGTTTTTCACGAAAAAGACCAAAACATTTCATTTTAGCTTTTACTTTAAGAAACTACTTTAAAACATTTCTAATAGCCACGCCATATATATATTGTCGTTGCAATGCCTCAATCCTAAGTCCATTCTCCAAAATGAACACAACTAAAGATAAAACCTAAGAAATTTAAAGCAATTACAATTATAAACCCAAACCGAAGAACTAAATTCCCAAAGTAAATAGTCTTAATGGTGATGAAATCCACATGACTAATAAGGAACCTCTTTGGTTTGATCCAACAAAACGCAGCAAATAAACAAGAGTTTTAATTAAAGTTGCCGAGATCACAAGGTAGTTTTATAATGATCTTGTTCGTTGGTGACAGTTGTAGTTACGATTATTACTGCAACTAATACTTAAACTTATTTGAATTAAGCCAAAACAACGGAGTTTATCAACAAAAGACACATGAATTTCAAAGGCAAAAACAATACACAACCTTATTGATTGAAAAAGATACATGAATTTCAAAGTAAAAAACAATACACACAACCTTATTGATCGATAAAACACACATGAATTTCAAAGCCAAGAACAATACCAAATCTTATTGAAACATCAAACCGGATCCTCGTAGTCTATATTCTAAGATCTCATCCAAAGTTTTCGCCATATGAGGAGTAAGATAATTCTTCCAATCACCAACTTCACCTTTCCTAAAGAACATTTTAGAATCGAGACCAATTCTTATTTTACCTTTCTTATTAGTCTCCAATTTGCTCATATTGCTTAGGCTACACAACGACAAGATCTCATCCAACGATCCATTCTCTTCTTCTTCCTTTGTGAACGGATAATTCAAGAACTCGGCAAGTATCTTGATTTGAACATGAGGCTCCTCAATCATCTCTTCATACCTCATAAATAGTATATTCTCCCTATCTTTTAAGCTATCTTTCCAATAGCTTAACACATGTTCCCAATAAGGTCCATATAAGTGAACTCCTCTACAATATGCATCAAATATGAGCTCAAATGTTTCTGGATTCAACTTGGTACGATGCAACATGTTTCTAAAGTGCCAATCAGAGACAAGAGTATCTTTGATACCTCTACACACATATACGACTTTGCAAGGTGAAGAAGAATTTTTGGTGGCTTCATGCAATGCTTGTAAGTGCATGTGTGTAGAAAAGATCATAGGAGAAGGAAACTTTGTGAGGTCTGGAGTTTTGCTACTACTGTATAGTTCGATATCAAGAAATGGGACAAGATCATGAGGGTTTTGTGAGAGCAAAGGATGGAGTTGGGGATTAAGACGGTATTTTTCTCTATGTACAACAGCAAAAACTTGGGATTTTAGCCAAATAGTGCCACTTTTAGGAAAAAAAACAATGATTATATCGGTTTTTGTGGTTGGAAGTGTTTTTGTACGTTAAGTACACTTTCTAGTGGTTTGGGATGCTATCAACAACTTTTGTAATTGTAGAGACCGTAACTATAAAATCTTTGTTTGAAGGTAGAGAAGAGATCAAGTTATTGGTTTCTTGGCTAATGTTGTCGTCTGAAATATAAATTTCTTGAGAAGTCTCCTTTCTATTTCTTTCCGTGAACGCAAAAGGGAGGATTGTGAAAAATAATAAGAAATTCGATATGCTTTAGAAAATTAGATCACACAAGTTTGGATATGTTTATAAAGAAACCAGTTGGGGTTTGTCAACACTTCAATCCACTCTCTTAGTTTTTAATTTGGACATAAAAATCTTATATTAGGGAGAGAAGTGTATTGTTTTATATGTTTATAATATATGAAAAGGAAGCCTCTCTCTCTATATGCTTCTAGGCAACTAGAATGTCAGTGTCTGTATACGTACGTATCAAAAATAACTTGTTTTGAAAGTGTTGAAAGAAAAAACCAAATGAGATTATAATTTAATTTATTAATAGGGGTATTGACTTTGTTTTTAAATAAATGTGACGTATGTTTTGTTTTTTCTTCTTTCGTTTTTCTACTGAAAAAAATATGAAATAATATCAAAAATATTAGTGAAAATTATTTATAAAGAAAATAATTTTGAAGTAAACGATCTCATTTTCCGATCTCAAAAGAAACATAACATACAATATTAGTATGTAACTCAAAAACTTTAAAAAAAAAACAATTGGTTAAAAAGCATGATAAATAGTTAAATAATTAGAACCACAAGCATAAGTTAACTTCCTTAAATATAAGAAGAACCTTAACAAAGTATATGATTTTCACAAAATATATATATGTATCCTTTAGACCAATGAAATGCAAAAAAAACAACTAATTCTATTATTATATTATTATATTGATATGTTAATGTTATATATAATCATAGATAATTATAAAATTTATAGATAACTAAGTTTAGGTTAAATATTAATATATATTTATATCTAAAACATCTTAGAATGTAGAATTTAAATTTACATTCATTTAATAATTCAATAAAAAAGTATTTTACAAGGTAATTATTGGGTCACTAATGTGTTACAAATAGAGATTAAACACTTATATATATAAATTTATTAATATTTACATTAATGAATAATACTTAAAATTATTTGAAGAAACAACCGAGTTTATCGATAAAAACACATGAATTTCAAAGTCAAGAACAATACACAATCTTATTGATCGACAAAATACACGTGAATTTCAAAACCAAGAACAATACACAATCTTATTGATCGACAAAAAACACATGAATTTCAAAATCAAGAACAATACACAATCTTATTGATCGACAAAATACACGTGAATTTCAAAACCAAGAACAATACACAATCTTATTGATCGACAAAAAAACACATGAATTTCAAAACCAAGAACAATACACAATATTATTGAAACATCAAACCGGACCCTCGTAGTCTACATTCTAAGATCTCATCCAAGGTTTTCGCCATATGAGGAGTAAGATGATTCTTCCAATCACCAACTTCACCTTTCCTAAAGTACATTTTAGAATCGAGACCAATTCTTATTGTACCTTTCTTATTAACCTCCAATTTGCTCAGATTACTCATGCTACACAATGACAAGATCTCATCCAACGATCCATTCTCTTCTTCTTCCTTTGTGAACGGATAATTTAAGAACTCGGCAAGTCTCTTGATTTGAACAAGCGGCTCCTCAATCATCTTTTCATATCTCATAAAAAGAACATTCTCCCTATCTTCTAAGCTCTCTTTCCAATAGCTCAACACATGTTCCCAATAAGGTCCATATAAGTGAACTCCTCTACAATATGCATCAAATATGAGCTCAAATGTTTCTGGATTCAACTTGGTACGATGCAACATGTTTCTAAAGTGCCAATCAGAGACAAGAGTATCTTTGATACCTCTACACACATATACGACTTTGCAAGGTGAAGAAGAATTTTTGGTGGTTTCATGCAATGCTTGTAAGTGCATGTGTGTAGAAAGGATCATAGGAGAAGGAAATTTTGTGAGGTCTGGAGTTTTGCTACCACTGTATAGCTCGATATCAAGAAATGGGACAAGATCATGAGGGTTTTGTGAGAGCAAAGGATGGAGTTGGGGATTAAGATGGTATTTTTCTCTATGTACAACAGCAAAAACTAGAGATTTTAGCCAAGTGGTACCACTTTTAGGAAAAGAAGCAATGATGATATCAGTTTTTTGTGGTCGGAAGTGTTTTTGTACGTTAAGAATGTTTTCTAGTGGTTTGGAATAATACCAACAATCTTTGTAATTGTAGAGACTGTAACCCATGAAATCTTTGTCTGAAGGTAGAGAAGAGATCAAGTTCTTGGTTTCTTGGCTAATGTTGTCTTCTTTTATGAAGTCTAGGAGATCAATTTCTTGAGAAGTCTCCATTGTGATTTTCTATTTTTCTCTGTGAACACAAAAGGGAAGATTGTGAAAAATTATAAGAGCTTCAATATGCTTTAGACAATTCGATCACACAAATTTGGATATGTTTATAAAGAAACTAGTTGGGGTTTGTCAACACTTCAATCCACTATCTCTTAGTTTTTAATTTGGACATAAAAATCTTATCTTGAGACTTGTATTTTCTATATGTTTATAGGCAATATGTTTCTAGGCAAGTAGAATGTCAGTGTCTGTATACGTACATCTCAAAAATAACTTGTTTTGAAAGTGTTGAAAGAAAAAACTAAATGAGATTATAATTTAATTGATTAATTGGGGTATTGACTTTGTTTTTAAATAATGTGACGTATGTTTTGTTTTTTTTCTTTCGCTTTTATACTGAAAAAATATGAAATAATATCAAAAAATTTAAAGAAAAATATTTACAAAGAGAATAATTTTGTAATAAACGGTCTCATTTTGAAAAAACAATAGTTTAAAAAATATGATAATATTAGTATACAAGACTTCAATAATATTGTGGATACAAAAAAAGATAGAAAAAATATTATTATATTAGTATATGAATGTTATATATAATCTTAGATAATTATTAAATTTATAGATAACTAAGTTTAGATTAATAAGTGTAAAACTTCCTAGAATGTAGAATTTAAATTTGCATTCATTTAATAATTAAATAAAATGTATTTTACAAGGTAATTATTGGGTCAGTAATGTGTTACATCACTCCAAACAAACAAGAAATTATATTTATACCCGCATTTTGTGCAAAAAATATTTGGATATTATAATTAATTAATTAATTAGTATAAATTAGATATTTACATAAATTATTTTATAATATTTTTTGAATATACACAAATAATACATAAATATTTTAAAATTTATACTTTAGTTATGTATTATTATATAATTTAATTTATTTTGTTATCATGTATTTAAAAATTTTTATTTATATGATATATTATTAATTATACATATTATTATATCATTGAATTCAAAAATATTTCTATAATTTAAATAAATTATATATGTCATTGATTTTATAATAAAATATATTAATTTTCTAACCAAATTAATAATAGTAGGATATATTGTAATTATTTTAATAACTTAAATCAATTATATTTATTTGATATTTTTTTTTTTATGTCATCTTATTTTTAATATTATAGTAAGAAGAACAATACAAAGATAAAATACGATTTTGATATACATAGTTGGTAGGAACTCGTTCTCCATACACAAAAACTTTAAAATAATTTTTTTTACAAATTTAATAATATTTTTAATTAGTTTAATAAAATATATTAATTTTTTAACCAAAATAATAATAAGGACATATATTATAATTATTCTAATAACTTAAACATTTATATAATTATTTTAAATTTATTATGGTGATGACACATAATATATTTGTGTTAATAACATGTTAAAATAAATTTATATTTTTAAAATATTCTTCTAATAATATATTAGGAATTGGTTCTTTGAATTAGGAAATACTTATAAGATGTTGACCAGATATTATGGTGGACTCACAATAAAATAACAAAAACATATTTTATTTTTTGAATATTTTAAAATTTTATATATTTTGAAAATGATATCATATTTAACAAATTTGAAAAATAACTTTTTATAAAGTGAATGACAATAATACTATCATAAATTTTGAGAATTTATATTTCAAATATATTTATTTTTGATTTTCATTTCTAAATAAAATATAATTTTTTGAAACAATAATTATTTTAGTTTTTCATTTTCGATATTAAAATTTACTCCTATATTTATCACCTATCAGCTCAAACTCTACATATACATATTTTTATTAATTAAAATTTAAACCTCAAATCTTAAGAATATTAGGGTAATAACCTAAAAATGATGGATTTTATCTATTATGTTCTCCTTATATTTATGTTACTTAATTAAAAATGAAATTATATATTTTCCTTTATTTTTAATATTAAATTAGATTTAAATTAGGTTCCATTTATTAAAGGTATTTTGGCCATTTTTAGATATTTTGAAACATTGATTACTTTTCAAAATGTTGGGAATATTAAACTAAATATTTGAATTTAGTTATAATATATAGCCTATAATTTGTTGTAGTGTCGCTAAATTTAAACACCAAAAACTATAATCTAAAACCAAATACCCAAATCTAAAAAACAAAAATCATACAACCATTCATGGGTTAATCCCTATCATATACGTGGCATAACATTCTTGTCGTAAAAAACATTTCTTAGACAACAACTAAATAAAAGTGACGAAAAAAAGAAAAGTTTATTTGTAAAGAAGTTAATGTTTTAATTTTATTTGTAATTTATTATAAAAAATAATTATTTTTATATAAAATTTGTGATAATTTTGGAATTTAAAATTTAGTGTGCTAAATTTTAAACAAGAAAAAACTTAAAACATGTTAATTTTGGATATTACTTAAAAATAATAATTTTTTTAGTGTAAAAATAAGAATTAGCGACAATCTTTTAAAATTTGTACATAAATAAATAAATTTTACATAAATAATTATATATTGCTATTAACATTTATTTTTAATCATAATTTCAAATCTATGGGTTTATTATTTAGCTTTTCTAATATAATATTATTTGAAATTAAATTATAGATGAGTAGAGATTAAACACCTATATATATATATATTTAAATTTAGTAATATTTACATTAACAAGTAATATTTAAAATTATTTGAACTAAGTCCAAGCAACAGAGTTCATCGATAAAGTAACAAAAACAAAATTTATTTTTAAAAATAAATTTTAATATTTTATAAATTTATATATTTTGAAAATAATCTCATTTTTAACAAATTTGAAAATCATTTTTTAAAAAATGAAAGACAATAATAACAACATAAATTTTGAGAATTTATATTTCAAATAAATTTATTTTGGATTTTCAGTTCTAAATAAAATATATTTTTCAAAATAATAAATATTTTACTTTTTAATTTTTGATATTAAATTTACTCCTATATTTATCAACAATAAGCTCAAACTCTACATATATATATTTTTTTTATTAATTAAAATTTAAACCTCAAATCAAATCTTAAGAATATCTCAGTTTTTTTTTTGCCTTCAAGAATATCTCAGTTTAATAACCTAAAAATGATGGATGTTCTCTTATATTTATATTAACTAATAAAAACGAAATAATGTATTTTTCCATTATTTTTAATATTTAAATTTGGTTCTTTTTATTAAAGGTATTTTGGCCATATTAGATACAAAAAGTTTAGTTTCTAAATTTTTTGAAACAAGAATTACTTTTCAAAATATTGGGAATATTAAGAGCAATGGTCATGGTCATATTCTTCCGACCAACTTTTATAGGGCTATTGACTACACTGCTTCGCTTTCCTCCACTGATCAAAAACAGAGAACCAATCCTGCTAAACACAGCTCCGGAGATCGAAAACATTTTTAGGATATCGAAATCATTTTTAGGATATCGAAATCATTTTTAGGATATCGAAATCATTTTTAGGATATCGAAATCATTTTTAGGATATCGAAATCATCTGTCGGTTGTAACTAATAAACAAACATGACTAATATTATTTCAATTTTATATATATCATATGCGTTAGAAAAATTAGCCAAATTTTTTTTACAAATTTTATATAAATAAATAATTTTTACGTAAATAATCATATATGCTATTAACATTCATTTTTAATCATAATTTCAAATCTATGGATTCATTATTTAGCTTCTTTAATATAATATTATTTGAAAAAACAACCGAGTTCATCGACAAAAAAACACATGAATTTCAAAGTCAAGAACAATTCACACACTTATTGATCGACATAATACACATTAATTTCAAAGACAAGAACAATACACAATCTTATTGATCGACAAAAACACATGAATTTCAAAATATAAAACGATATACAACCTTATTGATCGACAAAAAAACACATGAATTTCAAAACCAAAAACAATACACAATATTATTGAAACATCAAACCGGACCCTCGTAGTCTACATTCTAAGATCTCATCCAAGGTTTTCGCCATATGAGGAGTAAGATGATTCTTCCAATCACCAACTTCACCTTTCCTAAAGTACATTTTACAATCGAGACCAATTCTTACTGTACCTTTCTTATTAACCTCCAATTTGCTCAGATTACTCATGCTACACAATGACAAGATCTCATCCAACGATCCATTCTCTTCTTCTTCCTTTGTGAACGGATAATTTAAGAACTCGGCAAGTCTCTTGATTTGAACAAGCGGCTCCTCAATCATCCTTTCATATCTCATAAAAAGAACATTCTCCCTATCTTCTAAGCTCTCTTTCCAATAGCTCAACACATGTTCCCAGTAAGGTCCATATAAGTGAACTCCTCTACAATATGCATCAAATATGAGCTCAAATGTTTCTGGATTCAACTTGGTACGATGCAACATGTTTCTAAAGTGCCAATCAGAGACAAGAGTATCTTTGATATCTCTACACACATATACGACTTTGCAAGGTGAAGAAGAATTTTTGGTGGTTTCATGCAATGCTTGTAAGTGCATGTGTGTAGAAAGGATCATAGGAGAAGGAAACTTTGTGAGGTCTGGAGTTTTGCTACCACTGTATAGCTCGATATCAAGAAATGGGACAAGATCATGAGGGTTTTGTGAGAGCAAAGGATGGAGTTGGGGATTAAGACGGTATTTTTCTCTATGTACAATAGCAAAAACTAGAGATTTTAGCCAAGTAGTACCACTTTTAGGAAAAGAAGCAATAATGATATCGGTTTTTTGTGGTCGGAAGTGTTTTTGTACGTTAAGAACATTTTCTAATGGTTTGGGATAATACCAACAACCTTTGTAATTGTAGAGATCGTAACCCATGAAATCTTTGTCTGAAGGTAGAGAAGAGATCAAATTCTTGGTTTCTTGGCTAATGTTGTCATCGTTTATGAAATCTAGGAGGTGAATTTTTTCAGAAGACTCCATTGTGATTTTCTATTTTTCTCTGTGAACACAAAAGGGAAGATTGTGAAAAATTATAAGAGCTTCAATATGCTTTAGACAATTCGATCACACAAATTTGGATATGTTTATAAAGAAACTAGTTGGGGTTTGTCAACACTTCAATCCACTATCTCTTAGTTTTTAATTTGGAGATAAAAATCTTATCTTGAGACTTGTATTTTCTATATGTTTCTAGGCAAGTAGAATGTCAGTGTCTGCATACGTACATCTCAAAAATAACTTGTTTTGAAAGTGTTGAAAGAAAAAACTAAATGATATTATAATTTAATTGATTAATTGGGGTATTGACTTTTTTTTTAAATAATGTGACGTATGTTTTGTTTTTTCTCTTTCGTTTTTATACTGAAAAAATATGAAATAATATCAAAAATTTTAAAGAAAATTATTTACAAAGAGAATAATTTTGTAAAAAACGGTCTCATTTTGAAAAAACAATCGTTTAAAAAATATGATAATATTAGTATACAAGACTTCAATAATATTGTGGATACAAAAAAAAGATAGAAAAAATATTATTATATTAGTATATGAATGTTATATATAATCTTAGATAATTATTAAATTTATAGATAACTAAGTTTAGATTAATAAGTGTAAAACTTCCTAGAATGTAGAATTTAATTTTGCATTCATTTAATAATTAAATAAAATGTATTTTACAAGGTAATTATTGGGTCAGTAATGTTACATCACTCCAAACAAACAAGAAATTATATTTATACCCGCATTTTGTGCAAAAAATTATTTATATATTATAACTAATTAATTAATTAATTAGTATAAATTAGATATTTACATAAATTATTTTATAATATTTTTTGAATATACACAAATAATACTTAAATACTTTAAAATTCATATATTAATTATCTATTATTATATAATTTAATTTATTTTGTTATCATGTATTTAAAAATTTTTATTTATATAATATATTATTAATTATACATATTATTATATCATTGAATTCAAAAATATTTCTATAATTTAAATAAATTACATATGTCATTAATTTTATAATAAAATATATTAATTTTCTAACCAAATTAATAATAGTAGGATATATTGTAATTATTTTAATAACTTAAATCAATTATATTTATTTGATATTATTTATTTGTTTTTTATGTCATCTTATTTTTAATATTATAGTAAGAAGAACAATACAAAGATAAAATACGATTTTGATATACATAGTTGGTAGGAACTCGTTCTCCATACACAAAAACTTTAAAATATTTTTTTTTTACAAATTTAATAATATTTTTAATTAGTTTAATGAAATATATTAATTTTTTAACCAAAATAATAATAATGACATATATTATAATTATTCTAATAACTTAAACATTTATATAGTTATTTTAAATTTATTATGGTGATGACACATAACATATTTGTGTTAATAACACGTTAAAATAAATTTATATTTTTAAAATATTCTTCTAATAATATATTAGGAATTGGTTCTTTGAATTAGGAAATACTTATAAGATGTTGACCAGATATTATGGTGGACTCACAATAAAATAACAAAAACATATTTTATTTTTTGAATATTTAAAAATTTTATATATTTTGAAAATGATATCATATTTAACAAATTTGAAAAATAACTTTTTATAAAGTGAATGACAATAATACTATCATAAATTTTGAGAATTTATATTTCAAATATATTTATTTTTGATTTTCATTTCTAAATAAAATATATTTTTTTGAAACAATAATTATTTTAGTTTTTCATTTTCGATATTAAAATTTACTCCTATATTAATCACCTATCAGCTCAAACTCTACATATACATATTTTTATTAATTAAAATTTAAACCTCAAATCAAATCTTAAGAATATTAGGGTAATAACCTAAAAATGATGGATTTAATATATTATGTTCTCCTTATATTTATGTTACTTAATTAAAACGAAATTATATATTTTCCTTTATTTTTAATATTAAATTCAATTTAAATTAGGTTCCATTTATTAAAGGCACTTTGGCCATTTTTAGATATTTTGAAACATGGATTACTTTTCAAAATGTTGGGAATATTAAACTAAATATTTTAATGAGTAATATCTTAAAATAGCACTTTTTAAAGTTTTTCTTCCAAATCTAGCATCATAAAATTAAATTTCCAAAATAGCATAAATACTTATGTGAAAATATTTATTTATTCTAAATAAATTATACATAAACTTAAAGTATTGTATTTGGGTTCATTATTTTCAATTTAGGGTTTAATTTTTTTCTATTAAAATATAGTTTTAATGCATTTTAATCTTAAATTTGTGCTATTATTGGAAATTTAAACTAATGATGCTATTTTTGGAACAAAAACTTAGAAATGTGCTATTTTAGACATTTGCCCTATTTTAGTTTAGTTATAATATATAGCCTATAATTTGTTGTAGTGTCGCTAAATTTAAACACCAAAAACTATAATCTAAAAAACAAAAATCATACAACCATTCATGGGTTAATGCCTATCATATACGTGGCATAACATTCTTGTCGTAAAAAACATTTCTTAGACAATAACTAAATAAAAGTGACGAAAAAAAGAAAGGTTTATTTGTAAAGAAGTTAATGTTTTAATTTTATTTGTAATTTATTATAAAAATTAATTATTGGACAATTGACTAAAATAGCACCATTTCAAGTTTTTGTTCCAAATATAGCACTAGTCATTTAAATTTCCAAAAATAGCATAAATTTAATACAAAAATAATTGAAAACTTATTACTAATGAAAAAAATTTAAACCCTAAATTGGAAAAAGTGAACCCAAACATTATGTTTTAATTTTATATATATTTTATTTAAGGTAAATAATTATTTTTACATAACAATTTATGCTATTTTGGGAATTTTGGTTTTATTGTGCTAAATTTGGAAGATAAACTTAAAATGGTGCTATTTTAGGGTATTACTCTTAATTATTTTTATATAAAAATTTGTGCTAATTATAAAATTTAAAATTTAATATGCTAAATTTTAAATAAAAAACTTAAAAGCATACTAATTTTAGATATTACTTAAAAATAATAATTCCTTATAATGTAAAAATAAGAATTAGCGACAATCTTTTAAAGTTTTTACATAAATAAATAATTTTTACGTAAATGAAAACATAATTAAAATGAATTTATAAAGAATTTTTTTTTCTCCTTTATCATGCGACGAGAATCGCGAATTATCCAGCCACTTCTTCGACGACAGTTTTCCTTTAATTTTCGTTGTCGATGTGAAATTCTCTTCCATTCGAAGAGTACTGTCCGTCGATTTAAGACGGTTTTACAGATTCTTCTCCTTTTTAATTCCAATATTTGTTTCTTCTCTTCGATCCTTTCATTCCATCTTTACTCCGATCCTCTGCAAATTTACCATCTCATGGCTGATTTACTATCCAAGCGCATGCAGGATGTCACTCTTGGAATCTCAGAGCCGATCATCACCCTTCCTCTGGAATTATACACTCAAGCGGCCAAGAAACCCGATTTTCCTTAATTGGAAAACCGGTTAACCCCTGGAAACAAAATCTCTAGACACTAATGACTACACTCCTTCGGTTATGGAGCGTCGGCGAAGTAGTCATTTCTCGGATTATCTAAGGAAACAAAATCCAATTTTTGTTTCAAACTGAAGAAAATCTAATTACGATTCTCCGGCGAAGCCCTTGGTCGTTCAACGAATGGATGGTGGTGTTGCAAAAATGGACTCCGACGATCTCCAATGATGACATGAAGAACATCTCCTTCTGGATTCAAATTCGTGATAATCTTTATCGGCGGTACCCATCCAATACTTAACCTACCCAATAAGTTCAAACTCTACATAAACATATTTTTATTAATTAAAATTAAAATTTCAAATCAAATCTTAAGAATATCTAAGTTTAATAACCTAAAAATGATGGATTTATATTTATGTTAATTAATAAAAACGAAATAATGTATTTTTCCATTATTTTTAATATTTAAATTAGGTTCTATTTATTAAAGGTATTTTGGCCAGGTACAAAAAGTTTAGTTCCTAAATTTTTTGAAACAAGAATTACTTTTCAAATTGTTGGGAATATTAAGAGCAATGGTGATGGTCATATTCTTCCGACCAACTTTTATAGCTCCGTTGATCAAAAACAGAGAACCAATCCTGCTAAGCACAACTCCAGAGATCAAAATCATTTTCAAGATATCGAAATCATCGGTCAGTTGTAACTAATAAATAAATGAGTAATACCCTAAAATAATACTATTTTAAGTTTATCTTCTAAATTTAGCACACTAAAATTAAAATTCCAAAAATATCACAAATTATTATGTGAAAATAATTATTTACCTTAGGTAAACTATATATAAAATTAAAACATAATGTTTGGGTTCACTTTTTCCAATTTAGGGTTTAAATTTTTTTCATTAGGAATAAGTTTTTAATTATTTTAATATTAAAAATTTGTGCTATTTTTAGAAATTTAAATTACTAGTGCTACATTTGGAACAAAAACTTGAAATAGTGCTATTTTAGTCAATTGCTCTAAATAAATCTGACTAATATTATTTTCAATCTCATATATATCATATGCGTTAAAAAAATTAGCCACAATTTTTTTCAAATTTTAAACAAATAATTACATTTTACGTAAATAATTATATATGCTATTAACATTCATTTTTAATCATAATTTCAAATATATGGATTCATTATTTAGCTTATTTAATATAATAATATTTGAAATAAAATTATAGACAAATAGAGATTAAACAATTCTATACATATATATATATATATATATATATTTAAATTTATTAATATTTACATTAACGAATAATATTTAAAATTATTTGAAGAATCAACCGAGTTCATCGACAAAAAACATATGAATTTTAAAGTCAAGAACAATACACAATTTTTGATCGACAAAAGACACATGAATTTCAAAGCCAAGAACAATACACAACCTTATTGATCGACAAAAGACACATGAATTTCAAAGCCAAGAACAATACACAATCTTATTGAAACATCAAACCGGATCCTCGTAGTCTACATTCTAAGATCTCATCCAAAGTTTTCGCCATATGAGGAATAAGATGATTCTTCCAATCACCAACTTCACCTTTCCTAAAAAACATTTTAGAATCGAGACCAATTCTTACTGTACCTTTCTTATTAACCTCTAATTTGCTCGGATTACGCATGCTACACAACGACAAGATCTCATCCAACGATCCATTCTCTTCTTCTTCTTTTGTGAACGGATAATTCAAGAACTCGGCAAGTCTCTTGATTTGAACACGAGGCTCCTCAATCATCTCTTCATATCTCATAAAAAGAACATTCTCCCTATCTTCTAAGCTATCTTTCCAATAGCTTAACACATGTTCCCAATAAGGTCCATATAAGTGAACTCCTCTACAATATGCATCAAATATGAGTTCAAATGTTTTTGGATTCAACTTGGTACGATGCAACATGTTTCTAAAATGCCAATCAGAGACAAGAGTATCTTTGATATCTCTACACACATATACGACTTTGCAAGGTGAAGAAGAATTTTTGGTGGCTTCATGCAATGCTTGTAAGTGCATGTGTGTAGAAAAGATCATAGGAGAAGGAAACTTTGTGAGGTCTGGAGTTTTGCTACTAGGGTATAGTTCCATCTCAAGAAATGGGACAAGGTCGTGAGGGTTTTGTGAGAGCAAAGTATGGACTTGGGGATTAAGACGATATTTTTCTCTATGTACAATAGCAAAAACTAGGGATTTTAGCCAAGTAGTACCACTTTTAGGAAAAGAAGCAATGATGATATCGGTTTTTTGTGGTCGAAAGTGTTTTTATACGTTAAGAACGTTTTCTAATGGTTTGGGATAATACCAACAACCTTTGTAATTGTAGAGATTGTAACCCATGAAATCTTTGTCTGAATGTAGAGAAGAGATCAAGTTTTTGGTTTCTTGGCTAATGTTGTCGTCTTTCATGAAATTTGGAAGGTAAATTTCTTGAGAAATCTCCATTGTGGTATTCTATTTGGAGGATTGTGAAAAATAATAAGAACTTCGATATGTTTATAAAGAAACTAGTTGGGGTTTGTCAACACTTCAATCCACTATCTCTTAGTTTTTAATTTGGAGGTAAATATCTTATCTTAAGGAAAAACTTGCATTGTTTTATATGTTAATTATCTATGAAAAGGAAGCATCTCTCTCTATATGTTTCTAGGCAAGTAGAATGTCAGTGTTTGTACACGTACGTCTCAAATATAACTTGTTTTAAATGTGTTGAAAGAAAAAACCAAATGAGATTATAATTTAATTTATTAATAGGGGTATTGACTTTTTTTTTTAAATAATGTGACGTATGTTTTGTTTTTTTTTTCTTTCGTTTTTATATAGAAAAAAAATATGAAATAATATCAAAAATTTTAATGAAAATCATTTATAAAGAGAATAATTTTGAAGTAAACGGTCTCATTTTTCGGTCTCAAGAGAAACATAACATACAATATTAGTATGTAACTTATTAATATACATTGCTATTGTAAACTGGTATTTGATAAACCAGTCCTCAATTGTTTCGGTTTAGTTCTTGGTTTAGTTTTTGTATATAAATGATACACATTGTATTAACTCACAAATAATACAATGTGTATCGTTTATATACAAAGGCTAAACCAAGAACTAAACCGAAACAATTGAGGACTGGTTTATCAAATACCAGTTTATAATAGCAATGTATATTAATATAACTCAAAAACATTAAAAAAAAAAACAATTGGTTAAAAAGCATGATAAATAGTTAAATAATTAGAACCACAAGCATAAGTTAACTTCCTTAAATATAAGAAGAACCTTAACAAAGTATATGATTTTCACAAAACATATAGGTTAGACCAATGAAATGCAAAAAAAAAATACTAATTATTTGGGTTAGACATCCGTAAAAACCTTAACAAAATATATGATTTTAATGTTTGACAAAAATTATAAAAGTCTTAAATAATGTTGTGGATACAAAAAAAGATAAAAAGAAATATTATTATATTGATATGTGAATGTTATATATAATCATAGATAATTATAAAATTTATAGATAACTAAGTTTAGGTTAAATATTAATATATATTTATAATCTAAAACATCCTAGAATGTAGAATTTAAATTTACATTCATTTAATAATTCAATAAAAAGTATTTTACAAGGTAATTATTGGGTCACTAATGTGTTACATCACTCCAAATAAACAAGAAACTAAATTTAGACCCGCACCTGCAAGAAAAAAATATTTGTATATTATAATTAACTAATATAAATTAGATATTTAGATAATTTATTTTTAATATTTTGAATATACACAAATAATACGTAAATATTTTAAAATTTATATATTAATTATTTATTAATACATAATAAATTTATTTACTTGTCTTTTATTTAAAGATTTATATATATATAATATATTATTATTATAGATATTATTATGTCATTGAATTCAAAAAATATTTCTATAATTTAAATAAATTACATATGTCATTGATTTTATAGTAAAATATATTGATAAATTAATAGTACTGAGATATAGTATAACTATTTTAATAACTTAAATTAATTATATTTATTTAAAATTATTTGTTTTGTATGTCATTCGATTTTTAATATTATAATCAAAAAAAGAATACAAAGAAAAAATATGATTTTGATATACATAGTTGGTAGGAACTCGTTCTCCATATATAAAAATTTAAAAATAATTATTTTTTACGAATTTAATAATTTTTTTTATTAGTTTATTAAATATATTAATTTTTAACCAAATTAATAAAAATAACATATATATATTATAATTATTCTAATAATTTAAACTTATTTATATATTTATTTTAAACTCATTGCGGTGATGATACGTCATCATGATATTTATGTTAATAACACGTTAAGATAAAATTATTTTTTAAAAATATTCCTCTAATAGTATATTAGGAAGTGGTTCTTTCAATTCGAAGGTACTTATGTGATGTTGAAGGAGACATTATGGTGGACTCAAAATAAAGTAACAAAAAAAAATTATTTTTTAAGAAGAAATTTGACTATTTTAAAATTTTATGTATTTTGAAAATGATCTCATATTTAACAAGTTTGAAAACTAATTTTTTATAAAGGGAAAGACAATAATACCATAATAAATTTTGAGAATTTATATTTCAAATATATTTATTTTGGATTTTCAGTTCTAAATATAATATATTTTTTCAAATCAATAAATATTTTACTTTTTGATTTTCGATATTAAAAAATCATACAACTATTCATGGGTTAATCCCTATCATATAAGTGGCATAGCATTCTTGTCGTAAAAAACATTTTTTAGACAAGAACTAAATAAAAGTGACGAAAAAAGAAAAGTTTATTTGTAAAGAAGTTAATATTTTAATTTTATTTGTAATTTATTATAAAAAGTAGTTATTTTATATAAAAATTTGTGATAATTTTGGAATTTAAAATTTAATATGCTAATTTAAAAAAAACTTAAAAATATGTTAATTTTGGATATTACTTAAAAATAATAATTTCTTATAGTGTAGCTATTAATTAACTATTTGAATATAAACATAGAATACATGTTGTTAATAACAAGAAAATTTGATAACATTATATATCTTTGTCAATTTGGGTTTACTTAAAGTAAATAAATTTACAATAGTAAAGTCCATATTATTTTTTTTAACTTTTATCCTACGATCAAGAGATATTAATGTTGGTTCCATTTTGAATTTAGCTATAACAAATAATCTAATAATTTGGTTGACTATTAGCTTATGTAATAATAAAATACATGTTGCTAATAATAAATAAAATTTGGAAAGGGAGAATGCACAAGTATTAATATATCTAGTAATAACTTAAAATAATATTTTATAAAGTTTTTATTCCAAATTTAGTATTTTAAATTTAAAAATTCAGTAATAACATAAATTAGATTTATACCCACACATAGGAAAAAATATTCGTAAATTATATAATATTATTTATTACAAATTATAAATTAAATATTTATATAATTTTAACTTTTATTTAAAATTATTTTTAATTTCTGTATATGTAAATCAAAGAAAGAAAAATAATTTTTTGTACGAATTTAATAGTATTTTTTGTTATTTTAATAAAATATATTAATTCTCTAACCAAATTAATAACAATGACATATATCGTAATTATTCTAATAACTTAAACTCATTTCTATATTTTGTTTGAAATTCACTGAGGTGATGATATGTCAACATAAAATTTCTGTTAATAATAAGTTAGGATAATGTTATTTTTTTAAAATGCTTCTCAAATAATATACTAAGATGTTTATATAATTTTAACTTTTATTTAAAATTATTTTTAATAATAAATTTTATATATGTAAATTAAAAAAAGAAAAATAATTGCTTTTTACGAATTTAATAGTTTTTTTGTTAATTTAATAACATATATTAATTCTCTAACCAAATTAATAACAATCGCATATATCGTAATTATTTTACTAATTTAAACCTATTTATATATTTTATTTGAAACTCACTTAGGTGATGACACGTCAACATGACATTTATGTTAATAACACGTCAAGGTAAGCTTATTTTCTTAAAATGCTCTTCAAATAATATATCAGGGATTATTTTGTGAAAATACATATATATTATAAAAATTATAAATATAATTAAAATATTATATTTGGGTTTTTTTTAAAAAATTATGGTTTAATTATTCTTTATCAGAAAGAAGTTTTAAAGTATTTTAATACTAAATTTAGAGTAATACTATAAAATAGTATAATTTTAAGTTTATCTTCCAAATTTAACACAATAAAAAGAAAATTTCCAAAATATCCAAATTATTATGTGAAAATATTTATTTAACTTAAATAAATTATATATAAAATAAAAATATAATATTTGTGTTCACTTTTTCTAATTTAGTATTAAAATTTTTTTCATTAAGAAGAATTTTTTAATTATTTTAACATTAATTTTGTATTATTTTTAAAAATTTAAATAATTAATGTTATATTTGAAACCAAAACTTGAAATAGTGGTATTTTATTCAATTATCCATAGATTTATTTTATTTTTAGAAATTTAAATTAAAATTATTATATTTATAATAAACTTTTAAAATAATATTATTTTTATCAGTTACCATAATATATTCTTGTCGATTTAATTTGGTTTTGCATAGAGTGAATAAATGTACAATAGTGGTGTCCAATTTCTTTTGTTATATTACGTTAATGTCGGTTCTGTTATATCAGACAATTTGATCATTTCTCGATGTGATCTTGTTTTTAAGATAAGAACGAAAATCAAAGAGAGACAAAAACTAGCACGAAACTAAGAAGATTTATTAGATATGTTCATTTGGATTTTAAGTTCGCGTGACGATTTTATTCAAATCGGTTAAATAAATCCAATGTCTAATTTTTGTTCGTATAATCTGTTTACATAAATGTAGGTAGATGTCTAGACGTTAAGCACCATCCAATCATGACGATTTTTTTCAAATCGGTTAAATAAATTGGATATCCGATTTTTTTCAAATCGGTCAAACAAATCGAATGTCCAATTTTTTTTTCATATAATCTGATTAGACATATGCTAGCCCCCTAAGTGATAGCCTAATCTTTTTGTTTTTATTTTTATTTTCTAGATATTTTTTAAAAATTTCAGATGAAAATTTAATTTAAATTATATTGATAAAGTAAATAAAATTCTAATATACTGAATCTAAAAAATTAGTTTTATTGTGTTTTATAAAATTTTAAATCTAAATTATATTATATTTATAAATAATTATAAATTCTCGTATATATAGTAAAATAAATAAATTGAAAACTATATTTCGCGTAATCACCGAGTAATTTCCAAATTTTTTTGTTAGACGTTAGATCCATTCAACAATTCGACTAACGTTTAACACGTATTCGAACATTGGATATATACATAATAGGATTGATTTGCTTAAGTAAAAACAAATATAGGATTTGATTTTGTGCCGCTTGAAATGAAGCAATTGCTAGTAATACGTGTACAAACATTAAAATTTAGACACTCGTCTCTTCTCTAGAACACACACACGTATGTATTATATGATGATGAATCAATTTGTCTCAAACAACAAACATAAACTTTTTCATCTTCTTTACTATATATAGTCTTAACTTTGATGAATATACAGAAATAATAAAAACACAATGGCTGCTTCTCAAAAACTTCACATTCCACACTTCATGAAGGACGATAACGTTAGCCAAGAATGCAAAAACTTGATCTCTTCTCTTCATTCGGACAAAGATTCAAAAGGCTTTGATCTTTACAACTATGAAGGTTGTTGGTATTATCCCAACACACTTCAAGCTGTTCTTGATGTCCAAAAACACTTCAAGCCAAGAAATACAGACATAATCCTCGCTTCTTTGCCTAAATCTGGCACTACATGGCTCAAATCCTTGGCCTTTTCAGTTGTCAACAGAGAAAAATACCGAGAAAATCCTCAAATCCATCCTTTGTTATCACAAAACCCTCATGACCTAGTTCCATTTCTTGAACTTGAGTTATACGCTAGAAATCAAACTCCAGATCTCACAAAGTTTCCTTCTCCTATGTTGTTTTCAACACACATGCACTTACATACGTTACGTGAAGCCACCAAGAAGTCTTCTTCACCTTGTAAAATCGTTTACGTGTGTAGGGATATCAAAGATACATTAGTCTCCGGTTGGCATTATAGAGACATGTTGCATCGCACCGAGAATACGAATCACACAACTCTTGAGCTCATGTTTGATTCATATTGCAAAGGAGTTCACTCATATGGACCTTACTGGGAACATGTATTGAGCTATTGGAAAGGGAGTTTGGAAGATAAAGAGAATGTTCTTTTCTTGAAGTATGAAGAGATAATCGAGGAGCCTTGTTTTCAAGTTAAGAGACTCGCAGAGTTCTTGAATTATCCTTTCACAAAGGAAGAAGAAGAGAGTGGATCAATGGAGGAGATCTTGAAGCTGTGTAGTTTGCGTAATTTGAGAGATTTGTCGATCAACAAGAAGGGGAAAACAAGAATTGGCGTAGATTCTAAAGCTTTCTTTAGGAAAGGTGAAGTTAGTGATTGGAAGAATCATCTCACTCCTTTTATGGCGAAAACTCTTGATGAGATCGTGAAATATAAACTACGAGAGTCGACTTTGAAGTTTTAGTAACTTGTTTGGTTTATGTTCGTAAGTTGTTGACGACTTTCTTGTTGAACTACTCAATGTAAATAGATGCCAGTTTAAGAGGTTAGTCCAATCGTTTGTTGGACTAAGTAGTAGTAAGTGGAACACAAGTCTCTTTGTACCAAAGATAATACAATAAAATAAAAAGTTTTAGAGATACTAAAGGATGAACATTTCTGCAGAAATTCTCCCACAATTTCTGTTTCTTTTATCTTCTTTTTTTCACAACAATAAGGATGTAACTAGCTATAAAATATAGAGCAATCTATACATAAATCACTTTTTAATTTTTTTTGGTTCCAAATGTATAGCCATCAATTTAACTTTTTAAAAGTATCATAGCATATTTTTAACATTTTATTCAAATTTAATATTTTAAATTTTAAATTTTAAAAATAACATAAATTATTTTATAAAAATAAATATTTACCATAACTAAATTATAAATATAATTAAAATATTATATTTAAATTTTTTTAATTTTTATTAAAAATAAATTTAAAATATTTTAATATTAAACTTGTGTTATTTTTAAAAATTTAAATTAATAGTGCGATATTTGAAAAAAAATATTAAAACTATTATTTTGTTAATTGCTCTTATTAAAATCACATAAAATATTTTCTTAATAAAAAAAGTTAAATACTAAATGAGAAAAAACTCAAATATAATATTTTATTTTATTTTTAAAGGTGCTAGTGTTTATGTTATGTCACAATCCGAATTTAAAAGACAACTTTTTAAAATTATATTTTTTTTAGTTTTTAGTACAAATATATCGTTATTAGTCTAAATTTTCTATAATATCACTAATTTAGTATTGAAATACTTTAAATATTTATAGTCAATAAAATTTTAATGTTAAAAGGAAAAATGAAAATCAAACAATGTTTTACTTTTAGTTGTAATTATTATAGTAAATCATTATTTTTACATAATAATTTATAATATTTTTAAAAAAGTTATTGTGTAACATTTGGAAAAAATTAAAATATATTGTTCTAATCTATTACTCAATTTAAAACATACAAATGTGTCATTTTAAAAGTAATTAAAATTCACTGGGATCCTTGAAGGAAAAATAAATAAAACACAAACATAACTCATTTTATTCATGCAAGAAGAACAACAAAAGTAACCAAAGACAAAAGGGGAAAGAAAGAACAACAAAAACAGAGAAAACAAAATTCAAAAGATTAACGAAAACATTATAAAAGCATAACAACAAAATCGAAGAAGATTGATTCAACAAGAAAATTTCAGACCAGAACCTTGAAACTTGTCTTCAATGGTTCTGTCTATTTCATCTGCTAAGGACTCACTCAAAGTATTTCTCCATCCTCCAATCTCTCCTTTTCTAAAGAAAGCTTTAGTCTCCATTCCATTTGGCAATTTCCCATCTTTATTAACTTCTAAATTGCTTAAAGTCTCAAAACTACACAACCTCACAATCTCTCTTACTTCTTCTTCTTCTCCACTAAAACCACATCCCAAGAACTCAGCGATTCGCTTAATCTCTACTTCGGTCTGCTTCTTGAGCTCTTCATAAGTAACAAACAAGACCTTATTTGGATTCTTGCGGCTTGCATACCAATACTCCAACATATGATCCCAAAATGGTCCACCAATAAACTTCCCTTTACAAAACGCTTCAACCGCTTTTTCAATTGGGTAATCCGCAGTTTCCTCAGGAGCTAGTTTCTTCCCAAAATGCCATAAGGAGACAAACATGTCCTTAGGGTTCCTACAACAATAAACAATCTTACAAGACGAGCTCTTGATGGATTCAGGTAGCGAGAAGTAAGATATGTGTGTGTTCATGAGTCTTGGAGTAGACAATTTGGAGAAATCAAAATCTGGTGATTCGTAGTAAACTCCTTCCAAGAAGGGAACGAGAAGGTGTGGATTGGTGACCAGAAGAGGATGATTACCAGAAGAAGAAACAGGAAACTTGTGTCTGTTAATGAGAGCAAAGACAAGAGCTTTTAACCAAGTGGTACCTGACTTCGGATTAGTGACGAGGATAATGTCGGAATCTTTAGCTTCGAAGTGTTTTTGACAAATCAAGATTCCTTGTAACAAAGCTTTTGTGTGCCATCGTCCTTGGTATTGATACATTTGACTCACTAACCAACCTTTCTCACTTGGAAGAGAAGAGATCATATCTATTGTTTCTTGAGTCAGATCTTTATCTCCCAAGTAATCAGGGATTGACGACGACATTGTTAACACTATGATATGTGTGTTTTCTTAAGCTTTATTTGCATTTATGAAGTTATGCATTGTGTGCATTTTATATATGTATGAGAAGTTTGCTCTACAAGTAAATAGCACAAACATTTCAATTTCTCTTTTGGTTCTAATGTATTATTTTGAGTGGAATGGTCAATACATCCTTTACTTGAAGAACACGTTGAATAATAATAATAATATCTAAAGGAAGGAGAAACAATCACGACTCTTTTTTCCCTAAGAGAATTACGACTCTAATGTCTATAATAATTATTTTTATTATAAAAATGACTATGCATATTACATATTCTAACGTGCTGTTTTTAATATAAATGTTTAACTTATTAAATAAAAACTAAAATGTTAGGACTTGTAATTTTACAAGAATGTTATATGTATGATAAAGTTATGTATGATAAAGTAAACATCCACATACTAAAGTATAATAATATATTTGATTTAGATCTACGATCTACCCCATATTTGGAGAAAAAAAATCATATATTATAACTAATTATTTATTTAGTAAATATAAATTAAATACATATATAATTTATTTTTTATTTAAATAATAAAATAAATAATAAAATCAGATTATACAAATAAATTTAAATTATTTCTATTTTAAATAAATAATATTATTAATGATAGATCTGATAAATATTCAATTAAACCAATTTTTTATTTTATATATTGTTAGACTAATTTTTTAAAATCTTTTAACATTTTATTTTATATTAAGTTCGTCCTTTATCAAAATAATAATTATGTATTATTTATATGTATGACTTTATATGTTAAAAAGTCTATTGTTTTATATATTATTTATATGTATGACTTTATTAGAGTTTATATGTTAGACTATATATTTTATATATTAGACTTTATTAGACTTTATATGTATGACTTTATTAGACTTTATGTATTATTTATAAATAATTAGACTTTATATGTATGATAAAGTTATGTATGATAAAGTATAATAATATACTTGATTTGATCTACAATCTATCTCATATCTCGAGAAAAATAATTATAACTAATTATTTATTTAGTAAATATAAATTAAATATATATATAATTTTTTTTATTTAAATAATAAAATAAATAACAAAATCAGGTTATACAAATAAATTTAAATTGTTTCTATTTTAAATAAATAATATTATTAATGATAGATCTGATAAATATTCAATTAAACCAATTTTTTATTTTATATATTTTTAGATTAATTTTTCAAAATCTTTTAACATTTTATTTTATATTAAGTTTGTCCTTTATCAAAATATTTTTATTATTTAAAATATTAGATATATATATATTGTATATTGTTAATATTAGACAATTATCTAAAATAACATTATTTCAAATTTTTGTTAGAAATATATTATTAATCATTTAAATTTCTAAAAATATCACAAATTTAATAGTAAAATAATTAAAAATCTCATCCTAATAAAAAAAATCCTAAATTAGAAAAAATGAATCCAAACATTATATTTTAATTTTATATAAAATTTATTTAAGTAAAATAATTATTTTTACATAATAATTTGTGCTATTTTAAGAATTTTATTTTTAATATGTTAAATTTAAAAAAATAAATTTAAAATTATGCTATTTTAGAATATTATTTTTAAATATTTATGTAATACAATTTTAGTAAATATTCTAATAAATTATATTTATATAATATTTTGTTTAAATGCTTTTCAATTTATATATTAGGTATATCACATGTTTCGATTTACTCTTTTCTAATAGGTTGCATCTACGAGCATCTAAAATTCAATTTTTCTCTTATATGCATTTGGTTCTGTCTGAGATTGACTCATTACCAAACCTAACAAAAAAAACCATCTTTATGGTTTTTCTCTGCTCTTGTCCCAGTATCCTAAGGCATGATCCCAAGAGGGTTCCATAAACACTTGACCCTCTGCAAAACCCTCTTACCATTTCCTCCACTGTGGACCCAACCATCTCCTTAAGAAACAAACTTTTCATGAAATGGTCAAGTGAGACTAACACATGCTTCAGGTTCCTGCAACAGTACACAGTTTTACAAGACTGAGTCCTCAATGGACTCGGGGAGTGACCCTTGAGGAATTTGTGTAGACAACTAGATTAAGTCTATGGTGTGTGACATGTTCAACTTTATATTAAACAACATCAAAGTTAAGAAATCAATTGTCTTCCTCATTTAGAACAAATGAATAAGAACCAAAAAAGTCCTTCCTGAACTATATAATAAAAGAACGAAAACAATTACTACATAGAAAGCAATTGCTAGATTCTATGAATTTCCAAATGTGGATAAAAGGTTCAATCTTATATAAACTTCAGTTCGACTGTTCAATAGTCCATTGCAACAACCTTAACAAGATCCTAGAGTTCGACCAGATAAACAAAACTCACTTTTGATCATTCGACATCAGCACCTGTGAATAGGAATGGTGTTGGTGCATCATCTCCAAGTAGCGGAATATACTCTGATCCTCGCACATGAACGCTAAAGCAAGCTAATAAACAAGAACAAAATTACAAAACGGCAGAAACCAGCAACTTGATCGGTATCTATAAGTGCGTATATGAAATTTTTGCATACCATTCTCTATCTTGATCACACTTTGAAGCATCACTTCCATCTTTGATTTCATGTCGTGACTATCATCCATCTGTGGCACAAGTAGCAATAATTCCCTATGAATCTGTCTAACAAACTGGCAAATCCGCTGCGCAAATTCGATTTCACCATCTGATATTCGACTAATTGCCATCCGCATTAGCTCACCAGTCAAATCTGCAAGCTGCGCACATAACAAACAATAATCAACCACAATACCAAAATCTTTAGCAGTAACTATTAATCAAGAGAATCTAAATACCCCAAGAAGATAGTCAAGGATATTGATCTGCAATGGCTCTAAAGAAGGGTCACTAAGCGGTAAAAGTGTTGCATTAATCTCATCGAGAGTACAAAGCGTCCCAGACGAACAAAACTTATAAAAAGTTGCAGCTTCAACATACTCCTGCACCTGCAATAAGCCAAAAACATGACATATAACCTTTAAATAGTTAACCAAAAGGTTCCAAAAACCAGTTATTTAAATCTCACAGACCCCTGGGGAATAAGCTCGTCTCAACTTCCAAAAATCAGTTCCTTGAAGTTCTTTCATCAGCCGGGAAAAGTGTTGCTCTCTAACTGCTTCTAAATCTTTCTCTGCTTTCTCCAAAACCTCTTCTTTGTTTTCTTTACTGAGTCTGCCACAAGGACAATATAAGCCAAACAATCAGAGAAGACGAGATTAAGACATAACAAAGTCATCATGCTCCGCGGAATCATCATGAACAGAAATAAATAGCAACAAACATGAAACAAAAGCAGAGTTTTGATGTTACCTATGAACTTGAAAAATAACTTTTTTGCTGTTCATGGTGATATCACGACTCGCCTTCACCACTCTTTCCCGCTTCTCGTTCTACCAAGAACACAGAAATGGCGGGCTAAAGATAAAGCATTCCTCTTTATAACCAAGTGATTACTAAAACGACGACAAAAAAACCCACTCTCGACTAAAAGACCAAAAACTCGAAGTTGCAAATTACTTCTTTAGTCGTCTACCCAATACATCACTAATAGAAATCAATCCCAATCCCAAATTCCAAAATTTTATTCAGAAAGCTTCAAACTTTCTGACCAACAGATAAAACCCATCCAAACATAGAGACTTCTCGTAGAAAATTGAAGGAAAAGAAGGAAAAAAAACTTACGAAGTTATTAAGATAATCAGCGTATGTAGAGAAAGCATCTTTGATAGAAGATATTGAAGTCATCGTCCTAGCTTTCTTAACCAGCTGTTCAGTTCCAGTATCTGCAACTACACAAAAAAATTCAAAAATCTCGTTAAGGATTTACACTAGATAGAATACTCAAGTCATAAATGTTAGAGCTAGCGTTTTCTCGAGTAACAAAGCCTTGAATCTGCCCAAAAGACTCGTCGGTCACGGGGAAGCAGTCTCTTTTGACGGTCAGTGGTGAATCGCCGCCCCTAAAACCCATCTACCTCACTGAAACGTCGTGACCTGGAAGACACACGGATTGAGTAAATGTTGTTATATACTTACGTTGATGGAGTCTCTGAGATTTTGATCTGGGAGCCATGTATTTAAAGACAACTCTCTGGAACGTCGATGAACAACTCAACATCTGTCTGCTTTCTCCGATCCTCGCTCGAAGCCGAAGGGTTATTCCACATTGCTCAGTATATAAGTATATAGTATTAATCTTAATTAGTAAGCATCCGGTGCTGTGGTGTAGTGGTTATCACGTTTGCCTTACACGCAAAAGGTCTCCAGTTCGATCCTGGGCAGCACCATGATTTTTTTTGTTTCTACTAGAACCAACCGGACACCCACGTAATAATTTATTCAAAATAAATAATTTTTTCACCTAATAATTTGTGATAAATTTAAAAAATATATTTAAAATGATTTATTTTAAGGGTAAAAGTTTAAAATAATATCTTTGTAAATTTTTATAAATTAGAAAAAATGAACCCAAATATAATAATTTAAATTTATGTATAATTTATTTAAAATAAATAATTATTTTTATATAAATATTTGTGATATTTTTGGAAGTTTAATTTTGTAATGTTATATTTGAAATAAAAACTTTAAAAATTGGTATTTCAAAATATTATTTATTATTTTATTATTAGATTCGGATTTTTGTTTAAAATTTTTATTTCAGTTAATAGAATTTAGTCGAGAATTTTGTGCACCCCTAAACTAACTTGTTGAGCAAACAAAATATTTATTCATAAATAATAGCTTTCCAAAAGTTAAAAGCTAAAAGTTATGATACTGAAAATAAGCGGCCAAAACGTTTTACGCTTCTTTGTCCACACGCACAGCAGTTTCAAAACAAACGCAACTCATAACCAATCGCTTCAAAACGCCACTTGGCGCGTTGCAGTGACAAAGAGAGAGATGGTGACGCTGATCGTAGCCACCACCTCCGACCCAGCGTCGATCAACCCTGCGGCGGCGCTTCTCGCCATGCCGGGATGGACCTCCGGACCTATCTTATCTCCGGTAACATTTTGACTGTTCCCCGCCGCCGTTTTTGCTTACCTGATTCTTTCTTCTCAAATTTTCAGGAAATTAAGAGTTTCACTAACCAGCAAACGAGAATGATTCAACACGATAGATCTATTGTGAAAGAAGATGATCTCGATTTACGATGGGAAGAAGCTACCGGCGAGGTTGTTGATGAAGTCATCTTCCTTAGCCGTCACACCGCCGTCTCAAATCGTCCTGCTTTAACTGTTCATCCGATTGGTGTGCAAAAGCCCGAATTTTCAATTTGGGTTATCTTCTTTTTTGCATTTTTCTGATTGATGTTTGTTGATAATTGAAGGAGTACTTCATCTAAAAGAAGGAGAATCGCCGCCGCACGGAGGAAAGCCGGGATGGGCAGCGTTACCAAACCCTAGAATTGGTCCGTGGTTTCGTCTTTTGAAGAAAATGGCTGAAGCTCATAGCTTAGTTCCTGAGTTTGAGGTATTGTTGTTTGTTCTCCTCATGAAATTTGCTTTGCTTTTCTCTGGAAATTGAAGTAAAGCAAGTTGCTTTGTATGTGTATGCAGATAACATTGGAAGGCACTCATCATGGACCAGTAACTAGCAAGCCGACAATGTTCTTAGAGATTGGTGAGTTTAATAGCCATTTCTTGTATTCGGAATATGTTAATGTTTAACTTTGTGTATGTCAATAATGATCATTTCTTGAGTTTATATGTAGGTAGTACAGAAGAATACTGGAAGAGACAAGATGCAGCTCATGTCATCGCTCTTGTAAGTGAAAAAAGTTTGTTGCTTTATGTTTTTCAGGAGGTTGATCAAGGTTGTTGTTTCTTCTTGATTCTTGTTGATTTAAAAGACTACTTTTTGGTTTTAATGATTGCTTCTGATCGTCAATATCTGCTTAACATGACTGATTAACAACTTCAAATCATAAAGATCAGTTATTTCTTTTGTGAATACTTCTGATATACGTAAAATAGCTTGTCAGTCTCTAAAACCTTGTTTTCATTTAGTGTAAGTGTTCTGTTATGTCATTTAGTTACTTTGGGAAGGACTTGGGCTAGGAGGCGGTGAAGCCGTAGGGAGATGGAACAGGTATATATATCCATGGTAGCTTGATCGTTACCTCGACATAGAGAAACAGTAGTAACATGGATTGTTTTTGGTGGACCAGTGAAACCGGAAAGAGGAAAATTCTTTTAGGGATTGGAGGTGGACATTATGCTCCTCGTCACATGGATATAGCTTTGTAAGTTGTCAAGAACTCTGCTTCGTGCAAGCATGTTCTCTGTGTCTGATTTATTTATCTTGTTTTCATCAGAAAAGAAGATGTTTGGGTAGGCCATTTGCTTTCTGGATACTCGTTACCAATGGAAGATCCAAAGCCTGGAGAGAATTACGTTGGTGGAACTTGGAGACAATCAATCAAAGCAGCATTTGAAGCTACTAAAGCATCATTCCCGGGAGGCGAGATCTTGGCTCATCTTGATCAAAAGTAAAGTCTAAACTCATTCTCCTCCACATGCAGCATCGAATATGAATAATGGGTTATGATTTCTTTATTGCAGGAGCTTCAAAGGATGGCAAAAGAAGGCCATTACAGAGTTCTTGGCTGAACAGAGCATCAATGTTGGGAAGCCAAACGATTTCACATGAACTTTGAGATTCATATTTAAGATCTGAGTTTTTGGTATGTTGATTCAGAATCTATTACTTGCTAGGTTTGATTATTTTCAACTGTCAGAGCTAATTTGAGTTTGAAATTCATCTAAAATAGCGCTGTTCGTTTGTCTGCCACAGCGTCTGCGGCAGCGACCTGCGGTCAGACGCTGCGGTTAGACGCAGCAATATTATTGTTCGTTTGATCGCCGATCGCCGCAGGTTGTATCGCAATTGTTTGATCGCAAACGCTATAATTTCGCAGCGATTAAAAATTTTGATCGCAGCTTTCTGCGGTCGACCGCAGCGTTTGACTGCAGGAACCTGCGGCGGTCAAACGAACAACGTTTGACCGCATGACGCAGCCGCAAGTTTCTGCGGCTACGAAACGAACAGGCCTAATGCTATCTTTAGGTTCACTTTGATAAAACATGAAAGACAATAATAAAGAATTTTAGAATACAATAGAAATTGAGTTGACTTTACTCTTTTTTATTGTCTTTCTTGTAATTGAGATTTTCAAATGTGATTTCACAATTAGTAATAAAATGTTATTCGATAAATTTTTTACTTTTGATTTCACATTCTACTTTTTATATATCAAAGCAAACGGTTTTTGCAATCTTCTAGCAAAAACTTATAAAACATATATTAAATAAACATCCATCAATTATACATTGGTCATTTTTCTTTTCTAGATGATATTTATCTAATCAAAATATGATTCATTTTTTAAATTTAACATACTTTCATATTTATATTACTATATTTGCTATTGTAATTTTCAAGTTTTTTCATTAATTCATTAAGAATAAAAAGAGTTTTAATTTTCACTCTTACTATTCTTCTAACCAAACACCGATTTCTACTATTTTTATTGCCAAACACATTTTATTCTAATCATCAATATTTTTGAAAATCAATATATTTTTTTGACAACACTATATTATATTTACTAAAAACAATTTTATATGCCTAAAATGTTACAAATAATAAGCTTCTATTTAAAATTATTAACTACTTGTAAAATTATTCTAAAATTACAAAGCCAAAAAATTGAATTAAATATTATTTTAGAAATCTGCATGTAATAATATATAAGATTCGTTTTCAACAAATCTAAACAAATAAATACAATTTAAAAAAAATTTAAGAACACTAATACAGAAATTTCTAAGACATAAATTTTGTATTTTCAAAACAAAAATTTATTTTTAGAAAAATTACTAAAGAACTTTATTTTCCCAACTTAACTTCAATGTATGTGCATTCATGTATTTTATATATATGTATGATTACTAACTATTTAACTAACTAATACATCTTCTTAAAGCCTTTGAAACAAGTAGTTAAGAAGCTTAATGTAGACATGCAATTGAAATTGGAATGAAAAAGTTCATGATGGAGAGGTTTGGTGGAGTTGGAAATGGAGATATGAACAAGTTTAATGATATCGTTTTGATTTGATCGCGAATAGTATGACAATCGATCTCTATGTATTTTGTGTGTTCGTAAAAAATTAATTAGTTATAATATAAATATCAATGTATAGTATGAGTTTGAACCTTCAAATCTCGTGGCAATTGGTGACGCCAAATAAATTCAGAAATTGCAAAAGACATATTGTTACAATTTATTGAGTATAATTTTTAGACTTCCAAAATATTAAAGATTTACTAAAATAAACACAAAAACCAGTTACCAATCCAATTTGAAACATCAAAAACATTAAGACAAAAATCAAAATATGAAACATAGAACAAACTCTATCTAAGATTGTTCTTAATGTAATGAATGTTACCTAACTAAACAATAGATGAGGGAACAATATCATATGGTGATGTGAAAAAATCAGATAAAGGATCAATGGTGCTTTGGTTATGGTTCAGTAATATTATATTATACATAACAAGTTTTGTTATGATTTATATCATTGCATGAACTATTCGTGTTAATTGTCTTTAAAATAAAAATTTAAAGATTATTCAATCAAATTCAAAAGTTATATGAAATTCCAATAAGCTAGAAAACTAATCACCTAGAATTTGGGAAAATGTAAATAACGTGAGTTCTGCACATTTTATAAAAAAAATGAATTACATGATATAATACATGCAAATTGTAAAATTGTTATATTTATTTTATTGATATTTAAACTCCTCCTACATAAATTCCAAGAGATAATGTGGGAATAAGCATTCATACCATAACACAAAGAGACATTTATTGTGTCCCTACGTAAATATCATACACAACAAAATTGAGCCATGATATTCTTAAGAAATCAACTATTGAACTAAGACGAATAACTAAAATAATATATCAAATGAGTACATAATAAAACCTAATGAAGCAATAATAGGCAATTCACAAAAATAATATTTTTTGAAATTTTTTTCTTCCAAATATAGTGTTATTAATTTAAATTTTCAGAAATAACACAAATTAAATATTAAAATAATTTTAAAATCATTTCTAATAAAGAAAAATTAAACTTTAAATTGGAAAAAGAATCCAAATATAATAGTTTAATTATATTTGTAATTTATTTATGGCAAATATGTATTTTTTAAAAATAATTTATGATATTTTTAGAATTTTAATTTAAAATACTAAATTTGGAATAAAAATTTAAAATATGCTAATTTAAGATATTAATCTAATGTGTTTATTTGTAAAAAGTTTAGGATATAGCGTCGAATTTTTCTATCTTCAAATTTAACTTTGATTTTTTCCAAAATATTACATTTTTAGTTTTTATTTCAAATATATTATCAATATTTTATATTTTCAATAATATAACAAATTTAATATTAAATCATTAAAAAGTATTTTTTTAATAGTAAAAGATTAAATTTAAAAAATCAACTCAAACCTAATATTTTATTTTTTACAATCTATATATAATCAATAACTATTTTTACATAAATTGTGTTATTTTAAAAAATATTTGTTTAAAATATTAATTAATTGTAGTCAACAAAATATAGCCGTCGATTAGTAGGAACATTAAATAACAGTCTGTCACGTGAAGAGATCGTACGGTACTTGTTAACTGAACTATATTAATACAAAACACCAACACGTACGCAGCTTTCCTTTTTTTGATTTTATTTTATTTTTGACGTAACGACGAAATAAGCTTTTATTTCATTCATTAATTGTTTTAACTTTCTTTAGTTTAGTTTGCACATGTAATATTAAATATTTGGTGCACTTTTCACTTAAACGCCAATCCCTAAAATTAGTAATCAATATGAATTTGTTTATCCAATGCACCGCAAGATAACGTTTCTCGTTTTATAAATATTTTTTTTCCATTTAACGAGAGAAATAAATGAGTAATAATCTTTTTTCTAAATCATATAATATATATATATATATATATTCCAACGGACAATTAACTAAAATATCATTATTTCAAATTTTACTTTCAAATATAATACTAATCATTTAAACTTTTTAAAATAACATAAATTTAATAATAAATAATTAAAAACTTCTTTATAATAAAAAATTAAATCCTAAATTGAAAAAAATGAATCCAAATATTATGTTTAAATTTTTTTCACATAATAATTTGTGTTATTTTTAGAATATTTATTTTTAATATATTAAATTTGGAATATAAATTTAAAATACTGATATTTTAGAGTATTATTATTTACCAAATTGTAAAACAATATTTTCCATGAAAACAATATAATAATACGTTTATGCTGAATTTTCAAAAAACACTAAAATTAAATTATTTGTTAGAACCGCAAAATATTGTTTTCCATCATAATTACAAAATAATAATTAATAAAATTATGATTTTTTGCAAAATCCATAATATTTTGTGTTTTACCATTTTCTAAATGTGCAAAATAGTTCGGGGGAATTGCTAAAAATGACCTAAAACTTGACTTCAAATGCAAGTTTGACAATTTACATTTTTTTTTGCAAAACTAACCTGTGAGGGTGGAGAAATTACTGAACACTCCTTTGGTCTAAAAAATAATGTTGAAATGTCAATTACGTTTCAGTCCCTGCATGTTTTTTGTTATCAAAGCAGACTTCTCGGAGAAGTCTGCTTTGGTAGGAAAAACAGGTTATTCCGGCTGAAGCAGACTTCACGAAGTCTGCGAGGTTTATTCCGACCAAAGCAGACTTCTCCGAGAAGTCTGCTTTGGTCGGAATAAACCTCGCAGACTTCTCCGAGAAGTCTGCTTTAGTGAAAAAAACAGTTTATTCCGGTTGAAGCAGACTTCTCGGAGAAGTCTGCTTTGGTGAGAAAAACAGTTTATTCCGGTTGAAGCAGACTTCTCCGAGAAGTCTGCTTTGGTGAGAAAAACAGTTTATTCCGGCTGAAGCAGACTTCATGAAGTCTGCTTTGTAAATAAATTACCTAAATCAAATAAAAATTTTGAAATATTTAAAAAAATTAAAATTGTTATTAACATAGTTTATATACATATCAAAAGCACGTAAAAGTTATAATGAATTCAAAAATAAGTAGATTAGATTCGATCTAATGATATAAAATATTTGCTAGTTTTTGTTGTTATGTGTTGTGGGTTAATAGTTGATGTTTGTGTAGAGAATTCATGCTAGAATTTGAAATATCATGTGATAAATTTGAAAATTTAGATTTACAAATTTTTAAAAGAAATTGTTTGAGTTTTGCATTTACTTAACTATCTTCAACATATTCATCCAATTTTTAACAAAACTTTTGCACATTTACTGAATCTTATTATTTAGGGTTTAGGGTTACGCAGACTTCTCGAGATGTTGTCGTAGATTTAACAAAGCAGATTTCTCGAGAAGTCTGCACAAACCGGAAATTAAATGTAACTAAACCGGTTTTTTTCAATTTAGAGTTTAGGGTAATGTAAAAATACGAAGCAGACTTCGAGAAGTCTGCTTCAGCCGGAATAAACTATTTTTTTCACTAAAGCAGACTTCTCGAGAAGTCTTCGAGATTTATTCCTATTAAAGCAGACTTCTCCGAGAAGTCTGCTTCAGCGGAATAAACTTCGAAGACTTCGAGAAGTCTGCGCAAACCGGAAATTGACAGTTTTTAACCTAACCAAATTTAACTCTCCATATATAAAGAAGGTAACCCTAAAATTTTATCATAATTTCATTTCCAAAAAAAAACGTGGGAGCCTCCATCCTCCAAAAATGACTACAAGGTAAATTTTCTCTTCTTCTCGTTTTACCTCCCCTCTTTTCTTTTCTTCTTCTCTTCTCATGTTCTTTGTCATCTTGTTATTTTGTAGATCTGGAAAAAAATCATGAGATGTGAAAAAGGTAAGTTTTTTTTTGTTTATATGGTTTTGGGTTTGTGATTTTAGAATATTTTTATTGTTTAGATCTTTTGTTATTTTTATAACACTCTTTCTCGTCTTATAGTGTTGTAGATCTGGAAAAAGAAGTGAAGAGATCTAAAAACGTAAGCTTGTTGCTTTTATTAGTTTTAAATTTTTCGTAGTTTTTGTGATTTTTGTTGTGTTTGTTATTTTCTTAAGTTTTTTCCTATATTCTTATCTCATTTCTCATCTTGTATTTTTGTAGATCTAAAAAAGGAAGTCACGAGATCTAAAGATGTAAGTTTGTTATTTTTACTAGTTGTTACGTTTTTCATTGTTTTGGAGATTTTATTTTTTTTGTTGTTTTCTTAATTTTTTCTTATATTCTTATATTATTTTTCATTTTCTATTGTTGTAGATCTAGAAAAAAGATTTACAAAAACTAATTTTGTTGTTTTACTAGATTTTTAAAGTGATTTTTAATAGTTTTTAAATTTTTATATGGTTTTTTTAAGATTTTCAGTAGATGTTTGAGATTTATGGTGGTTTTAGAGTTTTTTGTTGTTGTTTTTGAGTTTTCTTCTTACGTTTTGAATTTGACACTCATTTTTGAATTAATGGATTTTCGTGTTGCAGACTTCATTACAGGTTTGCAGATTTCAGTTGCAGACTTCAGTTGCAGACTTCAGTTGCGGAGTTCTTATATTCTTATCTTATTTCTCTTTTTTTTTTGTAGATCTGGAAAAAGATTCACAAAAAGTAATATTGTTGTTTTAGTTGCTTTTAAAGTGATTTTTAATGGTTTTTAAAATTTTAGATGGTTTTTTAAAGATTTTCAATAGATGTTTGAAATTCTCCTTGAAATTTATGGTGGTTTTACAGTTTTTGTGGATGTTTTTGAGTTTTTTTCTTACGTTTTGAATTTGACTTTGGTTTTTGAATCAATAGATTTTCGTGTTGCAGACTTCATTACAGGTTGCAGACTTCAGTTTCAGTTGCAGACTTCACAACACGTTCTCATTACAAATGCAGACTTCACTTGCAGACTTCATTAATAATTGCAGACTTCGTTTGTATTTTTGGCCATATTTTAAATGAATTTTTGTCAACTTTATTATACCTATCACTAGCTCCCATCACTCCACCTTATCAGTCAGTTTTCAATCAACTTTTTCAGAATTATAATAAACTATTAGTTGTATGTCAATCACCTTTCAATCAGCTCAAGTCAAATCATACTTATAAAATTACAAAATGACAACAATTAAAAACACAAATATTAGTATAAATTTTTATACATAGTTAAGGACTTAGTGCATATTTAAGATACTTAATGCATACTTCCTAATAACAAGAAAGAACAAGAACTTAAAGATATGTATAAACAATTCCATCAAAATACTAAGTTAACAGGATAGTGTTGGATGTTTTTGTAAAACAACATCGATAACATTGTGTCTTCAAATTAATTGAATTGATTGGTTACATGTTTCAGAAACTACACACTTATATCGGCAAACTTTGTTGTATAAATCTCGCAGACTTCTTTGCAGACTTCTCGGCAGGCTTCTTTGCAGACTTCTCAGCAGACTTTATATTTTGTCCTTACTCGTAACTTAATTTTCTGAGATACTCAACACTAAAACTGAATTTATTCATCTTTTACTTTACCTTAAAGAATGTAATCCTCAGCATTCGAGTAAACTTTATTCTCATCTTCATCAACAAAGTAATCATCATCCTCAATTACAAACATTTTTCCTCCTCCTATATTATCCACAGCAAAATTTCAAGTCTCTGTAATAGTCCACTCCCCACAAACAACAACGATTTGGACCATTATTTGCGGTAAAAAATTAATGAATTTGATTAGATCATTGTACACATACTAAATTTTCTCACTGAAGTAGACTTCTCGGAGAAGTCTGCTTTGATCGGAATAAACTGTTTTTTTCACCAAAGCAGACTTCTCCGAGAAGTCTGCGACATTTATTCCGATCAAAGCAGACTTCTCGCAGTCTGCGACGTTTATTCCTATCAAAGCAGACTTCTCCGAGAAGTCTGCTTTGATAGGAATAAACGTCGCAGACTTCTCGGAGAAGTCTGCTTTGATGGGAATAAAAATTGCTTTGACGAGAAAAACAGTTTATTCCTATCAAAGCAGACTTCTCGGAGAAGTCTGCGACGTTTATTCCGATCAAAGCAGACTTCTTGGAGAAGTCTGCTTTGATAGGAATAAAATATTTTTCTCGCCAAAACAGACTTCTCGCAGTCTGCGACGTTTATTCCTAACAAAGCAGACTTCTCCGAGAAGTCTGCTTTGATCGGAATAAACCTCGCAGACTTCTTGGAGAAGTCTGCTTTGATAGGAATAAAAATTGCTTTGGCGAGAAAAACAGTTTATTCCTATCAAAGCAGACTTCTCCGAGAAGTCTGCGAGGTTTATTCCGATCAAAGCAGACTTCTCCGAGAAGTTTGCTTTGATAGGAATAAAATGTTTTTGTCACCAAAGCAGACTTCTCGCAGTCTGCGACGTTTATTCCTATCAAAGCAGACTTCTCCGAGAAGTCTACTTTGATCGGAATAAACCTCGCAGACTTCTCGGAGAAGTCTGCTTTGATAGGAATAAAAATTGCTTTGACGAGAAAAACAGTTTATTCCTGTCAAAGCAGACTTCTCCAAGAAGTCTGCGAGGTTTATTCCGATCAAAGCAGACTTCTCCGAGAAGTCTGCTTTGATAGGAATAAAATGTTTTTGTCACCAAAGCAGACTTCTCGCAGTCTGCGACGTTTATTTCTATCAAAGCAGACTTCTCCGAGAAGTCTGCTTTGATCGGAATAAACGTCGCAGACTTCTCGGAGAAGTCTGCTTTGATAGGAATAAAATGTTTTTCTCGCCAAAGCAGACTTCTTGTAGTCTGCGACGTTTATTCCTATCAAAGCAGACTTCTCCGAGAAGTCTGCTTTGATAGGAATAAACGTCGCAGACTTCTCTGAGAAGTCTGCTTTGATAGGAATAAACTGTTTTTCTCGCCAAAACAATTTTTATTCCTATCAAAGCAGACTTCTCCGAGAAGTCTGCTTTGATCGGAATAAACGTCGCAGACTTCTCCGAGAAGTCTGCTTTGATAGGAATAAAATGTTTTTCTCCCAACAACCACGATAATGATTGTTGTATGCATTGAAAAAGATGGCATTTTCGTAATATTTTTAAAAAATTTGTTCATAATGGTCTTTGTGTTGTTTTTGTTTTTTTTTAAGTTAATGGCAAAGTTGTAAATAAAGTTATTGTTGAAGGATAAAATAGAGATAGAAAGATAGTTTTGCAAAAAAAATTTTAAATTGTCAAACTTGCAATTGAAGACAAATTTTAGGTCAATTTTGCAAATGCCCCAAATAGTTTTTTCAACAAAAATTATGAATTACTGCGTTTTTCCACAAAACAAACAGGAATAGAGTAATAAAAATCTATCATTATAAAATTAAAAGTTTAAAATAATAAAATAGTTATATAAAAATACTTATTTACTCTAAAAAATTATACATAAATTAAAAATATTATATTTAAATTCATTTTTTCTAATTTAAGATTTAATTTTTTATTAAAAAATTTTTTAATTATATTTTAATCATAAAATTGTGCTATTACTGAAAATTTAAACCAATAATGATATTTTGGAACAAAAATATTCATAGTTTTAAAAGTGATTTATTTCATTAAAATAAAATTAATAGAATTGTTTTAGATGTAAAATAATTTATATCATTATAATATTTTTAATTATTTTATTAGTACTTACATCCAAATGCCAATACATATATATAAACAAACGCATTTACATCTAAACGAAGTATCTATTTAGTTGTAATCTTTGGAGGCCACATTCATATATACATAAACGACACCTACTAACTTTAACAGATTATTTTTAAACTTAACATATTATTTTAAGAGTAATATGCTAAAATAACACCTTTTAAAGTTTTTCTTCCAAATCTAGCATAATAAAATTAAATTCCCAAAAATAGCACAAATACTTATGTGAAAATACTTATTTATTCTAAATAAATTATACATAAACTTAAAGTATTGTATTTGGGTTCATTATTTCCAATTTAGGGTTTAATTTTTTTTTTATTAAAATATAGTTTTAATGCATTTTAATCTTAAATTTGTGCTATTATTGGAAATTTAAACTAATGATGCTATTTTTGGAAAAAAATTTAGAAAGATGCTATTTTAGACATTTCCCCTTATTTTAATACAGAAATCATTTTAAATAGGGCAAATGTCTAAAATAGCATCTTTCTAAGTTTTTATTCCAAAAGTAGCATTATTAGTTTAAATTTCCAATAATAGCACAAATTTAAGATTAAAATGCATTAAAACTATATTGTAATAGAAAAAAATTAAATCATAAATTGGAAATAATGAACCCAAATACAATACTTTAAGTTTATGTATAATTTATTTAGAATAAATAAGTATTTTCACATAAGTATTTGTGCTATTTTTGAGAATTTAATTTTATGATGCTAGATTTAGAAGAAAAACTTTAAAAAGTGTTATTTTAGGGTATTACTCTTTTAAATATATATATATAGGTAAGTGTTTTCAAATATATATATATATATATACTAAATCATGAGAAATGTATGGAGACAAAACTGGCTGCAAGAAATTTATGAAACTGAAAATTGGTGTGACTTAGAACTCACGTCTATATCATTTTTATGTACTAATAAAAAATCTGCAAATTGAACACTGTTTCCATTGAGACAAACTCAGAAACACAAATTTTAAAAATTAAATTAAAAAAAACTTTGGAATTTCATAGTATTAAAAGAAAGAAACCTATACACATGATGCAAAAAAAAAACAGAAAGAGCGAAATGAAATGGAGAAGAGACAAAATGCAAACCGCCTCGTAAAATTCTTTTGGCAGATAGTTGACTTTTTTTCTAACCTGAATACCAAAAACTCAAAGTTTCTATCTTTCCATTGTAGTTCAGACACTAGAGAGAAAAAACTCAAAAAACTAAGACAAGGGTATTTCGATCTTGTACGATTTCTGCTGATGATCTAATGAATATCAAGAGTTTCCAATTTTCCGAGAAAGTTTTCAGTTTGAAAGTGAAGAGATTATAGAGTATTGGTAAGTGAATTTTCCCTCTTTTAGGTTTGTATAATTCATATTTTCAACAATTTTTCATTGGAAACTGGCAAAAAAGAAAACCTTCAATGATTCCAGAAAGGTTTTATTATCCTTTCCCGGGAAAATAAACCAATTAAAAAAAATCTGATTTTGCTTTCATTTATAAATAATAAATATGAATTTATATTTCCAGGTGTTTGGTTTTACAATTTAATGCGAAACGAAAAGGCAATAAAGAAGAAAGAGATTGTGCAACCTTTGGTTATCTCTTTCTTTCTTTCTCTGTACTCAAATTAATTGCAATAGTGATTTTCAATTGACCTTTGAACACCCAATTTACATGTTTGAAGATTTATTTTTATTTTATTTAAAACGGCCCAAAAGTAATAAAGTATCTTCCTTTTCTTCTCAAAGGGTTGGATATTTTTTCTTATTGGTGATTCGAGATTTTCTGTTCTCCTTCAAACTATATTAGGGTTTTTAATTGATTTTATTACCAATTTTAGGTTAAAGTTAATGGCGGACGAAGGTTGAGTATCTACTGATCAAGTAAGTTTTTTTGTGTGTGTAGATTTTCTACTTTCTTCTTCACTGTTCTACAAAAGGATTCCTTTGAAAGTTTAAATCTTTGATTTATGTTTAGGCTTTTCAGTTTAGTTATTTGATTAGGGGTATTAATTTTTTGTTGTTAGATTAGATCCAGATGGGTATGTTTTTTTTATATAAGATGATCAGTTCGAGATTCTTCTGTCCTGCAAATTCCAATTGTTTATTGATATTCCTCTGAAACAAATTAGAGAAAAAGTTTAAAGCTTTCTTCTTTGTGTCTCTTTCTTATGACAGTGCAAAAGATTCTCCATTCTTTGCTTATAACAATTAGCTATAGATAAATACTTTGCCACATTCCTGTAACCATGATTTATTATCCATCTTCTTACATTGTTACAATTAATCCAGATTAAGCTACTTTGAAAGTTATGGCATCTAATTGTCATTTTCTCATTAGCAAAAAGTTGGAAAGTGGTCATGGTGGTGGTTGATTGCATCTTTTTATAGCTCTTGTAGTAACTGATGATGATTTGTTGTTGAAGAATCTTTCACATGTGTGACTGACCATATTTTTGTGATGGATGTATATATATAGGATAATTTTTGTCTTAAGGATTGTTTCTGTCACAATCTTCTAGTGTCCCATTGCTTCGTTGAACAACTCTTGTATCTAACTCATATGGAGGTTGCTTCTGTATCTAACTTTGACAGCTACATAGATATATATAGATTCTATCCTCTAGAATGAAGTTTCCTTATATTTGTATCTTCTCTATGCATCATCATTTTTGTTCTCTGTTTCTTTCGTATTGAGGCGCTTTGAAAGGATTTTCCCTTGGACATGTAGAGCGTTCTTGAAGATATAGCTTTGGTTTGTTGAAGAGTTCTTCTCTTTAAGCAAGATTTACTCTCTTGGAATGATGAGAGCAGGTAAAAACGGTTTAGCTTTTGAATCTTTTCTAGTCACTGATCTTTAACTTTGTAGTGTTAAGATGTTCCGATAATGGGTGAAATGTTTTGGGAATCAGTAGACCAAACGGTTTTGCTTTTCCATTTTTCAGATAATGATCATGTGGTTGGAAACTCGGTAGAGAGTTGGAAAGATGAATCTAAGATCCCGGAAAATAGGAAGAATAACAACAATATGTGTGAGTTGTTTTATGATACAAGAAGTGGCGGCGAATGGGGTAAAGAGAGTGGTGGAAATGTTTTGGACTGCCATTCTTGTGGAGACTCTAATGAGGGTGGAAAGAAAATCGGAGATACTAGCGTTGATTTTTCTGCAAATGGGGATTCTCTTGAGAAAGTCGTTCCGGTCTTCTTTATGGAAAAGAATGTTACGGTCTGTGACTTACCTGAGATTGTTGTTTGTTACAAGGAGAATACTTACCATGTTGTTAAAGACATATGTGTAGATGAAGGTGTGCCTGTTCAGGAGAAGTTCTTATTCGGTGAGAAGGGTTCTGTAAAGTGTAGCTCGGACTCAAAAGAGTGTGGCTCAGAGGATCTGATGAAAGCTGAGAATACAAATGTGGGTCATCTAGAAACTAAGTCCTCAGAAGAAACCAACAGTAAGGTTTATGATTCTGAGATTTCTAAAGATTGTAAAACAGACCGAAGTGTCGAAGATTTTGCTGATGTGGAAGGTTCTAGCAATTGCAATCAAGTGGATTTAACTCCATCTGCAATTTCTCTTGAATTTGAATCTGATGAGAATCCGAAGAACGCATTGGCTCCATCGGAGAATGTCATCAAGGAAGCTTTAACCTTGGGAGATATTCTATCAAGGGAAATTGAACAAAAACCTCTCAAGGACATCAACAATACCAATAGACCTGAAGAACAATCTCCTCCTCAGCTTCAGGCAATACATTTTCATCAATCTATATACTATCATATACAGTTTCGATTTTTCAATCCAAAGCTCCTAACTTGCTGATTTGTTGAGGGCTGCAGGAGAAGGAAAAAAGAAGCTTAGAAACCACTGGTTTCGATACAGAGGAGAAGCTTTCCTCTGATTCTACAACAACCTCTCGAGAACTAGACAAAACTTGCAACAACCTTGAAAAGCCAGCAACAGAGAATCAACAACAAAACTACTTAGTGAAGGATTTGTACGAAGACGACAAAATTCTCACAAGTGGATTTGGAGAGACGAGTTTCTCTGCAGCAGAAGCAGATTCAATTACAGGTCATATAACATACTCAGGACCAATTGCATTCGCTGGAAGCCTCTCTGTTCGTTCTGATACAAGCACAACGAGTGGAAGATCCTTTGCTTTCCCAATGTATATTAATTTGGTTCAATCTCATCACTTTGTGAGACTCAACAAAACAAAAAAAGGAAACCTTTTGCTGAGAATTTAATGTTTTTAATGTGCAGATTACAATCAGAATGGAACAGTAGTCCTGTAAGAATGGCCAAAGCTGATAAGAGAAGACAAAAAGGATGGAGACAGTCTCTTCTTTGTTGTAGATTCTCTTAAATCTCACTTCTTCATATATAATTAGGTCAAAAGCTTTTTACTTTGAAGCAAATAGGAAGAAGGAACAATGAAATTTACAATATTTTTCTTTGAAAGTGGGGTTTTTTTTATTTTGTTGTAATACTGAAGTAAATATTTTTTTATAGATAGTTATGCCCGAAAGGTTGGTAATTTGGCATTTTGGTAGTCAATATAATGAATTTTAAACTAATATATAAATAAGTTTAAATTAGTACAATAATTAATATCATTATTATTAATTTGGTCAAAAAATAATATCTTTTATTAAAATAACCAAAAAATATTATTAGATTTATAATAAATAATTATTTTATTTCTTAAATTTACATATACAAAAATTAATATTAAAAAATAAATTTAAATAATAGTTAAAAGTATTTAAATATCCTTAATATATTATTTGAGAAACTTTTTAACAAAGTAACCTTACCCGACGTGTTAATAACAAAAATACCATGCTGACGTGTCAACACCACGTAGAGTTTCAGATTAAATATATAAAAGGGTTTAACTTACTAGAATAATTACAATACATGCCACTGATATTAATTTGGTTAGAGAATAAATATAATTTATTCAACTAACCAAAAAATACTATTACATTTGCAAAAACAATATTTTTTATTTCTTTAAATTTTTTATACGTTAATTTATAAATAATTTCAACTAAATATAAATAGATTTAAGTTACTACCATAATCCCTAATACATTATTTGAGAAACATTTTAATAAAATAACTTTACTCTGACGTGTAATTAACATAAATACCATGTTGACGTGTCACTACTAAAGTAAATTTCAAATACATATATAAATGAGTTTAACTTATTAGAATAATTACAAGTATATCATTGTTATTAATTTGATTATATAATTAATATATTTTATTAAACTAACAAAAAAATACTATTAAATTCATAAAAAATAATTATTTTTCTTTTTTTAATTTATATATACAAAATTAATGTTAAAAGTAATTTTAAATAAAAGTTAAAATTATATAAATATTTAATTTATATTTACTAATAAAATATAACTTGCGAATATTTTTCCCCACGCATGGCATGAATATGAATCTAGTTTAATTTATATTTATTAATAAAATTTGCGAATATTTTTTCCAAAATTGGGTATAAATGTAGTTAGTTTGTATTAATAAGTAACAATGAGGGTTAATTTGTCTCAGATGTTGGTTATGTAAGCAATGAGTTTATTACTAATTTTTTCTTCTAAAAATCATTTAGTTTATTTTGTTAGTTTATAATTACACAATGTTCATTTCTTTTGCTCTTTTTATTTTGAAAGTTTCATGTTTTTTGTCCCATATTATTGAATGTTATTTGGTCAAATGTATGAGAGAATTGGGTCAATCTCTTTTCCATGTTCCAAGACATTTGTCTATCTCTTTTCTACTTCTCGGCGATTTCAAGACTATTGTCTCGCTTTGTTGCTATTCTTTTTTACTTGATAGTTATATATCACATAAAAAAAATTAAAGGGTGATATGGAAAAGTATATCAATTATTCAAGTTTATGAACATAATTAACCTCTTTTTTCACAGTCAATCGCATTTCAATATATCATTTTACTATGAAAAATATAAATCTCTAATATATTAATTAAAAAATATTTTATAAAACAAATCTCACATTTACGTGTGATTTATAAATATCTCACGCTTACATGTCACAGTATTATATCATCGTAACGTAAATATTATATAAAACATAATTTAATAGAATAATTATAAAATAATATTTGACAAATAATTAATAATATATTATATAAATATCTAATATTTCGTCATAACAAACAAACAGAATATCAAGAATTTTGAAAAATTATTCAAACAAAATATAAAACAAAACTTTCGTTTAATTGAATATATAACATCAATAATTTATTACCTATTTAATATTATTATCTATTCAAAATATAGATGAAAGAACCAAAATATAGAAAACACCGGAAACTTTGTATAACACACACAAATACTATTAGAAATCACTTAAACACAAATCTACAATAGTGTTAAATCAGATTTATGCATTGTTAACACTTAACATGCAACTGACCGATTTTTAATCTATCTAAATCTCACACACAACAACAGTTGTGTTCGCTCTTTATTCACTCACCACAAAACGTATATAACCGATCACACACAACCTATTCTTTTGTACCAAGAGCGACAACCATAGCAGCCACACGATAACTATCTTTTATACTTATCTTATTCTAGGGTTTTGTTTTTCCTAAATGAATATTCAGCAATATTCAAAACTACGAACTTATCTTCTTTAAATATCTTTTTTCCGCACAATTTGTTATCTCATTGCCAATGAAAATACGCCACATCAGCATCTTTAAGCTTTCCGCGTCCAAACTCAAACACATTGCACACCAATCCATTTGTTTAGCCACAAACCTTGTGCTAACAATAGATAATTTAAATTCATTGGTATAATTTGATTTTATTGTCTATTTTATTTGTTAATCAATATTAAATACTTTTAAAAATTATTTTAAATAAAAAATAAATTATATACATATTTAATTTACATTTATTAAATAAAAATAAATTATATTGTGTGAATATTTTTTTTCTATCCAAAGCAAATGTAGTATGAATTTATTTAAACATCCAGCAGATATGTTTACACGTTATTTTTTATTATACATGTGAATTCTTTTGAGCTTTTAGAATGCTACATTTAAAAATATGATTAGAAGCTATTTATAGGTCAAATTATCAATATGTTATAATAGTGATTAGAAAGTGTCATGTTCAGAAAATCCAAATTGATTCTAGTATAGATCATGCTGATTGACCTTTATATTATAAAATGCCAGCTTACAACTAGTAACAAATTAAAATTAAAATAACGAAAAATAACAGGTTTAACAATGTTTTACTTGGAATGATTTTGGGTAAAATGATTATAATATAAGCGTTAATAATGTAATTAATAAAAATGTTCATATGTCATTTTTTCATTTATACTGGTGTGTCGTCTTTGTTCAATTTCAACATGTAATTTACAAAATATATAAATGGTTTTGTTTTAAAGCTTTGTTATTAATTTGTTGTCTGAAGTATATTGTTTCATCGTTAAATTATGTTAACAATTGCCTATTTTTAGGCCTTAATAATTGAGTTGTGTTTAAATGATTTTTATAAACGAGTACTGTATTAATATTTAATAGCATATTTATTATTTGTATTATTATTTTTGAAATCACAAAAAAAATCTTGGTGAATTGGGTATTTAATTAACTTTACAATATGTTTAATATATTTATTTAACAACTGGTAAAATATGTATCTTTTAGTTTAAAATTGAATTAGAATAAATACTTGAGTTTAGAAATTATTTAATTTTTTTGTCTAGATAAATCTTTTTAACAAAAATAGAATTTTTGTCATCACGGTCATAGAATAAATATTTGCGTTTTGACAAAAAAAATAAGACTAATACCATAAAATAACACCTTTTAAAATTTTTCTTCCAAATTTATCATCCCAAAATTAAACTTCCAAAAATAGCACAAATACTGATGTAAAAATATTAATTTATTTTAAATAAATTATACATAAACTTAACATATTAGATTAGAGTTTATTTTTTCCAATTTAGAGTTTAATTTTTTCTATTAAAATATAATTTTAATGCATTTTAATTTTAAATTTGTGCTATTATTGGAAATTTAAACTAATGATGCTATTTTGGAATAAAAACTTAAAAAGGTGCTATTTTAGAGATTTGCCCAAAAAATAATTTTAAGTTTTTATTTCAAATTTAGCACTATAAAATTTCGAAAATAGCATAAATTATTTATTTATTTTAAATAAATTATAAATAAACTTAAAATATTATATTTTAGTTTATTTTTTCCAATTTATGGTTTGATTTTTTTATTAGCAATAAATTTTAATGTATTTTAATATTAAATTTGTGCTATTTTTGGAAATTTAAACTAATTGTGCTATATTTAGAAAAAAAATTAAAAACATGCTATTTTGTCAATTGTTCTATTATTTAATTTTTGAACATTAAAATGTAGAGTAATATCTTACAATAATATATTTTTAATTTTTTGTTCAAAAAATAGCATCATTAGTTTAAATTTCCAATAATAACACAAATTTAACATTAAAATATATTAAAACTTTATCTTAATAGAAAAAATTAAACTGTAAATTAGAAAAAAGAATCCAAATATAATGTTCTAATTTTATATAATTTATTTAAAGTATATAAGTAATTTTAATAGGGAGCATTAAGTGGTATAGTGGTTGTACTATCTCTACGTCCATTATAGGGATGTGGAGTTCGACTCCACCGTCTCTCTTAGAAGGGTGCTAAATATTCGTATGAAGATATTGAGATATTGGGTCGGCTCGTTGTGGACTAGTGACAAAAAATTTTTTTATATAATTATTTGTGTTATTTTTGAATTTTTAATAGTATATTAAATTTATAACAAAAATTTTAAAATAAGTATTTTAAAATATTATTTTTTTTATAAATGGACTTAATTAAAAAATGAATGAAAATAGTATATATATATATATATAAGTACGTAAATATGAGAACCGAGAAGAAAAAAAAGGACAGAAAGGCGAAGACTCGACAGATTAGGTTTTGATGAAGTGTGATGACAAACTTGTGTTTGTCCCAATACAGACAACCCCGAGAACGAGCCTCAATGGCGTGACCCCCTTTTCCAAAACCTTAACATATAACATATTTATACATTTTCTATTACTAAATGGTTTCTTCAACTTGTTTTGGAACTCTCACTTTTGTGTTTCGTGCACTCTCTCTCTCTCACATAAACACATTAATCAATTATAAATAAATATATATTTACATATATGTGTATAAGTTCCTTTTGGGTGATATAAAAGAAGAGGAAGAAAAAGAAAGATAGCACAAAAAGAGCTTCTTCATACCAAAAAAAAAATCACTTGAAGATTATGAAGCTAATTAGAGTCAATTTCTTGCTTTGTGCAATAGCAAGTTTATTGCTTCTAACTCCAACCTCTTCTCTACAACTCAACTCTCACTATTCATCATCTCCTAGCAAAGGTGATTATAGCTCTTTTTTTTGTTTGACTTTCGTATAAACATTACAATATTCGATTTGTTAGAAAATACATATGTAAAGGTAGTATTCTTTTTCCATGCTTGTTTGCTAACATGTTCGTTTGAGTGTTGTTTGTAATAGTTTGGAATCTGAGGGTGAAATTTGGGTATAATTGCCAGAGTGTTTTGAATTCCTCTATCTCCGCCGAAAATGCTGACCACCATTTTGGGTTGTTGAATAGTTTAATTAAATCGGTGGAGTTTGTGTATAACCACTCACAGAACTTGTGCCGCTTGAGTAGGCTAGCCACTGTCCATCTCAAGCTTAAAAATTCCGTATGGAGTGGTGATTGCCATCTCAATGTGTCTCTCATTCCTAATACATCACTTGTTCCATCTTTCATCTTGAAAATTCATCCCACTCCTACTGTTGGTTCTTCCTCTTTCCAAGATCCGTCGATAAAGCAGGCAATAGGGAGAGTTTTTGAGCTACATGGGCATCGGCCGTAGCTCTCTTTTCTTTGAAAATGCAAAGTCATTATAGTGAAAACCTTTTCATTTTCATTTAAAAAATAATAAGAACAAAATGTGTTAATTTTTTCATACGTCGAACTATTTTTCTGTAATTTCAAAATACGTAAAAAATGTTTTGTAAATGTAGTCTTGATTCTGAAAATATGGAAAAAGAATATAAATATATTCTAATCGATTGAACTACAAATACAATACAGGTTTAAGCAAAAAGATTGTTATTAAAATGATGTCGCGGAAGCTCTTCATCATCTCTAGCAAACATGTAAATGTAAGAGAATAGTTTATTGTATATTTATCTTCTTTGAAAACCCTAATTTTTGTAAATGAAAGTTTCTAAATCAAATTTCTTCGATTTATCTTTCTTTACTAATGAACAGGTGATGACATCAACAGTTCATGAAAGTTCAAACGAACAACTTCCAGTGATTCGTTCTTCTGGTAAATCATATCATAAGCTTTTTCTTATATTATATATATTAGTCATACTTTTTTTTCTTAAACAGAAATCGGTTAATTAAGCACATTTTCTTTCTTCTTTGGAATTTTGTTTTTTTACTAACATGTATATAACTATACTTAATAAATAAATAAGTAAAAAAACATAAAGATTCGTATGTCCTACAAATTTCGGAACTAAAGAATGTAACTTACAATAATACCATAAAATAGCATATTTTAAAATTTTTATTCTAAATTTAGTACTCTAAATTTAAAATTCCAAAAATAGTAATAGAATAAAATAGTATCATTTTAAGTTTATCTTCCAAATTTAGCACAATAAAACTAAAATTCCAAAAATAATATAAATTATTGAGTAAAAATAATTATTTACCTTAAATAAACTATTTATAAAATTAAAACATAATGTTTGGATTCACTTTTTCTAATTTATGGTTTAAATTTTTTTCATTAGGAATAAATTTTAATTATTTTAGTATTTAATTTGTGTTATTTTTGGAAATTTAAATGAATATTGTTAGATTTGGAACAAAAACTTGAATTAATGTTATTTTAGTCAATTGTCCTTCCAAAAACAATACAAATTATTTTTTAAAATACAAATTTACAATAATTAAATTACAAATATAGTTAAAATATTATATTTGCATTTTTTTTATCATTTAGAGTTTAATTTTTCTTTATTATAAAATTTTTTAAGGTATTTATATTAAATTTGTACTAATTTAAAAAAAATACTATATTTAGAAGAAAAACTTAAAAAAAATGCTATTTTATCTTATGAGATCATTCATATCAAATCTCGTTAATATTATTTTAGGAAAATATAAGAATGAAGAGAAGAAATCAGGTTTAGAAGAAGAGAAGAATGCTCTATCGAAATACCTTTCAATGGATTATCCAAAGTTTAGAAGAAGACGACCAGTCCACAACAAGTCTCTACCTCTATGCCCATGAAACATGAAACTATTTCACTATAACTATTAAATATTTTTAAGCTAGATTAGTTTAATCACGATAAGTTTAAGATGGTTAATTGTAATTACCGGAATATGTTTGTAGTAATTTGTTTTATATAGTTTTAATTAATGATAATGGCCGACAAGAATGGAGCAAAACCCAAAAACTCTGGTTTAGGGTTTGAGCTTATATATGTTCTTCGTTTCATGCGCTATAACATGGTGGTTGAAATGGTTAATTATAATTTTATTTGTGAGAGAGAATAACGATGTTGAATTTTATTTTAGTTGAGTTAATTAATTGTTCTAGATTTGCTAATTTCTCCACGTACAATCCTATATATGAGTTATGTGAATATCGTACTTCCTAAAATTATCCAAAATTTTATTTTATATACGAGAAAATAGTCATTAAAATAATAAATTTTTACATTGTACCATTTAAATATTATTTTTAATGAATCATTTAAATAACGATATATAGTTGACTACGCCGATTTATATATGCGATTATTTAACATTAACACTCGAAGTAATATTATTAATTCATTTACTTATTTTAACCAATTAAAATTAGACAACGAGATGCTGTATTATCATTAGAATCAATTTCTGTGTTAACGGTGTTATTTCTGGTGTTAATATTGACTAATCGCATACCTAAACCACCACAATCAACTACAACGTTATTGACTCATTCAAAAGGTTGGTATTTAAATGAGTCAAACGCAAAATTTCAGTATTTTAATTACTACTATATATAATATTAAATAAAATCCAATGAAACTAGACTGACACACAAAAAGTACTTGAGCATTTACTAAATTTAGATATATATTTTTGCTTATTTTTGAATTTAGAAAAACATAAATTTATTCATAGAAATAAAAGATTAATTTATGAAATTTTAATTAATTGTTATTTGAATATTATGCCATAAATTTGATGAAGAGTTTGAATTTAAAGTTGAAAAAAAATTTAGGTTATAAAAATTTCCATGGACCATTTGACCAAACTGATCAACAACACAAACATAAAAAGACTAAACAATCTTATGTTAGGGTTTTTTTTTAGTGAGTTCCATTAAAGAGGTACTTTGCCAAATTTATATGACTTATATTATAAAAATGTTTATTTTGTATTCTATGACCAAATAATCAAATATCCTACTTTTCCTTCTGTGATAATTCATTTTTTTTTCATCTCTAAAAATAGTGTAAATGAAAAAAGTGAATATGTGTTTGTTTTGGGTTGTTTTGTAGTGTTTTATTTTTACTATCCATCACCCGGAATGTTAAAAACATAATTCAACTTTATTGGAATTATTGTTTTGCTTTATTTTGAAGTCTATATTTTGAGTAATACTCTAAAATATCATATTTTTAAGATTATTTACCTCAAATAAATTATATACAAAATTAAAATATGATGTTTGGATTTATTTTTTCCAATTTATGGTTTAAATATTTTTTATTAGAAAGAGATTTTAATTATTTTATAATTAAAATTGTGTTATTTTTATAAATTTAAATGATTATTGCTATATTTGGAATAAAAACTTAAAAAAGTGTTATTTAAGTCGATTGTCCATCTATTTTCTATATTTTGTTAGTTTTATAAAAAACATGGGAAAGTGGAAAACCTCCATGTTGATCTAAGAGTTTTACATGTAAGTTTTGTAAATTGTCTTCATGGTATAAACTAAGAAATAATAGTATATTTTTGAGAGTGAGTTTATACCACAAACATAAAACCCTATTACAATCTGAATTATATCTCAAATATTAATCATAACCTAAACTGTAAACATAAACCTATATTTATTCTAAAGTCTAAATCCTTTTAAATATAGATATACATGTGGATAAGAGACTATTTTTTTTTCATATAAAAAAATATAACTAAACTGAACTAAACCAAATAATTAAGAACGCAAAATGGAAAAAAATTCAATACAAAATTATTTTTCAAATTATAATAAATTCAGCCAAGAAAGTGAATACCAAAAAAATTTTAGAACATAATTTGTTTTTCTAGATAATTAACTATATTTAAAATTCGATTTATTATTTATAACCGAATTAAATCAAAATCGAATAAATCAATTTAAACAGTTTGATTATTTTGGTTTTGGCCTAAAATCCAGCCCACCTATGGACAAAAATTCATACTAGTTTTTTTTCTGTTAATAATAATCAGTTGAAGTAAAATTATATGATTTTGAGTCAAACCATGGTTTAGGGAGTTTAACCAGAGTCCTGTACTAGAGAGACTAGGCTTGTCAATTTGGCTCATTACCCGCGGGTCCCGCCCCGTTTGACCCGCCGCGGGGCGGGTGCGGGTCGAAGGAAAAAAAAAAATTTATATGCGAGGCGGGTGCGGGTCGAAATTTTGGTATAGCAGGGCGGGTGCGGGTTTCGTTTTATTATTTTGCGGGTTGGCGGGTACCCGCAAATTTTGGGTCAAAATTATTTGACCAAAATTTAAACTAATTTAATTATAAACCAATTTAATTTTAATTTCTAAACCAATTTAATTCTAAACCAATTTAATACCAAACTTGATATTCAAAATTTATATAATTTGATGTTTTAAAAATTGAATTATGATATATTTGATGTATTAATTTTAGATTTATTATTATTTAGATTTATTTTAATTAAATATTTTTAAAAAATTTTAAAAACGAAGCGGGTCGCGGGTCACCCGCAAACCCGCTAGATTAATGCGGGGTGGGTGCGGATTTTAAAAAAATAATTCGCGGGTTCTGCGGATAAAAAAATTTTTTGAAAAAAAATCTTTAACCCGCCGCGGGGCGGGTCCGACCAGCTTGACAGCACTAAGAGAGAGTACTTAGTTCTCCAGAATTTCAACTGAGTCTATATTATTTTTGGCGATTCTCTGTTTTGACAAAATCTGGTCTCCTGTTGGATCCGACCTTGAGATCTTAGTCTCCTGGTTAGTTTTCTTCATTCTGGTTAGCCAATCATGCGAAGCTCATTGCTTTGCTAGAAAAATGGAGTAAAGTTTCCATTTTTTTTTTAATGGGTTTTTGTAACACTAGCAAACCCTAAATTTGATAACAAAGTTCTGTTTTTGAGTTTTCTTCTTGTACGAACAGTGTTTAAAGTATTGACCATGCAGTGATCTTCATACTGATCTCTCTGAATCAATTTGATTCCTGTTTCTTGCAGATTTTTAGAAAATACATAGTCTATCTTCAAACTAATGCGGTATTGAAGTGCTTATATATGTAAAGGTAGTATTCTTTTTTCGTGTTTGTTTGGCTAGCATGTTCGCTTGAGTGTTGTTCGTCCTCGGCTGGAATCTGAGGGTGAAATTTGAATACAATTACCAGAGTGCTTTGAATTCCTCTATCTCCGCCGAAAATATTGGCCACCATTCTGGGTTGTTGACTAGTTTAATTAAATCGGTGGAATCCGTGTATAACCAGTCACAAAACCTGTGCCGCTTGAGTAAGCTAGCCATTGCCCATCTCAAGCTTAAGAATTCCGTATGGAGTGGTGATTACCCTCTGAATGTGCGTCTCATTCCTAATAGATCACTTGTTCCATCTTTCATCTTGAAAATCCACCCTACTCCTACTGTTGACTCTTCCTCTTTCTATGATCCGTCGTTTCTACTGTTGGTTCTTACTCTTTCTATGATCCGTCGATAAAGCAGGCAATAGGGGGAGTTTTTGAGCTACATGGGCATCCGTCGTAGCTCTCTTTTCTTTGAAAATGCAAAGTCATTATAGTGAAAACCTTTTCATTTTCATTTAAAAAATAATAAGAACAAAATGTGTTAATTTTTTCATACGTCGAACTATTTTTCTGCAATTTCAAAATACGTAAAAAATGTTTTGTAAATGTAGTCTTGATTCTGAAAATATGGAAAAAGAATATAAATATATTCTAATCAATTGAACTACAAATACAATACAGGTTTAAGCAAAAAGATTGTTATTAAAATGATGTCGCGGAAGCTCTTCATCATCTCTAGCAAACATGTAAATGTAAGAGAATAGTTTATTGTATATTTATCTTCTTTGAAAACCCTAATTTTTGTAAATGAAAGTTTCTAAATCAAATTTCTTCGATTTATCTTTCTTTACTAATGAACAGGTGATGACATCAACAGTTCATGAAAGTTCAAACGAACAACTTCCAGTGATTAGTTCTTCTGGTAAATCATATCATAAGCTTTTTCTTATATTATATATATATTAGTCATACTTTTTTTTTCTTAAACAGAAATCGGTTAATTAAGCACATTTTCTTTCTTCTTTGGAATTTTGTTTTTTTACTAACATGTATATAACTATACTTAATAAATAAATAAGTAAAAAAACATAAAGATTCGTATGTCTTACAAATTTCGGAACTAAAGAATGTAACTTACAATAATACCATAAAATAGCATATTTTGAAATTTTTATTCTAAATTTAGTACTCTAAATTTAAAATTCCAAAAATAGTAATAGAATAAAATAGTATCATTTTAAGTTTATCTTCCAAATTTAGCACAATAAAACTAAAATTCCAAAAATAATATAAATTATTGAGTAAAAATAATTATTTACCTTAAATAAACTATGTATAAAATTAAAACATAATGTTTGGATTCACTTTTTCTAATTTATGGTTTAAATTTTTTTCATTAGGAATAAATTTTAATTATTTTAGTATTTAATTTGTGTTATTTTTGGAAATTTAAATGACTATTGTTAGATTTGGAACAAAAACTTGAATTAATGTTATTTTAGTCAATTGTCCTTCCAAAAACAATACAAATTATTTTTTAAAATACAAATTTACAATAATTAAATTACAAATATAGTTAAAATATTATATTTGCATTTTTTTTTATCATTTAGAGTTTAATTTTTCTTTATTATAAAATTTTTTAAGGTATTTATATTAAATTTGTACTAATTTAAAAAAAATACTATATTTAGAAGAAAAACTTTAAAAAAATGCTATTTTATCTTATGAGATCATTTATATCAAATCTCGTTAATATTATTTTAGGAAAATATAAGAATGAAGAGAAGAAATCAGGTTTAGAAGAAGAGAAGAATGCTCTATCGAAATACCTTTCAATGGATTATCCAAAGTTTAGAAGAAGACGACCAGTCCACAACAAGTCTCTACCTCTATGCCCATGAAACATGAAACTATTTCACTATAACTATTAAATATTTTTAAGCTAGATTAGTTTAATCACGATAAGTTTAAGATGGTTAATTGTAATTACCGGAATATGTTTGTATTAATTTGTTTTATATAGTTTTAATTAATGCTAATGGCCGACAAGAATGGAGCAAAACCCAAAAACTCTGGTTTAGGGTTTGAGCTTATATATGTTCTTCGTTTCATGCGCTGTAACATGGTGGTTTAAATGGTTAATTATAATTTTATTTTTGGGAGAGAATAACGATGTTAAATTTTATTTTAGTTGAGTTAATTAATTGTTTTAGATTTACTAATTCCGAATCCTATATATGAGTCATATGAATATCGTAGTTCCTGAAATTATCCAAATTTTTTATTTTGTATACAGAAAAATAGTTATTATAATACTGAATTTTTGTATTGCACCATTTAAATATCAAATTTTTTAATGAGTCATTTAAATAATAATCTGTAATTGATTGTGTCGATTTATATATTCGATTAGTCAATATAAATACCAAAAGTAATAGAGTAATATCCTAAAATAACACCTTTTAAAATTTTTCTTCCAAATCTAGCATCATAAAATTAAATTCCCAAAAATAGCATAAAAACTTATGTGAAAATACTTATTTATTCTAAATAAATTATACATAAATTTAAAGTATTGTATTTGAGTTCATTATTTCTAATTTAGGGTTTAATTTTTTCTATTAAAATATAGTTTTAATGCATTTTAATCTTAAATTTGTGCTATTATTGGAAATTTAAACTAATGATGTTATTTTTGGAACAAAAACTTAAAAATGTGCTATTTTAGACATTTGCTCAAAGTAATACCATTAATTATATTACTTATTTTAACCAACTAAAACTAGACCGCATTATAGTTAAAATCAATTCGGTGTTAATGTTGTTACTTCTAGTGTTAATATTGACTAATCGCATACCTAAAATAGCGCAGTCAATTACAAATGGTTATTAACTCATTAAAAATTTCGGTATTTAAATAACACAAACGTAAAAATTCAATATTTTAATGATTACTATTATAATATTAAATAAAATCCAATGAAACTAGACCGACATACAAAAAGTACTTCAGCATTTACTAAATTTAGATAATATCTTTTTGCTTATTTTTGAATTTATAAAAACATAAATTTATTCATAGAAATAAAAGATTAATTTATCAAATTTAAATTAACTGTTATTCGAATATTATGCCATAAATGTGATGAAAGAGTTTGAGTTTAATTTAATGAATTTAAAGTTGGAAAAAAATTAGGTTATAAAAATTTCCATGGACCATTTGACCAAACTGATCAACAACACAAACATAAAAAGACTAAACAATCTTATGTTAGGGTTTTTTTAGTGAGTTCCATTAAAGAGGCACTTTGCCCATTTATATGACTTATATTATAAAAATGTTTATTTTATATGACCAAATAGAGTAATACCCTAAAATATCATTTTTTAAAGTTTTTCTTCCAAATCTAGCATCATAAAATTAAATTTCCAAAAATAGCACAAATACTTATGTGAAAATACTTATTTATTCTAAATAAATTATACATAAACTTAAAGTATTATATTTGAGTTCATTATTTCCAATTTAGGATTTAATTTTTTTCTATTAAAATATAGTTTTAATACATTTTAATCTTAAATTTGTGCTATTATTGGAAATTTAAACTAATGATGCTATTTTTAGAACAAAAACTTAGAAATGTGCTATTTTAGACATTTTCCCGACCAAATATCCTAATTTTCTTTTAATTTATTTTTTATCTCTAAAAATAATAGCATAAATAAAAAGTGAATATTTGTTTGTTTTGGGTTATTTTGTAGTGTTTTATTTTTACTATTCCATCATCCCGAATGTTAAAAACATAATTCAATTTCTGTTAGAACTATTGTTTTGCTTTATTTTGAAATCGATTTTCTAAATTTTGTTAGTTTTGAAAAAAAAAACATCGGAACGTGGAAAACCTGAATGTTGATCATAGATGAAGAATTAAAAATACAAGGATTATGTGTACATGCATGCATAAATACATATAGCAAAAATATTTTGGTTTGAGTTGCATATATAAATAGAGAGCACTACATACAGTAATATTTGGGGCAATTGACTAAAATAGCACTATTTCAAATTTTTATTCCAAATATAGCATTAGTCATTTAAATTTCCAAAAATAGCACAAATTTAATATTAAAATAATTGAAAACTTACTCCTAATAAAAAAAATTTAAACCCTAAATTGGAAAAAGTGAACCCAAACATTATGTTTTAATTTTATATATATTTTATTTAAGGTAAATCATTATTTTTACATAATAATTTATGCTATTTTAGGAATTTTAGTTTTATTGTGCTAAATTTGGAAAAGAAACTTAAAATGATGCTATTTTAGGGTATTACTCTAATATTTGTATCATCTTTACATTTATGTATTTTAGATGTATGAAATTCAATTTTATTTTCCAAAATATGAGAATATTAAAATATTAAACCGTATGAAAGTGACAAAAAAGGTCGTATGTATAAATAAAAAACATAATAAATCTAAGATAAATTAGAAAGAAAAATTACATGTAATTTTTGTAAATTGTTTTCATGGTATAATCTAAGAAGGGCAAATGTCTAAAATAGCATCTTTTTAAGTTTTTTTCTAAAAATAGCATCATTAGTTTAAATTTCCAATAATAGCACAAATTTAAGATTAAAATGCATTAAAACTATATTTTAATAGAAAAAAATTAAACCCTAAATTAGAAATAATAAACCCAAATACAATACTTTAAGTTTATGTATAATTTATTTAAAATAAATAAGTATTTTCACATAAGTATTTGTGCTATTTTTGGGAATTTAATTTTATGATGCTAGATTTGGAAGAAAAACTTTAAAAGGTGCTATTTTAGGGTATTACTCATCTAAGAAACAATAGAACATTTTTGAGAGTGAGTTTATACCACAAACATAATACCCTATTACAATGTGTATCATATCTCAAATATAAATCATAACCTAAACTGTAAGCATAAACCTAAATTTTAAATACGAAATACTGAATTCTAAATCCTTTTAAATATAGATATATATATATATATATGTGGATATGAGATTATTTTATTTTTTCCATATAAAAATTATAACTAAACTGAAATAAAATAAAATGCTTAACATTTCAACATTTTTCTAAAATTTATCTTTCAAATTAAAATAAGTTCTACCAAGAAACTGAATACCAAAAAATATTAAACCATAAATTGTTTTTCTAGATAATTAACTACATATGTGATGTTCGTTTGTCTACCGCAGCGTCTACGACACCGATCTACGGTTAGACGCTGCGGTTAAACGTTACAATATTGTTGTTTGTTTTATCACCGTAAATTGTCGCCGCATGTTTTTATCACAATTCTTTAAATCGCAAATATTATAATTCCGCAGTACTAAATTTTTTACCGTACATTACTACAGTCAACCGTAGCCTTTGAACGAAGGAAACTACGGCGGTCAAACAACGCAGCCGCAATTTCATACGAATCTGAAACGAACAGCCCTATAGATTCCCAATCTAATTAAACAATATTCTCTTCTAGATAATGCTAAAAGTGTTTTAAGGATTAAAAAGTGTTTCCGTAAGTTATATTTTCGAATTAGTTGATTGGTTTTTGTTGAGTGGTGAGACCAGTAATCTCGTGATGGAGGTTCGAAAAAGTCTACCATTTTCCCGGTGATTTACACTATTCAACTCAAAAAGATTGACATTAATCTTCCATTAGAAAATGTTCTATATGGCTTAAAGTAATGTTTCTATTTCCAAATAAAATGGTGAAATATTCAGCATCTCATTTTCATCAATCACGACACCTATTTTGGATTTAATAATATGCAAGTTTTTGGAGAGTTTTACAAATTTGTAGTTGGATCTCGATTATACTATGTAGCCATGGGCATTCGGTTTATTTAAGTTTTTCGAATCAATTTATTTGGTTTATAGAATTTTGGATTTATTTAAATATTATCAAATTAAATTGAAGAAATCAGTTTGATTTAGTTCAAAATTCGAATTTTCAGTTTGGTTTTAGGTGTTAAAATTAGTTTTGAACCAAAAAAAAGTATTTAAAAAAAATATTTTGATTAGTTCGATAATTTTTGATATTTATAAAAAAATCAATCGATTAATATTGACCGAATCATACCAAACCAAAAATCGATTATATATTTAAAATTATGTATTAGTTTATTATCTATAACTAAATTAAAACCAAAAATTGAATAAACCAGTTTGATCAGTTTGGTTATTTCTATTTTCGCAGAAAACCGAATGCTATTTTTTTTTTATCACTGGGTCACAACGGGCCGACCCAATAGTCAAATATCTTCATACAAAAATTTAGCATCCTCCTACGAGGGGAGATGGAGTCAAATTCCATATCTCTGAGATGGACATAAAGATGATATAACCAGATCAGTGGCTATTCCCCAAACCGAATGCTACCTATGGACACAAATTCATACTAGCTTATTTTTTCTGTTAATAATAATCAGTTGAAGTAAAATTATATGATTTTGAGTCAAACCATGGTTTAGAGAGTTTAACCAGAGTCCTTTATTAGAGAGACTCCTTAGGTCTCCAGAATTTCAACTGACTATATTATTTTTGGCGATTCTCTGCCTGACAAAATCTGGTTTTTACTGTTCGTTCCGACCTTGAGATCTTGGTTTCCTGGTTAGTTTTCTTCATTCTGGTTAGCCAATCATGTGAAGCTCATTGCTTTGCTAGAAAAATGGAGTAAAGTTTCCATTTTTTTTGGAATGGATTTCTGTAACACTAGCAAACCCTAAATTTGATAACAAAGTTCTGTTTTTGAGTTTTCTTCTTGTACGAACAGTGTTTAAAGTATTGACCATGCAGTGATCTTCATACTGATCTCTCTGAATCAATTTGATTCCTGTTTCTTGCAGATTTTTAGTTTTGTTTTCTTTCTCGAGAAGTTCTGTCGAAGACTTGCTCTAAACATGGTGATTATTCCCAAATTAATGTCTAAACTATTTGAGTTCATTCTTGTTTAATTCAAAACAAGCTCAGTTCAATGTTTCGATTTTCTATGTTTCTTTCGCAGTCTGGACGAAAGGAAACGGTTTTGGATTTGGCAAAGTTTGTGGATAAGAGTGTACAAGTGAAGCTCACTGGTGGAAGACAAGGTTAAATAAAAGGAATAATGATTATGCAAAGATGATTTTACACTGTTTCTATGTGATTGTTTTGGTGTTACTATGTGTTTTTCTCTTGCAGTCACTGGAACTCTTAAAGGATATGATCAGTTGCTTAATCTTGTTCTTGATGAAGCAGTTGAATTCGTTCGAGGTAACAATTGGTTTTTTCTTGCTTTCACAGCTATATCTACTGCTTTGTTTGTGTTAGGCTCTTTCTTCTGTCTTTACATATTGTTTTTGCACGCCAACTGGATTCATGCTCAACTACAATTCTGCTAGTAAATAAGAGAATCTCTGTATCTCGTTTGTTTTCTTTCCTCTGCTTCATACAAATGTCTCCATGTGTATGTGTCTCTATGCCATCTAAAGTCATATGAACTTTTATTAGATATGCGAGAATCTAGAGTTGTGCTGTCTTCTTGATTTACATGACCTATATGGCATTCGTATGATCTTTGTCTGATATTTGACCAGATCATGATGATCCTTTGAAGACCACTGATCAAACCAGACGCCTTGGCTTAATTGTATGATGACTCATTTACCTTCCTCTTCTTTATTATAAGTGTAATCTTGTATAATGGAAACATTCAAGTAACATATAAGAGCACTGTTTCTTATCATTACATTTTGTCAACTTGCTTGTAATGGACCACTATCTAAACCACCATGTCTTTTCTGGTTTAGGTTTGCCGCGGAACTGCTGTGATGCTTGTCTCACCAACTGATGGGACTGAAGAGATTGCTAACCCGTTTGTTCAACCAGATGCTGTCTAAGAACTTTATTCTGAAAAAGTATGTCTCTCTATTACTTTAACTTGACTTTCTAAAGAGTTATGTATCTGAGTTTGGAAACATTGTTTTGATTTGGCCTATTCAGAGAAACAAGCTCTTACTGTGTATTTGCTATCCCAAGAAATTATTTTTCTACCAAACTTGATCAACTTATATCCCATTTTTTTCAAACTTGGAATGTGTTTGCGGAAATGGGCTCCTGCAGTGTCTTAGCTTTGTGGATTGAAATATACAATTTGTGAATTTTGGAAAGCACTTGTTCCTCAGCCATGGATATATGGTGATTTGAGCTTTTTGTAACCGTGGATCAAGCTGGAAAGCTCGACGATACAATCAAGCTGTTAAACGAAATGGAGTGCGAGCCAGATTGACATGGAGAACTCTGCTTCGTGCTTATCGGGTTCAGAGAAACATGGTTCTAGCCAAATATGCAGCTGATAAAAGGTCATAGAATTCGACCCAGAGGATGAGGAAGTGTTGAAGTCAGTAGGAAGCTGAACCAAATGATCCACATTCTGATTGGCATTTGGTTATGTTCAAGTTCTTGTAGGAGAAAAGATGGAATATTCCCTTAGACAACACAACGAGAAGAAATTGTCTTTAGCCTTTGGCTTGATAACATTGCCTGGTGAGATAGTTATTATGATCACAATATAGTTATGAAGATCCAATTTGGTATTAGTAACAATCAGATGGCTTTAGATCACAATGCAAAATAGTATATGATAGCTTAGATGTTTTAATTTTTATAATTGGTGATATTGAGTTTTAGAAGTTTTTTTAATTAATTTTTAATATATTAATTTAAAAGTATTTTTAAAAATAAATTTATTATAATGTATTATTTACAAAAGTGACATGATTACATATTATCGATAAAATAAATTTTAAATAAAAATATAAATAAAATTAATTTATTACAATAATTACAATATATGTTATTATATTAATTTATTTAGAAAATTAATATATTTTATTAAATTAACTAAAAATAACTATTAATTTTGAAACAAATTTATAAAAAACTACAAAAAAATAAATAATAGTCAATCACATTGTAGAAATAATATTTAAAGTTTTATTATATCAAATATTTTTTCCTATCATTTTTGTTTGATGAATAAAAAATTAGAATTTTAAATCATTCATATAAAAATAGATTTATTTTAATTAGTACATGTTATAAATTCGAATTTATAAAAAATATGAGTATTTGTTATTTAAATAAGAAAAAATAATATTTTCAATAATTTTATGGATAATATATATTTTGTATAAAACTTATCAATAATTTAAATAGAATAAAAATGATTATTATATTAAAAATAATAATTAATGTTTTGATAGATATTTTCAGATTTTAAATTTTAAATAATAATATCTATAAAAAACATTTTAGATTTTATAAGTAAAAAAATATTTTATTTATTTTATATTATTATGGGCATAACACCACATATAAATATAATTTTATTATTATATCCCATTAATCATAGTCGAGTAAATGGGAAGACACTACTGCACATGGTTTTTAGATCATGTATTATAATTAATGCTTAAGCTCTCTATATTTTTCTCAAATAAAAACTATTATAATAGTCAAAAGTGTCCAAAGCTGAAGTATGCATTATGGAGACAAGATCTTTATGTCCAAAGTTGTTTAATCTCATTATATAATTCACTATTACTCTCATGTGGATTTAAAAAACTGCCACTGTAGTCGCATAATTCATTTGTACCTAATGTATCTCATAATTAAATATTTAATTTCATTTTTTCTTCTGCAATTCTCTTTTAAATAAGAAATAATGATATCTATTTTTAAACTAATTTTGTATCTTATTTAATTAATATTTATATAGATATTAAATCATTTCAAAAAGTTTTGATTAGGTATTTTCAAATGCAAAGATTAGACCTTATTTTAAATCATATTTATGTTACATGATTTCAAAAGCTTTATGATTTTCTTTTCTAAATTAACTAAAATTTTTAGCTTAACCCTTAAAATTTTTCTTGTGAATAAAACCTTTGTCAGTGTATATTTTTATTTTATTTTGGTGTGTATTTATGTTACTATATGTAAAATACGAATTTGATTTTTCTAAGACAATTTTTTAAAATAGTATTTTTAAATTTTTGTTTCAAATATAGTAAATTTCTAACAATATCACAAATTTAATAATAAAATATATAAAAATTTTATTTTAATAGAAAAATAAATCTATATTGGAAAAAATGAACTCAAATATAACATTTTAAGTTTTTATATAGTTCATTTAGAATAAATAAATATTTTTACATAATTATTTGTGATGTTTTAAAAATTTTAATTTTAGAGTGCTATATTTTTGAAACCAAAATTTTAAAAAACTAATACTGTAAAATAATATTTTTAAGTTTTTGATCCAATTTTAGTATTATAAACTTAAAATTCTAAAAATAGAATTGATTTTAAAAATATATAATTATCGTAAATAAATTACAAATATAATTAAAATACTATTTTTATGTTTTTTTAATTTAGGATTTAATTTTTTTGTTATGAAAGAAGTTTTAAACTTTATGTTAGTTTTGGAATTTCAAATAATAATATTATATTTAAAATAAAAATTTAAAAGAATGATAGTTTTTAGACTATTTTAAAATGCGTTCGTATTATTATTATTTTTTAATTCACCTGTCAGTTGTCACTACATTATTTGACGTTATCGTGATTATGGGCTTTTAAGTTACAAGGCCCAATTTCGTTATCACGACTAAATCCATTGAAAACCACGTCGGCGTTCTCATCCTTTGCCACGTATCATTTTCACATCGGACGGTCAAGGTACCATAAGGATCTATAATCGAATGGCTCTCTTGACCTATTCTAGACTCTTCTAAAATGGGGACGATGATGAAATGTTCTTTTTTATTTTATTTTTAACTATTTTACCTATCCATTTATGATTCTATTTAACTTTCTTATTTTTACTATTTATTATTTCAATATTCTATATTCTCTTATTTCAATTCTTTATTGTTAAATAAAATAGAAAATATGGAAAAAAGGTAGAGAAAATGAGATATTAAAAATTAAAGTAAGATATTTTTGTCAGCAAAATTAAAGTATAAATATGAAAGGAAAATTACTGAAAAACAACAGAAACTAGAAATGAGGAAATACAAAAGTCATTATTTTATTTTGCCCTTTTTTACCAAATTTAGAAAAGTATCTTGTTTTGACATATATTTCTGAATAAATATATAATTATACAAAATAAAATAAAAAGTAATACTCTAAAATAACACTTTTAAAGTTTTTTTCTAAATGTAACATCATAAAATTAAATTTTTAAAAATAGGACAAATACTTATGTAAAAATACTTATTTATTCTAAATAAATTATACATAAATTTAAAGTATTGTATTTGGGTTCATTATTTCTAATTTAAGGTTTAATTTTTTTCTATTAAAATATAGTTTTAATGCATTTTAATCTTAAATTTATGCTATTATTGAAAATTTAAACTAATGACATTTTTAGAACAAAAATTTAGAAAAATATTATTTTAGATATTTGCCCTATAAATTAGAGCAACACTAATTCCTAAGTTAATATAGATTAGAGATAATGAATTAAAATAATATAATGACGTGTCATTAGGATAGATTTATGATTTTATCAGAAAAATAAGTAATGAAATATTTATTCAAACCATGGTTAGGGATTTAACCAGAGTATTTAGAAAATGAGAGTTAAAAAGCGTTCCGCTTAGAGAGGTGATGGAAGGAGATAGAGAGGCTGCTTAGGGATCAGTGTTTCTCACTGAGTCTGATTCTTTTTTTTTTTTCTCTCCGATTCCTTGCCTCTTCGTTGATTCTCTCCTCCATGTTTGTGTTTTTGTGCTTTTCTGTAGTCGACGACGAAGATGCTTCTGATTTGATTGACTAATTCGTTCCTTGCGATTGTTTCGCCTGAAAGTTTTCTCGTTTCTGCTCTTTTCTTCAGATCTTGATTTTCTGGTGAGTTTCGCTTCATCTTTATGTGTGATTACCGTTTTTATTCACCTTTGAAGCTCATTGATTTTGTTCTTAGTTTGGAAATTTCTATTAGTTTATAGAAAAAATGGAGTGATTTTTTTGTTCTTTTCAATATTTGAGATCGATTTCTGTTACATTTTTTCTTGGATCTGGATATATTCGATGGATATGTGCAGAATGATTAAATTTCTAAATTTTTTTTGTGGAATCTCCCTAAATCTAGAGATGATGGTTGACAGATCTACTAGATTTTTGATCGTTTTATGTTAATCTTCTTCTTTTTTGCAGCTTCTCCTGGTCTATCAAACATGGCTTACCTGATGTAGTAACTAGATCAAAAAAATCTTTCTGCCTTTTCTTCGTTCTCTGCGTTTCATGATCGGTTTAGGTATTATCTGCTTCTTCTTCTGTGTCCGGCTCGTGTTGGTTTCAGACAAAGGCACTGGTCTGGAAGGGAACAGGAACAGTCTCTCTTCTCCGGCTATTGCTTCTGCTGTTCACCACAAGAGGCCTTTGGTTTCTCCTTTCATTTAATGTCTCGGAACTTGGACAGTCCTGTTCAGACACAAATGGCAGTGGCAGTCTTCAAGACTCCCCTTAGTGGGGCTAATAAGATGGAAGGGAAGCAGCATAAACATCAGCAGCTACAGAGGCAATCCTCGGGACGGAGGGTTTTTGTGCAAACGGAAACTGGTTGCGTCTTGGGGATGGAGTTGGATCGTAGTGACAATGTTCATACTGTTAAAAGAAGGCTTCAGATTGCTTTGAATTTTCCTACTGAGGAAAGTTCATTGACCTATGGGGATATGGTGCTGACGGATGACCTGAGTGCCGTGAGGAATGATTCTCCGCTTCTCCTAAAACGTAACTTTATGCACAGAAGCTCGTCTACTCCTTGTCTTTCACCTACTGGGAGGGATCTGGAACAGAAAGACCGAAGTGGTCCTATCGAGATACTCGGCCATTCGGATTGCTTTTCTATTGTCAAACACATGGTGAAGGACATTGTCAAGGCGATGAAGATGGGTGTTGAACCGCTCCCTGTTCGCAGCGGACTTGGAGGGGCATACTACTTTAGGAACAAAAAGGGTGAGAGTGTTGCTATTGTTAAGCCGACGGATGAAGAGCCATTTGCACCTAACAATCCGAAAGGCTTTGTTGGGAAAGCCCTTGGGAAACCTGGCTTAAAATCTTCTGTACGAGTTGGAGAAACTGGGTTTAGAGAAGTCGCAGCTTATCTTCTTGATTATGGTCGCTTTGCTAATGTGCCTCCCACTGCTCTTGTGAAGATAACTCATTCTGTATTCAATGTGAATGATGAGGTGAAGGGGAACAAGCCTCGGGAGAAGAAGCTGGTTAGTAAGATTGCTTCTTTCCAGAAGTTCGTGGCTCATGATTTCGATGCAAGCGATCATGGCACTTCAAGCTTCCCTGTAGCTTCAGTGCACCGCATTGGTATATTGGACATAAGGATCTTCAACACAGACCGTCATGGTGGGAATCTTTTGGTGAGGAAGCTTGATGGAGCTGGGGCGTTTGGTCAAGTGGAGCTTATGCCAATAGATCATGGCCTCTGCTTGCCAGAAACCCTAGAGGATCCTTATTTCGAGTGGATTCATTGGCCTCAGGCATCATTACCTTTCTCTGATGAAGAGCTTGACTACATACAAAGTCTTGATCCATTGAAGGACTGTGACATGCTTAGAAGAGAACTTCCAATGATTAGAGAGGCGTGTCTTCGGGTTCTTGTTCTCTGTACTATTTTCCTCAAAGAAGCTGCTGCTTACGGACTGTGTCTTGCGGAGATTGGTGAGATGATGACTCGGGAATTTCGACCAGGAGAAGAGGAGCCAAGTGAACTTGAGGTTGTTTGTATTGAAGCCAAGAGATCAGTCACTGAACGAGATGTGTTCTCTCCAAGGTCAGATATAGTAGGAGGAGAAGCAGAGTTTCAGTTTGATCTGGACTGTGATGAACTAGAATCAGTTTACGGCTCCAAGATACAACTAACTGATGACTACTACACGAAAAACCCTTTTTCAAATGGACGGTCTTCGCTGGGTAAGCTCGAAGAAAGCATCAAGGAGGAAGAAGAAGATGAAGAAGAAGAATTGGACAGTACTGATAATGCTGTCCCGATGATGACAACGATGAAAGACAGCTTTTTTAGCTCTGCTGCATTTCATCATGACAAAGTTCCATCTCTATCAAAGCTTTCTACTTCCATGAAGAACACACATCTTAGTGACACGGGACGAAAAAACCAGAAACCATTAACAAGAGGCAAATCCGAAAACACATCGTCTGGTCACAAAAGCGCAAATGAACAGCTTCCAGTGAGTGCAAGCTTTGTGAAAGTAGCAGACATGAAAGAAGGCGAGTGGGTTCTGTTCTTAGAGAGGTTCCAAGAATTGCTTGGACCGGCTTTCGCAAAACGCAAAACCGCAACGTTGAGTAAGAGACAGAGACTTGGCACTTCATGCCAGTTTTGAGAAACTATATACTTAAAAAGAAGAAGTAAAACTCGAGTTAAAGGAGAGACACAAACTGGTGGTTTTAGTAAAAGAAAAAAAAAATAGTTACTTTTGTAAGGTTTGGCTTATGACAAGCGACAAGGTGAGGAAAAGGGGTTTTTTTCTTATAACTGTTTTGTAAATATTTTGTTTCTCTTTGTGATTTTCTTTGTAATTTTTTTTTCTTGTTTTTGCCCCTTTTATTTATCATCTTCTCCCTTTTTTTATTTGTTTGGTATGTCCTTGCTTGGCCTTGTCTCATAAATAATATTAGTCTTCTTTCAATTTTTGGTTTGTAAGGTAATACATTGAACCTATTATCTATTTTATTATATATAAAATATTATATGTAGTGAAGGTTTAACCCTATTTTACTTTTGAATTTTTATGATATTTGTTATTAACAACGTAAATGTTTATATATAAAAATAATATTTTAAGGGAAATCAGCAACTGGATTAGTGGTTGTACCAATTTTACGTACGTCATAGAAATATATAGTTTCGGTTTTCCCTTTTTGTATATGAAAATGTTGGATTAATGGATAGGTTTGTTGTGGTGCAGTGATAAAAAAAAAATATTTTAATATAGCATATTTTAAAATTTTTGTTCTAAATCTAATATTTTAAAATTAAAATTCTAAAAGTAACATAAATAATTATGTAAAAATATTTATTTTACTTTAAATAAATTATAAATAAATTTAAAACATTATATTTGAGTTTATTTTTTGGGCAATTTTCTAAAATATTATTTTAAATTTTGTTCCAAAATTAGCATCATTAGTTTAAATTTCCAATAATACCACAAATTTAAAATTAAAATACACTAAAATTTCTTGTTAGTAGAAAAAAACTAAATCCTGAATTAGAAAAAATGAACCCAAATATAATATTTTAAGTTTATATATAATTTTTAGAGTAAATAAGTATTTTCACATAATTATTTGTGCTATTTTTGGAATTTTAATTTTAGTTTGTTAGATTTGTAATAAAAATTTTAAAATATGCTATTTTAAGATATTAAGTGATTATATTTAGATTTGATTTAGATTTGAGACTTCATATTTTTGGTTTACTTGGCAATGTTGGTTATATGTTTCTTTTAATTATCTAGACTATATTAAGTGATTATATATGAATTTTTAATCTTTTTACTATGGCATTTGAAGAAAATAAGCAAAATGGTAATAAAAATAATCAAGATTAGTTAATATGATGCATAAATAGTTTATTTTCGTTTTAAAATTTATCTTAAAAATTTATTTTTAAAATTTATCTTAAAATAACATAAATTATTATGTATAAATAAATATTTATCTTACATAAACTATATATAAAATTAAAACATAATATTTGGATTCATTTTTTTCTAATTTATAATTTAAAATTTTTTAGAGTAATACCCTAAAATAGCATATTTTGAAAAATTTCTTCCAAATCTAGCATCCTAAAATTAAAATTCCAAAAATATCATAAATAATTATATAAAAATACTTATTTACTCTAAATAAATTATGTATAAATTTAAAATATTATATTTGGGTTCATTTTTTCTAATTTAGGATTTTTCGATTAAAATGAAGTTTTAATATATATTTTAGTATTACATTTGTGATATTATTGGAAATTAAATTTAATGATGCTATTTTGTTATAAAAACTTAAAATAGTGTTATTTTCTCAATTGCCCTCTTTATTAGGATGAGATTTTTTATTTATTTTAGCACTAAATTTTTGCTATTTTGGAAATTTAAATAATTAATACTATATTTATAACAAAAAATTTCAAATAATGTTATATTAAACAATTGCCCTTAAATATATATCCAATATATATATATATATATATATATGTTCTATTGCATTCCGACTCCTTAACCGCCACAAACCGCAATTCATCATTCATAGTTTAAGTATGAGACCAAACTATGAGGTTTGAAGAATGTTAGATAGAGAGAGACAAGAGAAAGTGGTAAAATGTAAGCTTGATGGTCCCAAGAATGGATTGTTTGTGCAAAGAAAAGCCAATGAGCAAATTGACACATTTTCCATTATTCATTCCCATGAGGTTATGTCCAAATTTGTCTAAAGTTCAAAGAATCTCTAATAAAATAAGTGAAATTTCTTACCAATTTTTGACGCAAACAAAACTATGAAATTGAAATGGGACCCAATTTTTGCGTTGGGTTATCTTTTTTTTTATGTTTGCTTTCGACAAGACAACATAAATGTAACATTTCTTTTGATGATCTTTTTTTTTGTGTGTGGGGTCTTTTAATCATGTTCGTTTGGCAGCCGCAAGTTCCTGCGGCAGATTTTTGTTCGTTTAGCTGTCGCGGTACTTGCGACAGACGCAGCGTCTTGCGTCATAATTTTTTTGATCGCTGATTAAAACAGTGGTACGACTAAAAATCTGTGATCAACCGCAATCGCAACCGCCGGCGGTAGACAAACGAACAACATCTACCGCAGCCGCAGCCGCAGGTTAACCACAGCCGTAGCCACAGCCGCCTGTTTGGTGACCAAACGAACAACACTAACATATTTCATTAAATGTTACAATTTTCCATCAATGTTATTTTTTCATATTCTAAATCTGGCAATTGAAAATCATACTTTACCTTGTAAGTGACATTTCATCTTACTTAATCTATTATTTCTCGCTTCAAACGGGTCCATTAATATATTTACTAAAATTTATTAACGGTAATTTTTTAAAAGAACATATTTTTAAATTTTTATTTCAAAATTAGCATAATTAATTTAAATTTTTAGTAATAACATAAATTAAAAATTAAAATACATTAAAACTTTTTATTAATAAAAAATTAAATCCTAAATTAGAAAAAATAAATTCAAATATAATGTTTAAAGTCTATGTCTAATTTATTTAGAGTAAATTATTAATTTCACAGAATTATTTGTACTATGTAAAGTTTATGTATAATTTATTTAGAGTAAATTATTGTAATGTTTAAATATTAAATTTTAAAATGGTAGATTTGAAATAAAATTAAAAAACATAATTTTAGGGTATTAATTATTTATTAATTTTACATGATCAATAAATTATTGAATTCTTTGTTCTTGTTAATTTTAAATTAAATTTTTTATTTAAAAATTTTTGGAATTATTTTTCAAAACATTTTACTATAACATTTTATCCACGATTAAAAAAAAGCCAATTCTTTAAAATAACATATTTTTAAGTTTTTATTTCAAAAATAGATTTATTCATTTAAATTCTAATAATAACTTAAAATTAAGATTAAAATATATTAAAACTTTATTAATAGAAAAATTAAACTATAAAATGGTAGAAAAAAACCCAAATATAATATTTTAAGTTTATATATAATTTATTTAAATTAAATATATAATTATTTGTTTTATGTTTAGAATTTTAATTTAAAAATATTATATTTGAAACAAAAATTAAAAAAAAGTGTAATTCTAAGATATTTGTATGAAAAAACCAGTTGGTAAGATAGTTGTACTGAGTTTCAACTAATATAATATAACAGTTTGTTGACAATAAATAAATCTATTTTCGCTTTATTTTTTACAATGTTCACATATTACTTTTGTAAACCTCGTAATTATTTTTTGGAAATATAATATTAAAGTGTTTTAACATTTGACCAAAAACCTTTGGAATGTTTTGAGAGTTCCTTTTTCATCATTACTTCTCTCTTTTCTTTATCCTTTTCTTTTAAAAGGCTTTCTCTTTCTATTTAATTAACAAATATAAGAACAATTCACCTTACGAGGTTCGACTTGTTCTATGTGCAAAACAAAAGACATAGTTGGAAATTGATTATACATTTATTAAAATAAAGTCACTATATTTATCCCCTGAATGTGTTAAAGTTTTATCTCAACATGAAGAAAAAAACAATTCTATAACTAGTAGTATTAACTTTTTAACAATTCGTTAAAATAATATATTTTTAAGTTTTTATTATAAAATACTATTATTAGTTTAAATTTTCAATAAAACACAAATTTAAAATTAAAATACACTAAAAAAATTTCTTAACGAAAATTTAAATCTTAAGTTAGAAAAAAAACATAAATATAATATTTTAATGAGTAATACTTTAAAATAATATATTTTTAAGTTTATCTTGTAAATTTAGCACATTAAAAATAAAATTCTTAAAATAGCTCAAATTATTATGTAAAAATAATTATTTACCTCAAATAAACTATATATAAAATTAAAATATAATATTTGGGTTCATTTTTTCTAATTTAAAATTTAAATTTTGTTTATTAAGAAGAGATTTTTAATTATTTTATTATTAAATTTGTGCTATATTTGGAAATTTAAATGAGTAGTATTATATTTGGAATAAAAAGTTAAAATAGTATTATTTTAGTCAATTGCTGTATTTTAATTTATGTATAATAAATAAGCATGAAATTATTTGTACTATTTTGAGAATTTTAATTTTATGTTGTTAGATTTAGAACCAAAAAATTTTAAATGTGGTATTTTAAAATATTTTTATTTTGGAATTCTCCTATAAATAATTAAAATCATTCGATTATAACATTTTTGACATAGTATTTTTTTTTACTTTTTATCTCATTACATACAAATTTGTGTAACCAATATTTTAGGTTTCTAATTCTCCTATTAGTTTTGGAACTTAAACAAAGTCTTGGATTTGTAATGATCACTTAACTTTTTGTGTTTTTTTAAATGATTAAGCTTCACGTTTGTCCTACCAATACAATATAGAATTATGATGCTTTGTTGGCTTTGGATATGATTGATAGGCAACTTGTTCATTGTTTGGTGTATGATTTGATGTGAATATGATAAATTTTTAAATTCATTAAGCAGAAAATTATCATCACTCAATAACCATTTGTTTGACTTTCTTCCTCACATAATATCCATATCGTAAACTCAAATTTATTTTTACTATTCATTAGGTCTTTTTAGCCCATATTTTATTTGGTTTCCAAATATAATAAATTCTTTTATATTGGTCATGTTCGTTTACTAGTCATAGGAACATGCGGTTGCGGCTGCGATAAATTGTTGTTCGTTTAGCTACCGTAGGTACCTGCAGCAGACGCAGCGATCAGACGTTGTTGCGTCCTACGTCGCAATTTTTCGATCGCTGATTAAAACACCGGTACGACTAAAATTCTACGATCAACCGCAACCGTAACCACAACCGCCGATGACAGATAAACGAACAACATCTGTCGCAGCCACAACCGCAGAGTTGACCGCAGCTGCAGCCACAGCCGCATGCGGTAACCAAACGAACAACACTATTATTACCCTTTAACGTTAACTTTTCTTTTTCATCTTGTTGGAACTCAATTTTATTACATGTTGTGTCGGCATATTTCCGAGCATTTTTTCTGACAAATTCTTTTGATGGAATGATCGGAGTATGACTACGATGAATGCATCGTCGCTAACATTGATATGTTGCTTTTATAACATAATATAGACAAAAATGGATGTTGTCTCATAACATAAATCTTGCTAATATAGAAGATAAAAATCCATGTTAAACACACAAACGTGTGCATTGAACCGAGTCAGTTTGCATGGGCAGGACTTGAGCTCGGATTTCGGTTTGGATAGATAGGTATTGGCCCAATTAGCTATCTTATCTAAATTTAGTTAAAAAATAAATTGGACTCTTCGATTAGATAAGATTAATTGAATAAATAGTAATACATTAAAATAACATTTTTTAAGTTTACTTTTCAAATATATCATATTAAAAATAAAATTCTTAAAATAATACAAATTATTATGTGAAAATAATTATTTATTTTATATAAGCTATATATAAAATTAAAACCTAATATTTGAGTTCACTTTTTTTTAATTTACGATTTAATTTTTTTATCAGAATGAGATTTTTAATTATTTCAGTATTAAATTTGTGTTAATTTTAGAAATTTAAATAATTAATACTGTATTTGAAACAAAAACTTGAAATAGTGCTATTTTATACATTTGCCCTTGAATAAAATAGCACTCTTTTAAGTTTTTATTCCAAATATATCACTAATCATTTAAATTTCTAAAAATAGCACACATTTAGTACTAAAATAATTAAAAATATATTTCTAATAAAAAAAATTTAAATCCTAAATTGGAAAAAGTGGACCTAAACATTATATTTTAATTTATATATACTTTATTTGAGGTAAATAATAATTTTTTACATAATAATTTATGCTATTTCAGAAATTTATTTTTAATCTGCTAAATTTGGAATATAAACTTAAAAATATGTTATTTTAGGTTATTATTCATTAGATAATTAATATGAGATTAATGTGAAGTTAAATAACCATGATAATTAATAAACAGTAATATCCTAAAATAGCAACTTCTAAAGTTTTTCTTCCAAATCTAACATCACAAAATTAAACTTCCAAAAATAGCACAAACACTTATGTAAAAATACTTATTTATTTTAAATAAATTATACATAAACTTAAATTATTATATTTGGATTCATTTTTTTTAATTTAGGGTTTAATTTTTTCTATTAAAATATAATTTTAATGTATTTTAATTTTAAATTTGTGCTATTATTGAAAATTTAAACTAATGATGCTATTTTTGAAATAAAAACTTAGAAAAGTGCTATTTTAAACATTTGCCCATTAAAATTTCATTTTTGTTAATTTCATTTTATATGGGCAACAATCTCTTCACTTTTTTCTACTTTTTCTTAGTTCATTACTTTTTTATGAGAATAAAATAAAAATATTTCAAAATTTATGATTTTTGGTAATGCAAATAATAAGAATATTGTATTATGTGATTTGTAATACCATACAACTATCATATTATACAATGTTTTCAAACTTTAAAAAAATGTCTCATCTGCCTCAATAGTTTTTTCAAATATTTGATATAGGTTTAACGTTTATGTAAACTTTTTCTAGAATTTGCATTCATACATGCCTGTCTTCGTCCAATAACCTTTTTGTGTTTATATATATGCTTTGCTTTGATTATACAACTTTATGCATGCATTTTAGCAATTTTGATCATTTAAAAAAAAATACAAAAACCAAAATATAAAATAAAAAGATCTTATTAACATAATTTAAAGACAATATAAATAGGAACCGAAAGCTAAACAAATTACCATTATATTCAACTTTAAAGAAACCAAACACTAACACCCAAAAACAGTTAAGAGGTTATTGCCATTCGAAGCCTAGACTTTTACATATCTCAACTCAACAATCTTCATTATGAGGTTTCGAATCCCCAATATCAAATTCGATACAAGACGAAATCGGTTCAATAAGTTGGAAATGTAATTTTTTTGTATGAACGATTTTTGTTATTTTCGATGAGCCCAGAAAATCTTCTGAAAATATCCAATCTCGTTGGATATCGAAGGCGGTATTGAGTGTCTCGAGGTATCATTGATGAACATTAATGTAGTATTTAATCGAGACAGCATTGATGAACATTAATGTGATATTTAACACAAATATTTTAAAGATTTAGCAAATTAGAAATGTATAAAAAAGAGGATTGTTAGCGAATCTATAAATTAAGAGAGAAATTATTTAATAACTCGTCGTATCGATACTCACAGAACTGACAGATTAATATTAACTTTTCTTTTTAAACAAAATCATATCCACCGAATCTAATTTGAATCATCAAAATTCTGATCAGAGAACTTAGATTCAACATAACATTCACAATTAGATAAACCGACAAGATATATTAAACGAGAACATAAATGTTTGTCAAATTGAAACTTAAAAAACGGGAAAATTAGAAATCAAGACAAGAGAAATTGTAAATCCTGAATCTATGAAAAGTCATCTATGGTATGTGGTATTAAAGTATTTTCTTGTTTGGTATCCAAAAGAAGTGGTTGAAATATTATATTCAAATATATTTCCTATATTATGTTTCTCCTTTCAAACACATTAACTATTTCTTATCATTTATGGCTATAAATAGATTTGTCCTACTCAATCTTTCTAAATTTTAGACATCTCCTTCAAAGGTTTTGGCTTTCTCTTCGTTTGAATTCAATTCATTTTCCTCCTCTGTGTTCCATCGGTATTTCCTTACTCTCTCATTTTTATTTTCTAGTGTTATATTTCCGCTTTCAATTTCCATATTATTTAGTAATCGTACATCATATTTATTTTCATATATATTTTTGAATCTTTCTTTAATTATATAAACTATGTTTTTTCCCATAAAATACACAAATTTCATAAATTATTGTAATTACATAAATTCGCTTGACGTTTACTCGTTAAATTAACGTTTACATGTTGAATTGTTATTAAAACTGATTTTAATTCAAAAATCTGATTTTAACTTCAAAATCAACCCAAACCGACAACTCGAGTTGGATCCAAAAACTTGATCTACATATTTTCTATCATAAATTGATTTGAATTCTTATCGACGTTTCGTTCTTCCACTTTCACTTTAACTCCAACATTTTTTTCCACGAAAATTTCAACTTCGACTTCACTTCCAATATTAACCAGTACCTCCACTTTCGACGGCGACCTCGATGTATGTATACCTTCGCCACCTCTGTTTCAATTTGAGCCATCGATCTCTCTCGAACCAAATTCTAAAATCAAATTTTGTTCAAATCGATTTTTCAATACGATTTTAATTTTTCCTAATCGATTTGCGATATAGTATAATGAACCGTTTTAATGTGGTTGTTATTTGGTTAAATCTATTGGCTATAACCTCAATTTAATAGAAACTTGATAACAAATAACAAAAATTATGTAATTATAAGAATTTATCTAGTTTACTGAATAAAAACACAGTTTATATAGTTAAATAAACATCTAAAAAATATGGAGAAAAATAAACTTAATAGTATAAATTCATGTATTTTAAGGAAATGAACCCTATTATTTTAGTAGTAAACTTAAAATGTTTAACAATATTGCTTGATTGAAGTAAGTGGTTAGTGGGAAGTTAATGTGTATAGTTGATGAGTGGTAAATCACATTTATTGTAGATCCATGAATTTAATTTTATTATTGAATATTGGCGGTGAAATTATAAGTTAAATATAAATATTTAATGGCTAACCCACAACGTATGACTACGGCATTTAAAAACCCACTTGCTAGAAACGCATCTGTTCCAAACTCACTCCATCATTTAAAAATATATTATTTTTTTTATTAATACCATAAAATAATACATTTTAAAATTTATTTTTCAAATAAAATAAATTAAAAATAAAATTCCTAAATAATATAAATTATTATATGAAAATAATTATTTAGATTAAATAAACTATATATAAAAAATAACCGCAATAATCTAAAATATGACTATTTTAAGTTTTTGTTTCAAATATAATATTAATCATTTAAATTTTTAAAAAGAGCATAAATTTAATACTAAATAATTAAAAATATCATCTTAATCAAAAAAAATTTAACCCTAAATTAGAAAAAGTGAACCCAAACATTATGTTTTAATTTTATATATAGTTTATTTGAGGTAAATAATTATTTTCACATACTAATTTTTGCTATTTTAGCAATTTTATTTTTAATGTGATAAATTTGAAAGATAAACTTAAAAAGTGGTATTTTAGGATATTACTCTAATTTAATTAAAACATAATGTTTGAGTCTTTTATTAAGATGAATCTTTTTAATTATTTTAGTATTAAATTTGTGCTATTTTAAAATTTTAAATGATTAGTTTTATATTTGCAACAAAAATTTGAAATAATATTATTTTAGACAATTGTCCTTGTTTTTTTCTTTCTTTTTTAACTCAAAATATGGTTTATTTTTATGTGAACTAAAGAGATCTTTTTGTTATTACAAAATAGAAAATACAATGTTGTTGAACATATAAATTTGTATATAGTTTTCACCCACCAAAGGCATACACTAATTCAAGTTTTACTAAGGAAAATAAATGAACATTCCTATGGACCGGTTCTGTTATTTTTAAGTTAGTTTATTAAATATCACCAAATCATTTAAGTTTAAATTTTAACGGAAAAACCATTTAATAAATGAAAATAAAATCGTTTCAAAAATTTATATTCGAAAATATAATTAATTCTTTTTAAACTGTTGTTCATTTATTACCTTAGAGACAACTGCATGTATACATAAACCCTCGATAATTACATCTAAATTATAGAATAAACAAAGAATTTACGACATAATGTTTGGTAATTAAAACTTAGTTTTTGTTTCATATATAGGTTTTGTTCATTCTATTTTTTAGCATGCTAAGTTGTATTATTATTATTATTATTATTATTATTATTATTATTATTATTATTATTATTTGAGTGTGTGTGTCAAAAATGTATTGATGCTTTCCAAATCATTTTGCAAGGTTTATTATTATTATTATTATTATTATTATTATTATTATTATTATTATTATTATTTGAGTGTGTGTGTGTCAAAAATGTATTGATGCTTTCCAAATCATTTTGCAAGGTTTATTATTATTATTATTATTATTTGAGTGTGTGTGTCAAAAATGTATTGATGCTTTCCAAATCATTTTACAAGGTTTATTTATTTATTTATTTAATTTTTCTATTAAGCAGAAGAAAAACAAGACATGGGTTTGCAATCTTCACTGAAGACATTCTTTGTTTTGCTCCTCTTATGTGTTGTGAATGTTTCCACCATTAACTCAAAGGCAATAAAAGAAGAGACAGTACTTTTTGGTGGACAATTTCAGGCTTTGTATGTTATTGGAGATTCATTGGTTGATTCAGGAAACAATAATCATCTTGAGACGAAGGTCAAATCCAATTTTCCACCTTATGGTTCTGACTTTGATGGAGGCAAACCCACTGGCCGTTTTAGCAATGGCAAAACCATTGCTGATTATATAGGTAACACACATAATCTTAAACTAATTATATTTCTATATTTTTCAAGGAGGGTTTTCTATTTTAATGATCTAAGCAATTGTGTTCATTAGTTAATAATTTCTTTTGTGATATTTGATTGGTATTGTTGAGGTTTTGAAATTGATTTCTTTTATTCATAAAGTAAAATTCAATTTATAGAATTAGTTGCTTAAATTTAAAAATAATATCATAAAATAGCACATTTTAAAGTTTGTATTCCAAATCTACTACTGTAAAATTAAAACCAAAAATGCATAAATAATTATATAAAAATACTTAAAATAATATTCTAAAATAACACATTTTAAAGTTTTTGTTCCAAATTTAGTATTCTAAACTTAAAATTCTAAAAATAATACAAATTTATTTTCTAAAAATACATATTTACCAATTTAGGATTTCTTTATTAAAAAAAAGTTTTAAGGTATTTTAACAATAAATTTATGATATTTTGAAAATTTAAACTAATGATGTTATATTTGGAATAAAAACTTAAAAGAGTGCTATTTTGTCAATTGTCCAAATACTTATTTACTCTAAATAAATTATACATAAACTTAAAATATTATATTTAGATTGACTTTTTTTCTAATTTATTGCTTCATTTTTCTATTAAAATGAAGTTTTAATGTATTTTATTATTAAATTTGTGGTATTATTAGAATATTTAATTATAATATTATTTTTAAAACAAAAACTTAAAAAGATTTATATTAAAATTGCCCTGAATTAAAATGATTGAAGATTTACACATTGGGTTGTCATGTTTTCTGTTTATTCAGCTATTTATTATGGACTTCCATTGGTTCCTGCTTATTTGGGATTATCCGAAGAACAAAAGAACAATATCTCAACTGGTTTTAACTATGCTTCTGCTAGCTGTGGGATTTTTCCTGACACAGGAAAGCTATTGGTATGTTTTAAATTCCAATAATCTCTATTAGGTCCGGCCTTTCGGTTTTTTTGGGTTAATCAGTTCGGGTTTTTTGGATTTTGGTTTTTTAGATTTTGAAAAAATCAACCAAAATAATAATAATATTAATCAGTTTGATTTGGTTATTTCTTCGGTTTAATCGGTTTAGTTTTTGGAATCAAAAATCACTCCGAATTAAACTGAATTAAAAATTGATTTTCGGTTTAATTAAATAATATTTAAGTTTAATCGGTTTATTGGTTTGTATTTCAGTTTTTTAGTTAATTTTGAATTACTTTGGTTAAATTATTTGGTGTAATTTGGTTTATTCGGTTTATATTTTTGGTTTTTTTGAGTTTTCGTATCGAACCAAATCGAACCGTAACCCGATTATAATTATTATTATATCTGATCGATTTAGTACATATAATAAAATCAAAACCAAAAACTAAAAATTCTACTTCGATCGGTTCGGTTTATTCAGTTTGGACCAAATGCCGAGGCCTAATCTCTACATATATAATCTTTGCAATTTTGAAAAAAAAAACAACTATAAAAAGTTGTTTGGTTTATTTGTATAAAACAGGGAAAATGTCTCTCGTTGAGCGTCCAAGTCGATCTATTTAATGAAACCATCGAGAAGAATCTGAAGAAAAAGTTTAAGACACAGTCAGAGCTCAGTAAACATTTGTCTGAATCATTGTTCATGACTGCCATTGGAGTAAACGATTACGCTTTCTTCTATAATCAGACAATCAATGCTAATGAATTTGCAGACAAGCTTCTTCATCAATACTTGCAACAAATTCAGGTACAAAAAGTCTTAGGGGTTTTCTTTTTTTTTGTCACTATATAGTTTAGGGTATGAGTATTTAAACCAAGCCATAAAAACTGGAATGAGTCTTCGTTAGATTTGTTTTATTTTTATTTCCAAAATCTTATAAAAATTCACATAAATTCCTTTGAAACGAAATATAAACGTAAACTGAAAATTTCAAAAAATATTAATTATTTAAAATAGTATTTTTTAAAATTTTTATTTCAAAATTAGAATTACTAATTTAAATTTCTATTAATACCACAATTTTAATATTTAAATACATTAAAAAATTTACTAATGGTAAAAAATCAAATCCTAAGTTAGAAAAAAGAACTCAAATATAATGTTTTAAATTTATGTATAATTTATTTAATATAAATAAGTATTTTTCATATAATTATTTATGATATTTTTAGAATTTTAATTTTAACATGCTAAATTTGGAATAAAATCTTTAAAAAGTATTATTTTAATGTATTACTCTTTCAAAAATATCGATACATTTTTCAAAAATGTCATTGTTTGTTATTTATTTTCGATAATACTATTTTATACATACCCTTAAAAAATATTTATAAAAAAAACAAATATATAAATACGCATATTAATATAATATAAAATTTTATACTAAACATTGTTCATTAAATCCAGACATTATTATTATCATTTTTTTAGTGTTATAATCAAGATTTTAACTTTTATTACAGAGATTACATAAGTTAGGAGCAAGGAAATTCTTCATCAACAACATTAAACCTTTAGGTTGTTACCCAAATATAATAGTTCATACCATACCACGTGGAAGCTGCAACGAGCTTTTAAACCTTGCGATTGGCATTTTCAACGCTAAGCTTAGAGCAAGTCTGTCTCATATGCATCACATACTCTCCAACATTTCTTTTCTATACTCAGATTACTTCAACTTCATGTTGGGACTTCGTGGACCTTCGACCAATCAAGCTAGTTCGAGTCTTGTGAACACGATAAGTCCTTGTTGTCCTAACGTTTACGATGGAGGTTTAACCACAATAACTTGCATGCCAAGTTCGAGATCCTGTAAGGTACCAAACACACATATCTTCTTCGATCCTTTTCATCCGACTCAATTGGCGAATTTCATGTACGCGATTAGGTGTTTTCAAGAGAGAACTGTTTGTCATGTGGTGAGAGATTGATGGATTTAACTATACACTCAACAATTTCGGTTGTTGTTTATTACTCATCATTATCAATGTTTTGTAAACAATTATTTTCGCTACCAGATTCTTGAGGTTTCTGGAAAATTCAATTCAACGTGGTTACTTATTTGATTGATTTCTATGTTGGAATTCGGTTTTTATGTAAGTGGTTTTCGATCACTTTTTGTTTTTTCAGTGAGTTTTCTGGTGAATACGTTAACCAAATTCGTTTGAATGAATGTATAAAGTGAATTACTTGATAAATATAAAATGAACAAATGTAATATGTTCAAAATTAAAAGTTATAGGTGAAATCTCTCTTGTATTTCAAGAGGAGAAACTATAACAAAACTCAAAAATTTGGATACATTTTGGTTCAATAGTGAAAAGAGATAACTGAAAACTTGAGTTTCGAGGTTTCGTAATTAGCAAATACACTAATGTTCGGTACAATTATTATTAAAGTTTGGTTCAAAACTCATTTGTTATTTGTTGAGTAAGTCAAATAGTCAATGTCTCCTTAGTTTGAGTTAAGTTATAACCAAATTAATTTGGTTTATTGTTTTGTAACATACCAAATCATAATGATTTTTAGTAGAAAATCAATTATCAAAAAATGGAGTAACCTTTTTTATAAACTTATATGAACATTAAAGCTATAGAAGTGTAACATATACACATATAAATCTCTCACATATTGAGTATAAGATTGCAACATAGAAAAAACGTTCGTTAGATTTTATTTTTGTGTTGTGCAAAACAAAATAGCTACAGTGGTATTCTGGAATTTAGAACGTCATGCAACCGTCACACTATTAAACATTTTCATAATTAAAGAAACAATGTATCGTCTTGCAAATCCATCTTTTGCAAATTTTTGTATCGATATTTAAATTTTAGTATATGTAATTTTTTTCAAAATTAATCCGTTGCCAAATTGTAAAAATCTCATTCTTACATCTCCATGTTCGTATCAATGTTCTATATATCAGCGGTTGTTTAGGCGATCAAATTTATAGACAGTTTAATATATTAATGAATATTTTTTAAGAATTATATGTAAAGAATATTTTAAATCACCTTGGAGCTCGCCTAACCATTTTTTATAACATTTATACATATGTTAGCACTGTTTGTTTGTCTGCCATAGTGTCTGAGCCAGCGATCTGCGATTAGACGCTGTAATATTGTTGTTCGTTTGATCGTCGCAGGTTATCGCCGCAAGTTGTATCGCAATTGTTTGATCGCAAACGCTACAATTTCACAGCGGTTAAATTTTTTACCGTAGTTTTTTGCGGTCGACCACAGCGTTTGACCGCAGGAAAGTGCGGCGGTCAAACGAACAACGGTTGACCAAATGACGCAGCCGCATATTACTGTAGCTACGAAACGAACAACTCCGTTAACTAAAAAATGAAAAAAGCTAATTGATGTGAACAAGAAGAAAACCATAATCCATATACATACAAAGTTAAGATTCAAAGGTTCAAAATTGTGGTTTACATATAAAACCATTAATTAAGCCGTTACAACGTAAAAGTAGCTACAAAACATATTTCACTTTATATTATAAAGTCATATATATATATAGAGAGAGATTATCATAAAATAAGATCATATATGTCATGGAAAATTAGTTGTTCTTGGGAGGATGATGCTTAGCTCTCCAATAATCAGCAGTGTAAGCAACAAGTTCATCTTCGTTAACACTTTTGCTTGATTTTCTCTCTATCTCTCTCTTTCCTCTCTTCATTGTTGTTTCTTCTTCGTTTGTCATCATTAGTTTTCTTCCTTGTTTGGTATTCTTCATTACATCACCATGTTCGAACACCTGCATTTTAAAGTTTCTTAGAACCATAGATTTACGTTCGAAACGAAAGAATTTAAGTCCAGAACGTATTATATATATATATATATATATATACCTTATCATCATGAGTTGAAATGGAATCACGACTTGATTGTTGATTCTCATCTTCTAATGATGAAGAAAACAAAGAATAACAATTATATGTTAACATTCGAGTAGTGATTTTAATATGACAAGAATTCTCACTCATGCATGTGTATATAAATATGCATGCAATCGTATTGGTTAATAAGTTGTTTTTTTTTATAAAAAAAATGTTTTCTCATACTTCAAATTATCTTTACATTTATTTTTGACAAATACATTTCAAAAAATAATATTTGATTTGTAAAATATTACTTCATTATAAATAACTAATTTAAAAAATAAATATCAAATATATAGGAAGATTAAAATAGATATTATTATTATAAAATCTAATATTTAAAATTTAGGTTTTTGTTAATCTATTTGAATAATCTTTGTATGAAAATAAATAGATTAAATATATTAATACATCTAACAATTTAACAAATTATAAATATTTAATCTATATTCATATTTTATAAATTATATTCATAAATATTATAAAATCTAATATTTAAAATTCAAATATTTATTAATAAACTTGAATAATGTTTTTACCTGCAAAAAAATAAACTAATTATAATATTACATCAAATAATTTAAAGTTTCGTATTTGTATTTATATTACAAATATTATATAAAATAAATATCATTTAAAAACAAATTGATAATGATTTGATATTTACCAAAAATTTATAATCTACAAACTATTTGATTAAATTTATAAAAATAAAAACATAACAAAATTTTAAGTTGTTTTTCGTCAATATTGACTGTACAATTATAGTTCACTGTCAAAAAGTTAAGTTTCAATATATATGCGAATGAGACTGTGTTAAATTGTTGTTCGTTTATCTACCGCAATTATCGATAGTCAATTGCAGTGGTCAAACATTACGTTTTGTATCGTAATTTTTTTACTACGGATTAAAACATCAGTACGACTAAAAATTTACGATCAATCGCAATCATAACTGCCGATGACAAACAAACGAACAATATATACCACAATCATAATCTCAGCTGCTGATAGTAAACAAATAAGCAAAACTATAGTCGTATATATAGAGATTTTAAGATTTTGTCTTTTTGGATATAAATTAAGAAAATAGTATGAGAGAGATCGAGAGAAGGAGAGAGAGACAAACCATGAAGTGAATATCGAAAGGAGAAACATATGAAAAGAATGATCAACACACAAAGAATCTTTGATAAAGTAGTCATGACTATTCTTGATTCTTCTTCAAAACGTTAAATATGTCTTGTTTTTATCTGAGTTTATTCTTTGGAAAATATATTTCCTTAGAACTTAAGGTAGAGGACGAATTATTAAAAGAAAGAGAAGAGTCTATATATAGAAGATTATATGATTACTGAACATAAGTTTTAAGTTCGTGTAACCATAATTAGACCTTAACCATGTGTCTCTGTTTACGTGTAACGTATGGATTCTTACGATGAAGAGTTGTATTTATAGATATTTTCAATTTCTGCTATTGCGTCCATATGCAAACCACTCGACCATACATTTTTAATATAGTATAGAATAAGTTGAATAAATGGGATTGTGTTAAAACATAACAAAATTTGAATGGTAATCACAAAATTCATAATAGATATTGGTGTATGTATAACACTTCAAATCATAAAAAAAAAAATTTGTATTAGTAGATGAGAGTAAATTCTATGAATTTTGAGATATTTTTTAGATGGACAATATCACATCGAATTTCTATTAACTACAAGATTTGATGTAGATAATCCTATTTTTATTTATATTTTTTAAGTCTTTTTTTTAATTATATAAATTGTATTTTTTTTATAAACTATGAAATGTTAGAAAAAGTAAATGAAAAGAGTAATAAAAACACAAATTTCATAAATTATTTCAATTATAAAAATTTCGTTAATTTTTATACGTTAAATCGCTATTAAATCTTGTTTTAATTTAAAAATCTGGTGTTATTTTCAAAATAAATCCAAATTAAAACCATATTTTCGAATTAAAATTAAATTTAATAATGATTTAACGAGCAAACATTAATAAAAAATTTATAATTATAATAATTTATTAAATTTGTATAATTTATAAAAAAATATATTTTTATATAAGTAAAGGAAAACTCAAAAAATACTACATCAATTGGTGTGTAATTAATAGAAGTGAACTCTATTATATTATTAATATTTTTAAACAAATGTTAGAACCTAAAAAATATAATTCACATCAATTCATATAGTTAATAGAAGTGAATCCTATTATATTAGTGTTGTTCGTTTCGTAGCCGCAGGAACCTGCGGCTGCGTCATGCGACCAAACGTTGTTTGTTTGACCGCCGTAAGTTCCTGCGGTCAACGCTGCGGTCGACCGCAGAAAACTGTGACAAAAATTTTTAACCGCTGCGAAATTGTAGCGTTTGCGATTAAACAATTGCGATACAACCTGCGGCAACAACTTGCGGCGATCAAACAAACAACAATATTACAGCGTCTAATCGCAGCGTCTAACCGCATACGTTGCGGCAGATAAACGAACAGCGCTATTATTAATAATTTTAATAAAATGTTAGAACCTAGGAGGTCAAAAACTATGTCAACAACGGGATTATTTTTCCCACGGCATATTTATAATATTCAAATACTATCGCAAATTGATAGAAACAAAGGAAGTCGTGTCTGCATAAATGCTCGAGTCAGCACATGTTTATTTATATTGTGGAAACCAATTTTGTCAATCTCAATGCCTTCATTTTTTTATAATCATTTTTTCCAAAGAGTATTTGCTAATTATTGCAAAGACAACATAAAAGAATAAACTGAGATTAATTCCTTTTTTCTCTGACAATATGATCTTTTTTATGCTATAATAATAAGTAAATTCGTGACATCTCTTCTGTTTTCAATAAGCTATGAATTGTGAGTTGAGATGTTATAAAAAACACTTGATATATGTTATTTGCATACAATACATTTAATTTTAATAAAGTGGGAAGTAATAAATGCTATAATGTTTGTACCACTTTTACGTCTACCATATAGATATAGAGTTTGACTCCACGTTGTTTCATATGAAAATATTAAATTTTTGTATGAAAATATTAAAGTATTGTATAGGTTTGTTGTGGTTTAATGACAAAAAAAACAATACATTTAATTTTTTTATTGTGTTTGTATTTTCATAATAACATTGATGCAATGTAATTAAAGTATGATTGGATTGCCAAAGACAGTTTTTACGTTTACTTCGAAAATTTTAACTAAAAATTAACTAAAATAATTATTTTTTGGCAAATTATTATATTAATTTTGATAATATAATATATCTTGTTAAATTAATTTTTTTTATATTTTTAAATTATTTATCGATCCATCGGAAACATTATGTCTAAAATGAACCGTCAAAAAATCCATCGGTATTTTTATATTTTTATTTTTAAAAATTTCGTCATAATTATCTTGACATATAGATCATCTCAATTTTACCGAAAATATCATCGATAGTTTTCCAATATAATTTCTCAGATGTATTCTGATAATATTCTCGACATATATATATATATATAAAATTTTAACAATTTTTTTTATAAAAAATTCATCAAAATATTCTGATAAATTTACAATAAAATAAAAGATTTCCGATAATTTGTAACTAACGAAATTTTACCATTAAAAATATCGGTTGTTTCTATAGTGTGACAAGATAATCAGTGAAATTAAATTTTTGATTTAGTGATTATGATTGACTAATATTTTATGCTTGAGAAACAAAAGCTTTCTTAAAAGGAATTTTAGTCATCGAATAAAGGAGACTGAAATGTGATCTATTACATATTGAGATTTGCTAAAATTGCGTAAATTGCAATCCATAAATTTGCGTATTGTGTGCTTTCTCTGTCTCTACACAACGGCTTACGATGAGATCACTCTTTTTCACATTTAAAACTGATATATTATTAGTTCAAAGAAAAAAACAATCATACAACACCACTTTTTGTTTATCTTTGTTAGGGATTTTAAAATAGGTTTATCATTAATGAGTTTTTAGTGGCTACTTACAAATTTAAAAACCCATTTATACTCATTAGAATTAAGATTAATGGGTTTAAATGGGTATTCATTTAAAACCCATTTGTTAAAAGGATTTTTGCTTTAAAAAAATGGATATCCTATTAAACCCATTTATATTTTATTTTTGTTTAATCAACAATAATTCAAACAAATATTTTATAATAAGTAATCAATAACTTTTTGTAAAACATAAAGAATAAAAATCACGTTTCAGTAAAGAAAAACAAAATTATATTTTTAACGTGAAAATGCAGAATTATATTTTGGTGGCAAAATACGGAATTACATTTTTTTGCCGAAAAATGCGAAATCACGTTTTCGACAAGAAAATACAAAATTACATTTTTGGCGGAAAATTATGAAATTAACGGAAAAATACGAAATCGCGTTTTTAGAAAAATATGGAATTACGTTTTTGACGAAAAATTATGAATTACGTTTTTGGCAGAAAATGTTGATTTACGTTTTTAATGAAAAAATATTGAATCACGTTTTGAATGAAAAATATTTAATTTTTGACAATAATGTAGAATAATTTCGTGATAGAAAATGAATTTAAACGAATTGAATTGTAAATAAAGTAACTTTACCCATTATAACATTTAAAATATTAGAAAACTCAAATTTTCTATAAAACATATGACAAAATTTTAATATTTTATTTTATTAAAAATATTTTAATATATTTATAAAAATTAATATTTTTAACAAATAAATTAAATTATTATCTATTTTAAAATAAAAATTACAATATTATTTTATTAAGAATATAATGGTTATAAATAAATATAAACAAAAAGAAAAAAAATATAATCTAAAATAGATTAAATGGATTAAATGAGTTTGAATGGATTTAAATGGATTAATGTAATTATAAATGAGTATAAATGGGTAACCTTATCAGACTTTATACTAAATAGGTTTTATAGGGTTTGGGGTTTAAATCGGATGGGTTTTATATGGGTTGGATTTAAATGGGGTGGGTATACCTATTTTAACATCCCCAATCTTTGTTATATCATCTCTACGGTTGTTTCAAATATCTGAAGTTTGATTGCATATTTTTATCACATGAAAATGTTATTATATTTTTAATATATTATTTGAGAAATGTTTTAATAAAATAATTTTACTGTGACGTGTTATTAATAAAAATGTCATGATTACGTGTTATCATTACATTAATTTTCAGGTAAATATATAAATAAACTTACGTTATTAAAATAATTACAACATATATTATTATTATTAATTTGGTTAGAAAATCAATATATTTTATTAAACTAACCCAAAATACTATTATATTTATAAAAAACAATTATTTTTTAATTTACATATATAAAATTAATATTAAAAATAATTTTAAATAAAATTTTAAATTATATAAATATTTCATTTATATTTACTAATAAACAATATTATATAATTTATTAATATTTTTTCATATATATCGTGGATATAAATATAGTTATAGTGAATAGTGTGACACAATAATAAAAAAAATTGAGAGAAATCGATAACAATATATGTTTTTGATAAAATAGTATGGAATAATTAACCTATGATTTCGGTAATTCCCATAATTAAAGATTGTATACATTCGTTAACATTAATATAATCTTTAAGTCATTCTACGTCTACCGAGACAAGACCTTCGCATCATTCTTTTCAAAATAAACTTTTACATTTTTTCTAGTTACTTTGTCAAATGCCCAAGAATTTAAAGTACTATAAAAATTTTACTAAATAAAAATAGATAATTCATGCTAATACGATTATCCACCTAAACATTAAAACAAACTGACATATCATCAATTTTATCCATATTATTCTAAATAAAAATTACTTATTAATAATTTATTTAAAATTAAAATTTTAAATTATTAAAAGTTCAAATAATTTTTGACGATTAAACTTATAATTACAAAAAAATTCAAATTTATAACCAGTAACTCACATATTATTCGTCACTACCATCTCACTTTTTACTACCCACTACCATCGTAATAATAACTTTCAATTACTACCATTATAAAACACTAACTATGATACCGTCGATCACAAACCTTGCATACATTTCTTAAAAATTAATCATTAACATCGAAAACTTTTTCTCACCTTATACTTTCGTATTTTTCGACGATTTTGATAGAAATTTTTGTAAAGAATAAATACTGTTCTGACTTATTCATTTTTGGGAATCCCGTACTTTTAACAAATGCAACACACTTATGGATATGAAAATACTTCTCTTAGACAAATAGGTATGTTTACAAAAATTTGAAATATTTTTTTTTCACCTCCATTTCCTCTTTATAATGTATGTGTGGTAAAACTAATGTCTTTTTGCTTAACATTGTTCAAATAATTACAAAACACTTTCCTACGAGAGGCTTCAAAAAATACAACAATCACAACATATCTAATTGTTGAATATTCTGTTTAAAAATATGTAAATTTAAAAATTATTTTGAAATAGTTAGAAATAATAGAATTTTTATATGTCCATATTTCTAAATATTTTAAAAATAAAAATTTTAATCTATTTTTTATAATGTGAACTAAAATTTTTGGCTGAGAATAAACACTCGGATAAAAGATAAAGTTTCAATGACTAAAACAAATATTATAGAATTAAATAGTTAAAAAAATTAAATACAATAATGAAAAAATACCGTGCAGTATGCGCAGACTGTCACCTAGTTCTTTTTATCAAAAATGGGAATGATGAACTTTTAGGGCGATTTGACAAATTGTTTTTATTTTTTCGTTTAACACTCGAGTGTTATATTCTTCTATAACTTAAGATATCGTGTTATTACTTTTCGTAGTTTTTAATATATTAATTAATAAATATTTTAATAAAATAAACTTTATATTTATAGGTGATTTATAAATATATCATAGTGATGTGTTACATCAACGCGACATTTTAATGAAAATATTACATAATACATAATTTATTAAAATATTTACGAAAATGACAGTAGACAAATATTTAACAGTATATTATATATAAATTTCTAATATTTTGACATAACAACACTTTGATCTATTTAATATTTGCCATTTCTATAATTTTTTACTTATTTAATAATATTATCTATCCAAGATATAAAAAAAATAAATTTATTTGTATAATCTGATTTCATTATTTATTTTATTTGTATTATGTGATCAATATTAATATTTTATTAAAATAAATAAAAAATAAATTATGTACATATTTAATTTATATTTATTATAAATTAATTAATTATAATAATAATAGTACCTTATCCTACTATGTAAACTACTTTTATGTGTAATTTGAATGTTAATTTTACTCTTAAAGTGGTTCTATTTATTAATCTCATTTATATTTACACACAATATATTTAACCTTAATATGGGCTATTCATACAAGGCCCAATAGGCTTTTGCTTGTGAGTTTGAAATCATTACCATACTTCTTCTGATTTTGGGAAGAATCTAACTGAACAAAAAATAAACCTAAAACTCATCTGCCTTTTATTACTAATTAATATCATAAAATATTATTATTTTAATTTTATTTTACATTTAACACACTAAAAACAAAATTATAAAAATAACACAAATTATTATGTAAAAATAATTATTTATCTTAAATAAATTATAAATAAAATTAAAACAAAATATTTGGATTCATTTTTTAATTTATGATTTAATTATTTTTATTAGAAAGAATTTTTTCATTATTTTATTATTAAATTTATGGTATTTTTAAAAATTTAAATGTTTAGTAATATATTTGGAATCAAATTTGAAATACTGCTATTTTAATCGATTGCCATTTATTATTCGTTAAAATTATAAAATTTAACAAAAATATGATTGAGTTATATTATTAAAAATTTAAAATAAATATGATTGAGTTATATTATTATTCTTTAAAAGTCCAAAATTTAACAAAAATATATAAGTGTAAAAATAATTGTAGGTAGAATAAGAAAAGATATTAATTTGAATAAAACAATAAAATGATGTTTTAAGTTTGAATTTTAATAATTATTTTCTATTTTTTAAATATATATTATATATGTATAAATTTTAAATATATAGTAATTAAATTATAAATTATAATATGAAATTATAAATATTATTATAAAACAGATCGAATTGTATATCGGACAAATATATAAAACGGATCCTCCATAATTTGCCAAGCATATTTCGAAGTACGTACTGTTATATCGGATAATGCTACTGTTTGATGAAATGGTTATTCGTAGACCTCAGAATCCAAAAAACGCCACTTTGAACCCTTCTTCTAGAACCCTCTCTACTCACTCTCCTTAAAGCTTAAACCTTTGATAGGGTTTTATGTTCAACTACACTGCCCTTTTCTAGAGATAGAGATTGAGATTTCAATCTATTTTTCCTTCAGAATTTCAAATCTCTCTGCATCTAAATGGCTCCTTCTTTGAGTAGAAGCCTATACACGAGTCCTTTGACTTCAGTTCCATTTACTCCGGTTTCTTCGCTCAGTAATCAAAACCGTCTCTCTCATCTTAGAACCGCGTTTCTGCCTCGCGGCGGCGGTCTGAGGAACGGCGTTTCCTGTAGCTGGAATCTCGAAAAGAGATACAATAGCTTCTCCGTCAGATGCGACGCCGCCGTTGCAGAGAAAGAGACGACTGAAGAAGGGCCCGGTGAGAAGTTCGAGTACCAAGCGGAGGTTAGATTTTTCATTTCTCCTAAAAGTTTCGAACTTTGATTTTGGGCATCTCTTGATTTATTGGTTAAAATCGAATATTGAGTTATAAACTGTGAAGTGAGATATAAAGTTTGAGACTTTGTGAATATGCATATTGGATAAGTTTCGTTCAATCTCATTTTGCAGGTTAGCCGATTGTTGGATTTGATTGTTCATAGCTTATACAGTCACAAAGAGGTTTTTCTCAGGGAACTTGTAAGGTGAGGCAATTTTGTTGATACTTGTTTAAAGAATTGATTTGTGTTTTCTTTTTTGTTGTAAAAATCTGATTTGAATGTGTTTGTATATATATTCAGTAATGCAAGTGATGCTTTGGATAAGTTGAGGTTCTTGAGTGTAACAGAGCCTTCTTTGCTTGGAGATGGTGGAGAGCTTGAGATTCGAATAAAGCCTGATCCTGATAACGGCACTATCACCATAACGTATGAGAGAATTCTCTCTTTTTAGTATTAACGATTGAATAAAATTGTTTGCTTAAAAGAGGTTGATGCGAATATGCAGCGATACTGGTATCGGAATGACAAAAGAAGAACTTATAGACTGTCTTGGAACTATTGCTCAAAGTGGTACTTCGAAATTTTTGAAGGCTCTTAAGGTTTTTCTCCATCTCTCTGAAAATTAGTGGCAATCAAATCAATTTTGGTGTCAAAATTTCAGGCACAGTGTTAATATCTCTCTCTTTATTCAGGAAAACAAGGACCTTGGTGCTGACAATGGTTTGATAGGCCAATTTGGTGTTGGGTTTTACTCTGCTTTCTTAGTTGCTGAAAAGGTGTAGAATTTTAACTTTTCGTAGTGTGTTCTTGTTAATGTATTACTTATGAGAAGTGGACTTATAGTTGTGTCTGCTTTCAGATTGTTGTGTCCACCAAAAGCCCCAAATCTGACAAGCAATACGTTTGGGAGTCAGTTGCTGACAGTAGCTCATACCTGATTAGAGAAGAAACAAACCCTGAAAATGTTCTACGCCGTGGGACCCAAATCACCTTGTATCTGAGGGTAATTTTCTCTATTCAATCATCATCTGATGCGTCTGCATGTGAGAATTTTTATGGTTTATTTGACTGCTTATTCCCGGATGCAGGAGGATGATAAGTACGAGTTTGCAGAACCAACGAGAATCAAAAACCTAGTTAAGAATTACTCGCAGTTTGTTGGGTTTCCCATCTATACTTGGCAGGAGAAATCAAGGACAATAGAGGTGAGAAAATGACGTTCTTGCTGCTTATTGCAGTTTATTACAGGTTAGTGTTTTTCACATTACTAATGTGATTTGACAATATGAACTTGTTGTAGGTTGAAGAGGAAGAGCCAGCTAAGGAAGGAGAAGAAGAAAAAGAGGTTTTTTTTATTTTATTTGAGTGCATAAGTTCTCTGAATCCAAACATTGTCCTTCATGTTTACTGATATGATCTTGTTACTTGTTTATTTCCAGGGTGAGCCTAAGAAGAAGAAGACTACTAAAACTGAGAAGTACTGGGATTGGGAACTAGCCAATGAAACGAAACCGTTGTGGGTGAGGCCATGAACTTTGATCATGTGTTTTCTTTTTGTTCTTTATGATGTTTGGCATACTTACCTGATTTTCTTTCCTTTGTCTCTAAACAGATGCGCAATTGGAAGGAAGTGGGAAAGGAGGAGTACAATGAGTTTTACAAAAAGGCTTTCAATGAGTTCTTGGACCCACTTGCTCACACACACTTCACAACTGAGGTACTTTTACTTTTTGATATATTATCCTTTGTCTTGACACTTATTGTTTGTTCTTTCTTGTTCCTCAGGGTGAGGTTGAGTTCAGGAGCATTCTATACATCCCTGGAATGGGTCCTCTTAACAATGAGGACGTTACGAACCCAAAAACAAAGAACATTCGTTTGTACGTAAAACGAGTGTTTATCTCGGATGACTTTGATGGAGAGCTGGTGAGTCTATGTTTTATAACGGTCCTTTCTTTTGTAGTAATCATTTTCAAAACGAATATTTTTCAGGAGAGAGTCGTGTTGTTCTTTATAGATCTAGATCTGCTGTGGTTTCATTGTTTGCTTTACCATGTTTCATAATTTGCTTGCAGTTCCCGAGATACTTGAGCTTTGTCAAGGGTATAGTGGACTCAGACGATCTTCCTCTTAATGTTTCCCGTGAAATTCTCCAAGAAAGCAGAATTGTAAGAATCATGAGAAAGAGGCTCATTAGGAAAACCTTTGACATGATTCAAGAAATCTCCGAAAGTGAAAACAAAGAGGTCTGTGTCAGTCACTAATCAGTTTTGCTCCCTTAAGCTTATTCGAAGGCCCCGGATATTCATTTTGTGGTATGAATGGTTTCAGGATTACAAGAAATTCTGGGAAAACTTTGGTAGATTCCTTAAATTGGGTTGCATTGAAGACACTGGTAACCACAAGCGTATTACACCGTTGCTTCGATTCTACAGTTCCAAGAATGAAGAAGAATTGACGAGCTTGGATGAATACATTGAAAACATGGGCGAGAACCAGAAGGCAATCTATTACCTTGCAACCGACAGTCTTAAAAGTGCAAAGTCTGCTCCTTTCTTGGAGAAACTAATCCAAAAAGATATTGAGGTATATACTTAGTTTTTTCAACTTCGAACTGAAAGTTTTCTCCGGTGTGTGATTCTTGTTTGACTTCCATTGTTTTCCGTTGATTATAGGTTCTATACTTGGTTGAACCAATCGATGAAGTTGCAATTCAGAATTTACAAACCTACAAAGAAAAGAAATTCGTTGATATCAGCAAAGAAGATTTAGAACTTGGTAAATATACTGTTAAATGATTCCGACGCAGCCAGTGTGAAATCTTTTCTTTCTAACAAAGCCTGGTGCAAATTTTTGCAGGTGACGAAGATGAAGTAAAGGAAAGGGAAGTTAAACAGGAGTTCAATCTTCTCTGCGATTGGATCAAACAACAGCTCGGCGACAAAGTTGCCAAAGTTCAAGTATCGAATCGTCTGAGCTCTTCTCCTTGCGTGCTTGTCTCAGGCAAATTCGGATGGTCAGCTAATATGGAAAGGTTAGTACTCTTTAGCAGCTAGACGTAAAATACTTATTAAACCCGAAATTTACATAAAAAAACTCGATATGTTTGTTTTGGCCAAAGGTTAATGAAGGCACAAGCTCTGGGAGATACTTCGAGCTTGGAGTTCATGAGAGGTAGGAGAATACTAGAGATCAATCCAGATCATCCCATCATCAAAGACTTGAATGTAAGTGTGTCAATACTCTCAAAAATTTCGTCTCAGCAATGTCAAGAAAAGCCTCTTCATATTTGTATATTTGTGCAGGCTGCTTGTAAGAATGCACCAGAGAGCACTGAAGCAACAAGAGTAGTTGATCTCTTGTATGACACCGCTATTATCTCAAGTGGATTCACTGTAAGAAATCTAAAAGCTCTTAGCTTTCTTGTTTCTCAGTAGTTTGTCTCAACCTTTTTTTCACTTACTTTTGATGTGTATATTGAGCAGCCTGATAGCCCGGCCGAGCTGGGAAACAAGATATATGAGATGATGGCAATGGCGGTTGGAGGAAGATGGGGCCGAGTTGAAGAAGAAGAAGAGGAAGATGTTGCAAAAGAAGAAAGCTTGAATGTGAATGAAGGAGATGAAAAAAGTGGAGAAACAGAAGTAATTGAACCATCTGAAGTTAGAGCAGAGAGTGATCCTTGGCAAGATTGATCCTTTTTCTATCTGCAATGAAATTTTTGATACCAAAATCTGCTCATCTTTCTATTACGTTTGTCTTCTTTGTGTTTTATGGTAGAAGATCATTATTCGATCATGTGTTATTTGAACGAGAACAAATTCGATATTAATATTTACTGCTTCGTATCATGTTTAAAAGGTTACATAAAAATTTGAAATTTTTATAGCAATCTCTCTAGTTTAGGTTTTGTTTACCATCATGCCTATTAGAATTCTAGAAAAAAAGTTAGACACCAATTTATAAAAAAAATCAAAAAGCGAAAACAATTTTTTAAAACAGAATTTTTAATATATTATTTGAATAATATTTTAAAAAATAATTTTACTGTAACGTATTATTAATAAAAAAAATATGCTGATTTGTCATGGTTTAAATTATTAAAATAATTATGTTATTAATTTGTTTAAAAAATTAATATATTTTATTAAACTAACCAAAAAATATTATTAAATTCGTAAAAAACAATTATCTTTTTACTTAATTTACATATACAATAATTATTATTAAAAATAACTTTAAATATTTAATTTATATTTAGTAATAAATAATATTATATAATTTGTGAATATTTTTCTACACGTAGAACGTAGGTATAAATCTAGTTAATCTTTAAAAACTAAAAGTTTTTTAAGAAAACAAGTTTTTTAACATAGGTTTTTTTACAATCATGCCATTTAGAATATAAAAAATTAGACACCAATTTTTTTAAAAAAATCAAACTATATACCTTTGGTAAAAAAATTCAATGTTATATAAACAAAAAATCAGTTTTATTGATCAAATCGTTTTACTACCCAATTTTTGTTGACTAAATCGTTTTAATCCTAATGTTAATCAATATAAATCGTTTTATTTTCATGAATCAATAAATAATCAATTCGATGTAAGTGTTTTAACTAAATATCATTGTTCATTGAGTCGTAATCGATCATTTTTAGTTTTTAAATTTAATAATCGAATTAAACGAAATCAAAATATAACCGAATCAAAATTAAATCAAAATATAAAAAATAAGCGAATTCTATATAAATATATAGTCCTCTTCACATGTTAGTCAATCTCATATATGGAATCATCAAATTCTCATTTACTAAATCTAATAAATCAATTATTTTCGAATCATTAATAAAATCGTGTCTCGAGATTAGGCATGAGATCAACGAGGTTATTTAAAACTGAAGACCAAATAAAGTATCATAGCCGGATTGACTGTAAAACTTACTGTTTAAATTTCCTCAAAATCAAATTGTTACTTTGTTATCATATATAACATAATATTTAAAATTTTCATAAATATATTAGGAAACTGCAAATTTTTACCTAATGGAAAACAAAGAATATATCCAATATAATGAAACATATTTCCCTAATAAACAATGCGAAAAATCATAAATAAATGTTTTCAACAATAAAATACCTCGATAAAATCATTTCTCAAAAACAAACTATCAAATGATTTCAAAAGTAACATCTGGTTTCTTCGTATCTTTTCTCTTGTCTTGTAAGTGTTTTTTGTGTGTGTACAATTCTCTATCTATAGTTTTATTCGTTTGATCGCCGCAGGAAGTTGTGGATGTGGTTACAGTCAACACTACGATTACGGCTACGACAGATGTTGTTCGTTTGTATGTCGCCGACGGTTGTGGTTACGGTTGATCACCAATTTTTAATCGCATCGCTGTTTTAATCAACGATAAAAAAAATTACAGCCGCAGGTTCCTACGGCTGAAAAACGAACATGACCTACGTATCTAAAACCAAAACTAACTATTTAAAAACTTTTAGATGATATGAACACTTTTTAGCTATTGGATAGAATTAAACAATTTTTGTTTGATTAACATGTAGGTTTGTTCATATTGTTTGTAACGAATGCATCAAGAGTAGAATGTCGCAAATATATTCCGATATGTGGATCAAACGATGAATGCGATGGGATATGGTGTGGTCATGGAAAATTAGCAAAATGTCACATGTGGACTTGTGATTTAGAGGAAGATTGTAGGAAACGAGTTCGTTGTAATAGATCTCCAGGACCATATTGTATGGAAGGAATATGTACTTGTTAAGTAATATGAAAAGGTTTTGTTTTTACAAAACTTTTAGTGCATTAATGGAATAACTAGATTTATACTCACGTTCTGCGTGGAGAAAAATATTGTAAATTATATAATATTATTTATTAATAAATATAAATTAAATATTTATATAATTTTAATTTTTATTTAAAATTATTTTTAATAATATTTTTTGTATATATAAATTAAGGAAAGAAAAATAATTATTTTTTTGTGAATTTAATAGTATTTTTTGGTTAGTTTAATAAAATATATTGATTTTGTTACCAAATTAATAACAATGACATATCATTATTCTACTAAATTAAGTTTATTTATATATTTATTTAAAATTCATTATAGTGATGATACGTCATCATAATATTTCTATGAATAATACATCATATAAAATTATTTTGTTAAAATGATACTCAAATAATATATTAAAATATATTAGAGATATAGTTTTTGGCTATATAACCAAAATGTTGTTGCACTAGAAGTGTAGTTTGTGATTGGAACCTCAAAATAGATATCATTTTTAGAGGTTAATATTTAATATCTATTTATAAAATCCAACAATTCACTATGAAAATGTGTAATAACACGCATATATAACATACAATACAAAAAATGGATGCTAGCAATAATGGATGAAAAAGAATGAAGATATGTATGTGATCTATATGTTAATGTATGTCCCAATCTTTAGCTTTCTCTTATCTTCATTTTTGGTTTGATCATTAGCCTAAATAGAAATGTTAAAAAGGTTTCAAAGTTTAGGGTTCATACGGCCAATTAAAATATTTGTAAATTCTAATCTTGAATTATTGTATAGAAATTTTATAGGATTAATTTAGGGCCGGGTTTAAAATATTAGGTTAAAAAGGTTACACTTATTATATATTAATTTTCTTTATTTAATTTTTAATTAAATGTTTCTCTTTCAAGTGCTTATCAAAACTGTAAATAATATTTTTCATCAATATTGAAAATAGTATTTTTCCGTCAAACTGCAAATAGTGTATTTCATCCAAAACCGCAAAATAGTATTTTCTCACCAAATTTAAAAATGATATTTTATCGCACAAAACGCAAAATAGAATATCTCATGAAACTACAAAATATCATTTTTGTCAAAACTGCAAAAATAGCGTTTTTGTCGAAACTGTAAAATAGTTTTTTTTGTCAAAAACGTAAAATAACTTATTATTTTCACTCGCAAAATAAAGTTTTCTTGTTTAAAGTGTAACATATCATTTTTTCGCCACCCCGCATAATGACATTTTTTCAAAACCGTAAAATAATATTTTTTCACAAAAATCATAAAATAGCATATTTTCACCAAAATCACAAAATAAATTTTTTTTTAACTTAGAAAACTAATAATTTAATTGATACAAGAATATATAATTCGAATATAAAAATAATTATATTCAATCGTAACATATATAAAAAATGAAAAAATAATGAATTTAAAATAGATTACAAGAGTTTAATCATATTTCTTAAATTTTAGTGGATTAAAATAGAGTTAGTGTTAATTTAGGGTTAGATTAATTTAGAATTAGGGGACTGGATTTAAAAATTCCATATTAACATTCCTAAGCCTAAACTCGAATCTATCATCTTCCATTTTCGGTTAGTCTTTGGATAGGTTAAACCACAGTCCAATTCCAATTGCCCACTACATCACAAATCAACAAACTTCATCTTGATTCAAATTTTGGAATTGACAATAGTGAATTTTCTTATACATCCTCATCCTTTATAGGTACAAAAAAAAGTGGTTTTATTTGAATTATTTAATAAAAATTATTTACGGTTTTATTTGAATTATTTAATAAAAATTATTTACTATGTATATTATTTTAAAATTGATTTGTATTTATACATTTCGTTTTGGTTTCTTTAAGATTTTCTTTTTTACTCATACAATATAGATTATTGTCATTATCTTCCTTTTGAAAATAAAAAGGAATAATATCTATAATCAAACTTTTAATTGATTCATTTCTTTAACATAATTTCCACCTAAAATCAATAAGAAAAATCAAAGTATATTATTGTATATATGTCCCATATATATTATTAATTATAATGGAAATATCTTTAAAAACTGAATCTTGTTGTTAGCTAAGGTTTGATATATATAACTAATATAATTCATGAAATTTTTACACATGTCACTATTATTTTAAATCATGACATGTGTAAAGATAATAATATAAATCAAATAATTACATTGTTATCATATATAGTATAATATTCAAAATTTTCATAAATATATTAGGAAAATGCAAATTTTTACCTAATAATGGAAAACAAAAGAATATATCCAATATAATGAAACATATTTACCTAATAAATAATGCAAGAAACCATGGAAATTTTTTTCAAAAACCACAAATAAATGTTTCAACAATAAAATGATTCACTAAAATCATTCCTCAAAAACAAACTATCAGATGACTTCAAAAGTAACATCGGGTTTCTTCGTATCTTTTCTCTTGTCTTGTAAGTGTTTTTTGTGTGTGTACAATTCTCTATCTACATATCTAAAAACATCACTAACTATTTAGATGATCTGAACACTTTTTAGCTATGGAATAGAATTAAACAATTTTGTTTGATTAACATGTAGGTTTGTTCATATTGTTTGTAACAAATGCATCAAAAGTACAATGTCGCAACTATATTCCGATATGTGGATCAAACGATAAATGCGATGGGATATGGTGTGGTCATGGAAAAATAACAAAATGTCACATGTGGACTTGTGATTTAGAGGAAGATTGTAGAAAACGAGTTCGTTGTAATAGATCTCTAGGACCATATTGTATGGAAGGAATATGTACTTGTTAAGTAATACAAAAAGGTTTTGTTTGTACAAAACTTTTAGTGCATTAATGAAATAATATAGTTTTTTTGCTAGATAACCAAAATGTTGTTGCAATAGAAATGTAGTTTATGATTGAAACCTCATAATATTTATCTTTTTTAGAGGTTAATATTTAATAGCTATTTATAAAATCCAACAATTCACTATCAAAATGTGTAACAACACGCATACATAACTTACAATAAGAAAAAAAATGGATGCTAGCAATAATGGAAGAAAAAGAATGAATATATTTATGTGCTCTATATCTTAATGTATGTCCCAATCTTTAGCTTTCTCTTATCTCCATTTTTGGTTTGATCATTAGCTAGGGATGTTAAAAAGATTTAAAAGTTTATGATTAACTGAACCCGTTAAAATATGCGTAAACTCTAACTTTGAATTATTGTATAGAAAATTTATAAGGTTAATTTAGGGTCGGATTTAAAATATTAGGGTTAAAAAGATTAGACTTATTATATTTTAATTTTCCTTAATTTTTAATTAAGTGTTTCTTTTTCAAGTTTTTATCAAAACTGAAAATAATATTTTTCATCAATATTAAAAATAATGTTTTTCGTCAAACTAAAAATAGCATTTTTGGCCAAAACCGCAAAATAACATTTTCTCATCAAATTCAAAAATGATATTTTCTCGCAGAAAAGGCAAAATAGAATTTTTCACCGAAACTATAAAATATCATTTTTGTCGAAACTGCAAAATAGTATTTTTTGTCAAAAACGCAAAATAAATTATTATTTTTAAACTCGCAAAATAACGTTTTGTTGCTTAAACTGTAACATATCATTTTTGCCACCCCGAATGCTGACATTTTTTCAAAACCGTAAAATAACATTTTCTCACAAAAATCATAAAATAGCATATTCTCGCCAAAATCATAAAATAAAATTTTATTTTTCTTAACTTAGAAAACTAATAATTTAATTTATATAAAATTTATATATAATTCGAATGTAAAAATAATTATATTCTATCTTAACATATATAAAAAAGATGAAAAAATCGATGGGTTTAAAATAGAGTACATCGATTTAATCCTATTTCATAAATTTTGGTAGAATAAAATAGAATTAGTATTAATTTATAATCGGATTAATTTAGAATTAGATCTGGTTTAAAAATCCATATTAACATTCCTAACCTTAAACTCAAGTATATCATCTTCCATTTTCGGTTAGCCTTTGGATAGGTTAAAACAGAGTGCAATTCCAATTGTGAACCATATCACAATTCAACAAACTCCATCTTGATTCAAATTTTGGAATTGACAATAGTGAATTTTCTTATGCATCCTCTTCCTTTAGAGGTACAAATTTTTTTTTGTTTTATTTAGATTATTTAATAAAAAAAATTTTGCTATGTATCTTATTTTAAAATTGATTTGTATTTATACATTTCGTTTTGGTTTTTTTAAGATTTTTTTTTACTCATACAATATAGATTATTGTCATTATTCTTTTGAAAATAAAAATGAATAATATCTATAATCAAACTTTTAATTGATTCATTTCTTTAACATCATTTCGACCAAAACTCAATAACAGAAATCAAAGTATATTATTGTATATATGTCCCATATATATATTCTTAATTAAATGGATATATCTTTAAAAACTAAATCTTGTTGTTAGCTAAGGTTCCATATGTATAACTAATATAATTCATGAAACTTTTATACTTGTCAGTATTATTTTAAATCATGATATGTGTAAATGTAATAATATAAATTAATATAAAATTTCCTATGATTAATTATTTTTCTTAAAATACATAATAACAAAACATAAAAAAATTTTAAAAGAAACCTAAAGTAAGAAAAGTAGGAAACTTAAAAGTCAAAAATAAAAACTATAATATATATAACTCATAATGTATGAAATAAAACTTTCTGTGATTTGTTGTTGTAATTTGTTATTGTGTGTGATTATGTAATTTATGTATTTATGTAAAGTTGGTTTCTTCATATCTAAAATTACATTTCAAATTTTTATCGTTCAATTAAAATAATTATCATCCATGTAAAAATAATTCAGACTCACATAAAAATATTATAAAATGATATCAAATATATTCAATGTTAAGTATAATAATATTTGAAATCTGTTTTTGGAATTTTCATTCATCTAGATATATTGCTTTTCGGGTTTTTTGTAATATTATTTAATTTTCTGATTTCTTTCTTGAAATTTTTTATATTTCTTGATTATAGTTTACTTAACTAAGTTTTTGGATAATTAAATACGGATTTTAATTTGAAATATAACTATATAGTCTATACTTATGCAAAATATCAACTTTGAAATCAAAATATTTTATTCTCATCCATGTAACGCCATGCTAATCTAGTATATAATCAACTGATATGGCATCAAAGATGAGCATAATTAATATGGTAATGAAATTAACCAGTAAAAAGCAAAGAATCATCCAAATCTTGACAAATCCAAATTTACAGTTTAACTATATTTGGTTATTTTGTCATTTAATGTCAAGAAGACACAAATATTTTGAATAAAAATTTGAGATTAACTTCCTAAAATAATTTCAAAGAGACTATTAATAACAAAGGTTATTGGTATCTTTGAGAATACACTTAACATAATTAAGAAATGGCATCAAAAACCTCATTCTTCTTCCTCTTTGCTCTCGTTATCGCTTGTAAGTCTTCTAAATAGACTCTTAGTTAAACATAATTTATATGTCGTTTGGTCGCAACAGTTGGTTGTGTCTACGGTCAATAATGCGGGTACGCCTGTGGTATATATTGTTCGTTTGTCTGCCGTCGATGGTTGTGGTTGCGGTTGATTACAGATTTTTAGTCGCACCGATATTTTAATCAGTGGTCGAAAAAATTGCGATGTAAGATGAATCGTCTGCCGCAGATACCTATAACAGCTAAACGAACAACAATCTGTTGTAGCCGCAATCAAAAAAAATTTTGACTGTCAAACGCGTATGACCAAAATATTTGAAAATATACAATATAAATTTGATTTATCAATGTGTGTTCATTAGGTGCAATGACAGTGAAAATTCCGACAGCAGAAGCTCAGATATTTCTTCCTTGCAAAACAACAAAAGATTGCGAATATCTTCATTGTTCGAGTGGGAAAGCTCTATGTATAAACCAACAATGTAAATGTAGTGTTTCATCGACTCATCAAGAAAATCTTGACAATTTAAAGAAGAATAGTTATGCTAAGACATGCAAGTTGACTAGTGATTGTGATCCTCGTATGAGATCTACATGTGTCTCTGGTTCTTATATGTGTTTTGAAGGCTTTTGTACTTGTGCCAGTTGATTATTGTCTACTATTATAAACATATGAATATTTCTTCTTTTTTCTTCACTATATTAAGAAGATTTTCTGAATGATGGTAAACATATATATATATTTAAAGTTTTTGAATTGTGTTTTGTCTATGATTTGTGGTGATAGATTTTTAAACTCGATCTACAATCTCACAAATGGATATGAATGTACATTAATGGATTATTGACATTTAGAGTTGGATTTCAAATACTAATTAAGGCATTAAGCAAAACAAGAACTAAAAGTAAATAAGAGCACAAAACGAGAAGACAATGATCAAGCGATTTCATGATTTAGGGGATGATTGGTTAGGATTTTTTTAAAAATACTTTGTTAAAATTTTACTTTAAAAATAATATTTTAAAATTGTATATTTCCAATTTCATTTTAAATCTACTATATTAAAACTAAAATTTAAAAAATATTGTTATGTGAAAATAATTGTTTATATTAAATAAATTATAAATAAAAACTAAAACATTATCTTTGGATTACTTTTATTTAAACTTTAGATTTTCTTACTTAAAAACATGTTTTAAAATATTTTAATATTAAATTATTAATAATATTAAAAATTTAAACTAATAGTAATATATTTGGTATAAAACTAAAAAATAATATTTTGAAAAAAGTCTTTATTTTTACCAATCAAGCTTTACGTTTTTAAATTCCTAATATTTTCTTTAAAAATTTCACAGTCTAACCTTTTTTTAATGAATATAAAATCAAAAAATTGAATTTTAAGTAAAAATACATTATTTTAAAACTAAATTCTCTAAAATATTATTTTAAAATAACGTTCTAAAGTTAAAATCTCCTTAACAAATTGAGACTATAATTGAGTCTAAATTTTCCCAATCACACTTTAAATGTTTTAAAGTCCTAAAAGTATTCTTCGAATATTGTACAACCCAAAAAACTATTTTTATTCTTATTTTTCTTTTTATTTTTTAAAACCAATAGTATGAGATTTTAACTTATTTTAAAGTCAAATTCTCTACAATTTTTTAAAATTTTCCCCAATAAGCCTCTACTAAATCATTCTTATATTAGTGTTGTTCATTTATATGCCGTATCGTCTACGACGCTGTAGTATTGTTTTTCGTTTGATCAGTGTAGGTTATCGTCGCAGGTTCTATCGCAATTTTTTGATCGCAAACGCTACCATTCCGCATCAGTTAAAATTTTTTACCGCAGCGTTTGACCGTAAAAAGTTGCGATGGTCAAACGAATAACGTTTGAGCACATAACGTAGCCGAAGCTTCCTACGGCTACGAAACAAATATCCCAAATATATATATGGACCACAAAATTAGAATAATCTTCTGAACATAGGTTCATAAGCAAGACAATAAGCAATCATTAAACATATATAGGTCCATCACAATACTTCTAAATGTCATTGTAGCTAGCTATGATAATATATTGCACATATAAAGTTTATTTTAATCGTTATGAATAACACTTGTAATGAACAAAATAGATACTAAACTATGTGATCAAGACAGTTCGGCCATTAAATAAATCTATAGGTTAAAGAACCATAGAACAAACTCACCATAGTCAATATTTAAATCATTTAATCTAGCTAGCAATATCTTTGTTTTCCTATGACCCAATTAGAAAACTACCAAATTTTGAATTTAATAAAAGTAAATAAAAGGAGATATAAATCAATTTCAAAAATTAAGATTGAAATCTTCTTCAATTGCTTACAAGACTCGTTGAAAAAAAATATAACGCAATAAAGTAAAACTTAAGAAAAGGCTCAGAAAAGTTGAATTTTCAAATAAAAATTTAGTCAAAAATACCATAAAATAGTATATTTAAAAAATTTTGTACTAAATCTAGAATTTTAAAATTAAAATTTCAAAAATAACATAAATAGTTATGTAAAAATACTTATTTACTTTAAATAAATTATACATAAACTTAAAATATTATATTTGAGTTCATTTTTTCCAATTTAAAATTTATTTTTTTCTATTAAATGAAGTGTTAAGGTATTTTAATCTCAAATTTGTGCTATTATTGGAAATTTGTCTAAAACAACATATTTTTAAGTTTTTGTTCCAAAAATAGCACAATTAGTTTAAATTTCTAATAATAATATAAATTTAAAATTAAAATACATTAAAACTTAATTTTAATATAACAATTAAATCTTAAATTAGAAAAAAGCAATCCAAATATAATGTTTTAAGTTTATGTATAATTTATTTACAATAAATAAATATTGTTATATAATTATTTATACTATTTTTGAAATTTTAATTTTAAAATCCTAGATTTGTTAAAAAAATTTGAAATGTGTTATTTTAAGGTATTACTATGTGTTTTTAAATTATTTTGAACACATTTTTCATCCTTTTAACTAAATATATCATTTTGAACGCAAAAACTAGATTGTATATTCATGCTACTTATAGTATATCTAATATGGAATCAAATACATAATGTTAGGATAAGAGAGAGTTGGAGAATGAGAATAAGATTAAGTTTGAAAATATAAATTTATTCGTTAAAAAAAAAAAAGAATATATCCAATTTCAATTTTGTGGTGGAAATGGATTCGTACCAGCCTAAGGAAATTTATAATCACATAGTTAGAAAAGACCAGCCACGTCTTTGATTGATTACACAAGAGATTTGTCTAGAATTAGATCACATTTTTGAAGAACATTACAAAAAAAAAAACAAATTCTTTTGCTGACAAGTAGGCCTGTCAAGCGGGTCAGACCCACCCCGCCTGACCCGCCCCGCGGTGGGTTACAGGCTTTTTTGCACAAAATTTTTTTATCCGCAAAACCCACGAATCAATTTTTTTAGACCCGCACCCATCCCGCATTAATCAAGCGGGTCACGCAGGTCCCGCGGGTGACCCGCTTCATTTTTCAAAATTTTTTAAAAAATTTAATAAATTTAATAAAACTAAAATATTTAATAAATTTAATTAAAATAAAATATTTAATACATTTAATTAAAAATTTTAAAAATATTTAATAAATTTAATTAAACTAAAATATTTAATAAATTTATTTAAATTTAAATATTTAATAAATTTAATTAAAGTTTTTAAAAATATTTAAATAATTTAATTAAAATATTTAATAATTTCATTTGTTTGGGTTTAAATTAGTTTGGGCTTAAATTAGTTGGGCATGAATTTGATTAATTTGATTGAACCCAAAATTTGTGGGTAGGCCTATCAATATGATTCTTTACCCGCGGGTTCAGCCCCGTTTGACCCGCTGCGGGGCGGGTGCGGGTCGAGTGAAAAAAAAATTTTTATATGCGGGGCGGGTGCGGGTCGAGCATTATTTAGAGCGGAGCGGGTGCGGGTCGCAATTTTTTAACTTGCGAGTTAGCGGATACCCGCAAATTTTAGGCTCAATCAAATTAATCAAATTCAGGCCCAACTAATTTAAGCCCAAACTAATTTAAACCCAAGCAAATGAAATTATTAAATATTTTAATTAAATTATTTAAATATTTTTAAAAACTTTAATTAAATTTATTAAATATTTTAATTTAAATAAATTTATTAAATATTTTAGTTTAATTAAATTTATTAAATATTTTTAAAATTTTTAATTAAATGTATTAAATATTTTATTTTAATTAAATTTATTAAATATTTTAGTTTAATTAAATTTATTAAATTTTTTAAAAATTTTTTGAAAAATGAAACGAGTCACCCACGGGACCCGCTTGATTAATGCGGGGCGGGTGCGGGTCTAAAAAAATTGATTCGCAGGTTTTGCGGGTAAAAAAATTTTGTGCAAAAAAATCTGTAACCCGCCGTAGGGCGGGTCAGGCGGGGCGGGTCTGACCCGCTTGACAGGCCTATTTGCGGGTATCCGCTAATGCGCAAGTTAAAAAATTGCGACCCGCACCCGCCCCGCTCTAAATAATGCTCGATCCGCACCCGCCCCGCATATGAAAATTTTTGTTTCACTCGACCCACACCTGCCCCGCAGCGGGTCAAACAGAGCGGAACCCGCGGCTAAAGAATCATATTGACAGGCCTACTGACAAGAACATTGTGATTTTATATATTACCTCCCTAAATGTATATTGTGAGTGAGTGGATATGTTTATGCTCATCTAAATGTATATTGGGGAGGCATTGTTGCCCTAATGCATAGGATTTTCTAGAGATTGGTTTCTTTTTCAGATTTATCCTGTGGAAAATGGATTTGTCTAAAGAATATATTTGGATAATATTCTAGAGATAGGAAAATATGAAGAAAAAAAATCTTAATTATCAGTGAGTATAACATTATATATGAATTTTCACAAAAAAAAAAAATTCTCTTTTCAAAAGATATGTTAAATCTAAAATATCTACAATTTTATCCACCAATCGGATTTATTTTAATATTTAGATACTTTACACATTATTGTATTCAATAAGTATCTAGAATTATTTAAGTTTTAATAGGTTTGGGTGATTTTGATGATTTTTACAAATCTAAATATTATAATTTGGTATTAAAACGGTGTAGTTCCACATAAAACCGTAGAATTTATTTTTGATTAATATCCTAAAATAATATATTTTAAATTTTGTTTCAAATTTACCACTCTAAATTTAAAATTTCAAAAATAGCACAAATTATTTTCTAAAAATACATATTTACCATAAATAAATTACAAATATAATTAAAATATTATATTTGAGTTTTTTTTTAATTTTAATTTTAATTTTTTTCTTATTAGAAATAAGTTTTAAGATATTTTAATATTAAATTTGTACTATTTTTTAAAATTTAAACTAATGATACTATATTTGGAATAAAACTTTTAAAAAGTGCTATTTTGTCAATTGTCCTTGCTTTTTTATATTTTAACGAAGAAACTTTTCCAAAATTATTTCAAGTAATTTTAAAATTAATCTTTTAATTATTTTGATAACAATAGATTTGAGAAAAAAAATATTGTAAATTCACTATCTCAATAGCATTAGATTTAAAATATATTTACTAATTTAATAATCAATAACATCATTTTTAAATAACGTATGATTTGTCATTCTAAACATTAAAAAAAAAAAGAGTAAGTCAAATTGCTCGCATATGATCATTGAATAACATATAAATTTTCTTTTACTTAAATTTGTTTTTCACTTTGAAGTTTTTAAACATATAAATATAACTAGAAATTCTTTTAAAATGGGCCATTATAAAATAGAAGTCAATTCAAATATTTGATGTGAATGTGGTAAAAAGTCTGAGATAAAATGGATTAGTATCAATTAGAGCCTCAAATCCAAGAAAAAAAGTGGAGATTCTTACACTCTGAGGTTGACATTTGCTGACGCCATTTTTAGCTTCAAAAGTGCTAATGATATATTTCTTTGATTAAAATATAACATATAACTTTTTCTTTAATATTTTACAGGTTCGTATGGCTGTCCTTAAGCGTAGAAATCACATTATATGCTAATCCTTTTTTCGTGTCTTAATTTAGTTTCTAAAAGAAAGATTTTTTTATTTTCATTTTTTCACAAAAGATAAACTTTTATATTTTTATGTATTTATTAGTTAACTCTAATACATTACGAAGAGTAATATTTTAAAAGCAATTGACTAAAATAGATTTAAACTCTAAATTAGAAAAAATAAAGCCAAACATTATATTTTAATTTTATATATAATTTATTTGAAGTAAATAATTATTTTTATATGATAATTTGTACTATTTTAGTAATTTTATTTTAAATTTGAAAGATAAACTTAAAAAAAAATATCATTTTAAGGTATTACTTATATCTTAAAAGAATATTATTTTAAGTTTTTTAAAATTTAACATATTAAAATTAAAATTTCAAAAATAGTATAAATTTTTATGTAAAAATATTTATCAATAATAACTTTAAATTTTTGAAGAACATTACAAAAAAAAAACAAATTCTTTTTGCTGACAAGTAGGCCTGTCAAGCGGGTCAGACCCGCCCCGCCTGACCCGCCCCGCGGCGGGTTACAGATTTTTTTGCACAAAATTTTTTTACCCACAAAACCCGCGAATCAATTTTTTTAGACCCGCACCCGCCCCGCATTAATTAAGCGGGTCCCGCGGGTGACCCGCGGGTGACCCGCTTCATTTTTCAAAAAATTTTAAACAAATTTAAAAAATTTAATTAAACTAAAATATTTAATAAATTTAATTAAAACAAAATATTTAATATATCTAATTAAAAATTTTAAAAATATTTAATAAATTTAATTAAACTAAAATATTTAATAAATTTATTTAAATTAAAATATTTAATAAATTTAATTAAAGTTTTTAAAAATATTTAAATAATTTAATTAAAATATTTAATAATTTCATTTGTTTGGGTTTAAATTAGTTTGGGTTTAAATTAGTTGGGCCTGAATTTGATTAATTTGATTGAGCCCAAAATTTGCGGGTAGGCCTGTCAATATGATTCTTTACCCGCGGGTTCCGCCCCGTTTGACCCGCTGCGGGGTGGGTGCGGGTCGAGTGAAAAAAAAATTTTCATATGCGGGGCGGGTGAGGGTCGAACATTATTTAGAGCAGAGCGGGTGCGGGTCGCAATTTTTTAACTTGCGGGTTAGCGGATACCCGCAAATTTTAGACTCAATCAAATTAATCAAATTCAGGCCCAACTAATTTAAGCCCAAACTAATTTAAACCCAAACAAATGAAATTATTAAATATTTTAATTAAATTATTTAAATATTTTTAGAAACTTTAATTAAATTTATTAAATATTTTAATTAAAATAAATCTATTAAATATTTTAGTTTAATTAAATTTATTAAATATTTTTAAAATTTTTAATTAAATGTATTAAATATTTTATTTTAATTAAATTTATTAAATATTTTAGTTTTATTAAATTTATTAAATTTTTTTAAAAGTTTTTGAAAAATGAAGCGGGTCACCCACGGGACCCGCTTGATTAATGCGGGGTGGGTGCGGGTCTAAAAAAAATTATTCGCGGGTTTTGCGGGTAAAAAAAATTTGTGCAAAAAAATCTGTACCCCGCCGTAGGGCGGGTCAGGCGGGGCGGGTCTGACCCGCTTGACAGGCCTATTTGCGGGTATCCGCTAATGCGCAAGTTAAAAAATTGCGACCCGCACCCGCTCCGCTCTAAATAATGCTCGATCCGCACCCGCCCCGCATATGAAAATTTTTGTTTCACTCGACCCGCACCCGCCCCGCAGCGGGTCAAACGGAGCGGAACCCGCGGGTAAAGAATCATATTGACAGGCCTACTGACAAGAACATTGTGATTTTATATATTACCTCCCTAAATGTATATTGTGAGTGAGTGGATATGTTTATGCTCATCTAAATGTATATTGGGGAGGCATTGTTGCCCTAATGCATAGGATTTTCTAGAGATTGGTTTCTTTTTTCAGATTTATCCTGTGGAAAATGGATTTGTCTAAAGAATATATTTGGATAATATTCTAGAGATAGGAAAATATGAAGAAAAAAAAATCTTAATTATCAGTGAGTATAACATTATATATGAATTTTCACAAAAAAAAATTCTCTTTTCAAAAGATATGTTAAATCTAAAATATCTACAATTTTATCCACCAATCGGATTTATTTTAATATTTAGATACTTTACACATTATTGTATTCAATAAGTATCTAGAATTATTTAAGTTTTAATAGGTTTGGGTGATTTTGATGATTTCTACAAATCTAAATATTATAATTTGGTATTAAAACGGTGTAGTTCCACATAAAACCGTAGAATTTATTTTTGATTAATATCCTAAAATAATATATTTTAAATTTTGTTTCAAATTTACCACTCTAAATTTAAAATTTCAAAAATAGCACAAATTATTTTCTAAAAATACATATTTACCATAAATAAATTACAAATATAATTAAAATATTATATTTGAGTTTTTTTTTAATTTTAATTTTAATTTTTTTCTTATTAGAAATAAGTTTTAAGATATTTTAATATTAAATTTATACTATTTTTTAAAATTTAAACTAATGATACTATATTTGGAATAAAAATTTTAAAAAGTGCTATTTTGTCAATTGTCCTTGCTTTTTTATATTTTAACGAAGAAATGTTTCCAAAATTATTTCAAGTAATTTTAAAATTAATCTTTTAATTATTTTGATAACAATAGATTTGAGAAAAAGAATATTGTAAATTCACTATCTCAATAGCATTAGATTTAAAACATATTTACTAATTTAATAATCAATAACATCATTTTTAAATAACGTATTTGTCATTTTAAACATTAAAAAAGAGTAAGTCAAATTGCTCGCATATGATCATTGAATAACATATAAATTTTCTTTTACTTAAATTTGTTTTTCACTTTGAAGTTTTTAAACATATAAATATAACTAGAAATTCTTTTAAAATGGGCCATTATAAAATAGAAGTCAATTCAAATATTTGATGTGAATGTGGTATCAAATAGAGCCTCAAATCCAAGAAAAGATTCTTACACTCTGAGGTTGACATTTGCTGACGCCATTTTTAAGCAGCAAGTTTACTTCAAAAGTGCTAATGATATATTTCTTTGATTAAAATATAACATATAACTTTTTCTTTAATATAGTTCGTATGGTTGTCCTTAAGCGTAGAAATCACATTATTTGCTAATCCTTTTTTTCGTGTCTTAATTTAATCATTAACTAAGCAGTAACCCACGCAAAGCTGTCCCATATATTTCTAAAAGAAAGATTTTTTTTATTTTCATTTTTTCACAAAAGATAAACTTTTATATTTTTATGTATTTATTAGTTAACTCTAATACATTACGAAGAGTTATATTTTAAAAGCAATGGACTAAAATAGATTTAAACTCTAAACTAGAAAAAGTGAAGCCAAACATTATATTTTAATTTTATATATAATTTATTTGAAGTAAATAATTATTTTTACATAATAATTTGTACTATTTTAGCAATTTTATTTTTAATGTGGTAAATTTAAAAGATAAATCTAGAAAAATACCATTTTAAGGTATTACTTATATCTTAAAAGAATATATTTTAAGTTTTTTTTTAAATTTAGCATATTAAAATTAAAATTCCAAAAATAGTATAAATTTTTATGTGAAAATATTTATGAATAATATTTTTAAATAACACCTTTTAAATTTATCTCTAAATTTAGCATATTAAAAATCAAATTCATAAAATAACATAAATTATTATGTGAAAATATTATTCATCCCAAAAAACTATATATTAAATTAAAACATTATGTTTGGATTCTTTTTTTTAATTTTAGAGTTTAAATTTTTTATTATGAATAATTTTTTAATTATTTTATTATGAACTTTGCGCTATTTTTAAAAAATTTAAATTAATGGTGATACATTTGGAACAAAAACTTAAAAATAGATATTCTAGACAATTGCCCAATATTTATTTATCTTAAATTAGTTACAAATAAAAAATTAAAATATTTTATTTAGATTATTTTTTTAATTTATAATTTATTTAGAGTTTATGTTAATATATTTTAGTAATAAAATTTGTACTATTATTATAAAAATAAATTAGTCGTGATAAATTTGAATGAAAAAGTTAAAATAGTGTTATTATAGAGAATTTTCCAATTGTAAATTTTAGAAAACATAATTGAATTTCTTGACTTAATATTGGTTTATAATTGTAAAAAAATTGTTAATCAAAAAATATAATGCATTTAGAATAAAAAAAAGAATTGTAAAAAAACTATATGATCTTATCAGCTAATCTAAGTTTGTAGAGTTGATTTGGTCGGAACGATACGTGTCCACAAATTACAATACAGATAATAAAATGGCTTACGTAATCTAATAAGATAGGTTTAACGAATAAGTAATTAATTAGTGTGAAAAGGGAAAGCCTTAGTGGATCACTACCTTATTTCTTTACTTAATACTATTGTACCAAATAATTACTTTTTATCCTAAAAAAAATATTTTGAAAATTATTAATAGAATGGTTACTATTTTGAAAATTACTTAATACTATTTGGTTAAATCAATGTTTGACGACAAAAAAAATAGTTGCTTGCGATTAGTATTATCCTTATCTAATTAATTATAATATTATCCCTTTTATCACTTTTTTATCAGTTATATATTTACCAGAATTAAAATTACATACTTTGAATCTAAAACAACTAATTAAATAGAGTTCATGAATGAATAGCATTTGTCTCTCGCATAAAAAACATTGTTTGTTTATCGGTTGTACGTTTTTACAGTTAAATAAAACGATTGATCATAAAAATTTCTGATTATTTAATCATTATTAAATTTCAACGGTGCAATCAAAAATTTGTGATTAAAATGGTAAAATATATAAATACATTCATAATTATTTATAAATTAATTAAAAATAGGTAATTGACAAAAATATTACTATTTTAAATTTCTGTTTCAAAACATTATCATTAATTTAAATTTCCAATAATAACACGATTTTAATACTAAAATAAATTAAAACTTCATTTTAAGAAAAAATAAAATTCTAAATTGGAAAAAATAAACCTAAATATAATATTTTAAATCTTTGTATAATTTATTTAGAGTAAATAAGTATTTTTACATAATTATTTGTGATATTTTTGGAATTTTAATTTTATCATGTTAAATTTTCAATAAAAATTTTAAAAAGTGATATTTTAGGATATTACGATACAAAAATTATCGTAATAGCAACAAAACAAACAAATATACGGTCAAACGCTACGATCAATCGCACAATTACCAAACGAATAAACTTACAATAGCGACATGTGGTCATGCGCTTCAACTATTAAATAAATAACAATTTATTGCATATTATCATAACGTCTGATCGAATATCACCGTCGCAGATGATACGACAAACAAACGAATAGACCCCAAATAAAACATATAAATAAATGTGTGGAAGTGTTTTCTAAGTGCATAAAAAATCAAATTGTTCCATATACACTTCTTGTTTAAAGTCATTAAGTGATCACTATGCAAAGACTTTTACAATTAAGAGAATGAAAAAAATGCCTAGCAACATTGATCTTAAATATCGTAATTTTATTGCACATAAAATTTATAATCTTAGGAAATTAACCGCAATTTTCTTTAATTGACTTTCATTGGTAAAGTTTTTAAGAATATATTTTCTCATATATTTATAAGAAATTTGTCATATATATGAATTTTTTTACTTCATACAAATAATTGTGTCTGTAAGTTAAAAAATGCTTGTATATATTTAATATGCAAGAAATATCAAATTGTATAAACTTGAAATTAATTTGTTATCGTTGTCTCGTATGTTGCAAATTGAATAGTCTATTTCTACATTTTCTATACAATTTCACTGTTAACTTGAAATTAATTTTTTATCGTTGTCTCGTATGTTACATGTTCTTAATGGCGGGAGGAACAAAATGATTAATGATTGCACCATCTCTACGTTTATCTCTCAAGTGTACAGTTTGACTCCACTTTCCTTCTTACGAGGATATTAAATTTTCGTATGAAGATGTTGAAATATTGGGTACGTTGTACGTCAATGACAAAAAAAATATGTTCTAATGGCCGTAATCTAGTCATTTAATGAAGAATTTAAAATTTAGTTTCTATAAAATTGAATAAACCAAATTTTTTAAAACATATGTAAATATCTAAGAATATTAAATGTTAAATTTTCTAATATAAAATATAAATATATTTTCAGTTTTAACTCGGTGTATTTAGATCTGTTTATTTTTAATTTATTTAGATCCATTTAAACTTTACCCCATTAAATCTCATTTGATTCATTACCTACTTTGAAATAAAAGTTTTATAACTAGTCATGTATATATAAATAAAATATATCATTGTAATAAATATAACCTAAAATCATACATTCTAACATAAAATTACATAATAAAATAATCTATCGTGACTACTAAGTAATAGTTAAAGATTTATATATATTATTCATAATATTATGCATAGATTAGATATACAATGATGAATTCATCGATAAAATTGTATCTTCCACAAAAGAATCTTATAAACAAATGAAATAATAGATTTTTCTATATACAGTAGTTAATGAAAAAATTTAATGACATATATTTTGTTTTATACCCCATAATAAATTAAAACCACTAAACTTTGGCTAAAAAATAAAAAGTTTTAAACTCTATGAACAAACTAAAAGACAAACATAATATAAAAAATTTTATATACAAAAAATAAATGAACAATATAAAATAGAATGGAATGATATTTTAGTCCATATAAAACACTAAATTTTTAATGGTTTACTTTCGTCAATTACACAAACTTATGCGACTAAACATATTTCACCCGTATTTTTTAGGTTTTTTTTTAACTATATAAACTGTATTTTTCTGTTATAAATTACATAAACTTTATAAATTATTTTAATTGCAAAATTTTTATTAATTTTTACACGTTAAATAGCAACTAAATCTGGTTATAATTCGAAAATCTAGTTTTAACTTGGGTTTATCTTGAAATTAAAATCAAATTTTCGAAGTAAAATAATATTTAATAACAATTGAACGTGTAAACATTAACGGAATTTGTATAATTAGAATAATTTATGAAATTTATGTAGTTTACAAAAGAAAAACATAGTTTATGTAATTTATAAAAGAACCAAAAAGTACGAGTAGAAATAGGTTTATTCGAATAAATTCGTGTAGTTGACTGAAATAAACCTAATTTTTAAATATAGTGATTACTTCTATTTTGAAAATTACGTCTGCTTAAATCAATTATGGAATGTGCAGACAAATTTGAATACTTAGTTTTTAAAAATATATAAAACAAATGAAACAAGAGAGGGAAATTATTATCTTTTTAAATGACTATAAAGATTATGGCCATTCTAAATAGTTCCTTATATATATATATATAATATGCTCCAAAATACAATATTTTAATACATGGGACCCACTTCTACATTATTTACGGATCTCTCAAACATTATAAAACCTGTGTACTCATTTCCTCCTCTTACTTCAAACTTCTTCCCAATTCTTCACATAAACAAACCAAACTAAAACCATGATTCCGGCGGAAATCACCGGTTACTTCCGATATCTATCGCCGGAAAACTTAACAACCCCAACGGAGTTCAACGTACTAAACATGTCCTCATCTCCAACCTCTTCCTCTTCTTTGAGTTACCTAAACGATCTCATCAACAATAACAACCATTCCTCATCATCAACTGGTCAAGATCTCATGATAAGCAACAACTCAAATTCCGACGAAGATCATCATCATAATCATCAAAGCATCATAATACTTGATGAGAGGAAACAGAGAAGGATGCTTTCAAACAGAGAATCCGCAAGGAGGTCGAGGATGAGGAAACAGAGACATCTCGACGAACTCTGGTCTCAGGTGATAAGGCTTCGTAACGAGAACAGCTGTCTTATTGATAAACTCAACCGCATATCAGAGACTCAAGATATCGTATTGAAAGAGAATTCTAAGCTCAAAGAAGAAGCTTCTGATCTTCGAAATCTTGTTTTTGAATTGAAATCTAACAAAAGAGATCTCGAAGATATTTAGTATTTCTTCAAATTGAAATGGAGAGGCAAAGTTTTTGGGTTTGTGTTTATCAACAGGAAAAAGATCGATCGAGGGATTTTAGTTTTGTTGTTTTCTCGAATATAAATTTGGTAACGATCATATATATATGCTTATTGTATTTCAATAATAATCTAACTTAGTTCTTGAGCATATTCATCTTCTCCAATCTGTTTTTGTGTATATTTAAAATGTTATTATAATGATGTTTGTTTGTCTGCCGCAGCGTCTGCGGCTGCGACCTGCGATCAGACGATGCGGTTAGACTCTGCAATATTGTTATTCGTTTGATCGCCACAGGTTATCACCGTATATTGTATCGCAATTGTTTGATCGCAAACGATACAATTTCGCAGCGGTTAAAATTTTTTACTGCAATTTTCTACGGTCGACCGCAACGTTTGACTGCAGAAATCTACAGTGTTCAAACAAACAACTTTTGAGCGCATGACGCAACCGCAGATTTTTACGGCTATAAAACCAACAGTCTTTATATAAAAGAAAATTAATATAACTCACAAAAACGAACATGAAACATAACATTAATATAACTTTCCCGAAACTTTAACATATCTATTATTACTTTAGATTTTAGATTTTGATTTCTGTTATAACAAATTTGAAACGAAACAATTACATTAAAAAAATATTAAATAAAAAAGTGAAAAAGATAACCAAACCAATTTTAAACATGATTTTGTTAAAGTAATAATATAACTCACAGACTTTTGAATTGTATTACTATTGTTTTAGATTCTAACATTTATTATAATATAAATTATAAAACTCGAAATAAATAATAAAGTTAGAAGAAAAATATTAAATAAAAAAAATAGAAAGATAATAAAACCATTTGTAAGGATGAAACTGTTAAAAACGTATTTTACAATGAAAATCTGTAGTAAATAAGTTTAGAGATCTTACCGGTTTTTAAAATCAACGTATATTTTTTGATATATAATTATCTTTAAATATGTATTAAAATTATTTTGATATTGATTTCTACGTATTTTTATTCATGTATATTCGTAACTCATATATAAATATTTTTGAAAGAGTTTTGTAAAAAAATAGTTTTTATGTTGTATGAATCATTTCAAAAATAGGTGCATTATAGAAAAATTATCCAATAAGTATCGAATATTTACTATAAAAAAATTTTAATGTTTTCATGACGAACAAATTAACGACAAATTCGCATAAGTTAGATATATTATGACGAATTCACCAACAATTCAACATCAAAGTTTTTGTTAATTTGCAATAAAATCAGTTTATCGCTATTTATCATCGTATTATTCGTCTATTTTCAAAACCCCAATATTGTTTCGAATTAACATAAAAACCATTCATTATAGATTTACAACGAATTTCATTTTCGTTGTAACATTATCATTAATCCATTGCTAAATAGCAACGGAAAAAATGTTGACGTATATATTTAATGCAAATGCCCCTATTTCTTGTAGTTACTAATTCCAACACGTAATATAATTTTAAAACAAATGAATAATAAAATATAAATATGGAAACCAAAACTTGCAACCGCGAAAATGGTTATTAAAATATTGAATTTTTGTGTTTGAGTCATTTAAATACCAAATTTTTTAATGAGTCATTTAAATAACAATGCGTAGTTGACTGCGCCGATTTAGATATGTGATTAGTCAACATTAACACAAAAAGTAACATCGTTAACTTGTTATTTATTTTAACCAACTAAAACTGAACACCGAGATATGTATCATCGTTAGAACCAATTTCGGTGTTAATGTTGACTAATCGTATAGTTAATCGACACAATCAACTATAAATCATTATTTAAATGACTTATTAAAAATATAATATTTAAATGATCGAAATATAAAAATTCAATATTTTAATTACCATTTTTACCTTGTAATCTAATACTTTTGCATTTGGTGTTGTTATGCCACAAAATTTAGATTCAAATTCATATAATAATAAAAGGCAAAATAGTATCATAAAAAATATAGATTAATTAATTATGACAAACCCTATTATCAAAATTTGAGAGTTTCTGCTCGCCGCGTAAATACACTTACATTGGACATCATTAAAAACATTCATAGCAAACAAGAAAGAAAACAAAAATATTGCTAAAAATGGTGGCCATCTTTTTTCTTTTGAAATTTAATCAAATTCTTAATCATTAGAATTCTTTTTTTATCCCATTTTCTTTCTTTATTTTTATAATCTATTTAAAGCATCTCTCTGAATGTGACAAGTCCACCAAGAATGTTTTCTTGAATTTCACCTGGCGCATTACTATTATGTAAAATCTGAGCACTAAATCAATATCAAGAAATCAATCTTTTTATTTTCCTTTTTAACTTTCAACCTACTTCAACACATATAGATATAATGTGTAATTAATAACTTAATGATAGTCTTTGTTTATAAACTGCATCTATTTTCAACCACAAGCTTTCATATATATATATATTCTCTTACATTCCGACCAATGTTAACCACATACAAAAGATCTCATCCTTAGACAAAGACATCATCATATATAGCTAAGGATTTGGTCGAAATAACTTGGAAAAAGTATTATAAAAATAGTTTGAGAATTGGTTTTAGACCTAAACACAGTAGACGTAACTAACGCGATTTTTACAATTTAGATAACTAAATAATTGTGAATAAAATTATAAAAATAAAATGTAAATTACCGATACAAATTTTTTGGAAAAACTAGATTTGCAGATTTGCAAAGGCGAAACAGTATTTCTTTAATTTTGAAAACGTCACATAGTGTGACGGTTGCATTGTGTTCCGAATCCCAAAATACAACTGCAACTATTCTATCTTGCACAACTTAAAAACAGAATCTAACAAACGGTTTTCTACGTTGTACTATTAGACTCAACATGCTCGAGATTTTTTATTTGTATTTTTTACATTATTAGAATGAGAAAATCAAAGGTTTTTTCATTTTCTTTTTCATCTTTCATTATTTTTTTAATGATTCACCATATAATTGTATAAAAAGGTTACTCCATTTTTAATGAAAATTGATTCTCCACTAAAAATCATTAGGATTTTTATGTTACAAAACAATAAACCAAATTAATTTGGTTGTAAGTTGTAACTTAACTCAATAAAAGATATGTTCAATTTGACTTAATCAACAACTAACAAATGGGGATTGAACCAAACCACAATAACAATTGTACCAATCATTGGTCTATTTGCTAAATTCTGATAATTCGAAACTCGAGTTCAGTTATCTTATTCTACTAATACACCAAAATGTATCCAAATTTTTGAATTCTTTTATTGATTATCCGTTTGATATACAAGAGAGATTTCATATTTAATTTTTAATGTACGACAAATTACATTTCTTCATTTTATTTTTATCAATCAATCACTTTATACATTCATTTCTCATTCAAACGAAATTCGATTTTAACGTTTTCGTTAAAAACTGATAAAAAAGTGATCGACAACTACTATAAACACCATATGATCCATCAATTCAAAGCGTCAGTCAATAACAAAAATGATTCCAAAAACATGTTTTTTGTGATGCAAAGATTAATATATTCTATGTGTCTCAAACTCAATGAGTTATGAAAGAAACTGGATCAAGTTTTGACCCATTAACTCTGATGAAATGAAAGAGAAGAAAGATTTGAAAAGGGAACACAAGAGGACAAAGGATGGTGGAGGCTCTGGTGATAGTGCATGCCAACAATTCCAAAGAATTAATAGAACGTTTTCGAGACTATATATTAAATAAAGAAATATAATAACTCAGTTAAAGTGTTTAATTAATGCGTAACGTTCTGAGAGAACTTTTTTGTAATTTCTGGAATGACAAAAGATACTATGATGATGTTATTATACAAATTTTATTTCTCTCTATAATATCCATGATAGGGATGTTAAACGGTCCAACCCACGTCTATCGGACTCGACCAATTGTGATCATTTTCTTTTTAACGATTGTAATAATCCGATCTGTTTTGTTTACGAGTTTTATTGAAATATTCAATTCCAAGCCGCTAAACCCAATGGTTTAAATGGGTTGGCTTGCGGACATAATTTTTTCAAATTTTTTTAAATGATTGTTTAAAAATTTAAAAGTTCAAAAAAGTATCAAAAACTAACACTCAAACTCAAAGTATAATTTAATTTTCAACTTTCTTATCAACAATCGATTAGAAAGAAAATAGTACTTCATATTCATCTTGCAATTTTTCATCTTCACATATGATATAAATAAAATAAAATTTAATATAAAACTTGTGATGTTGTAATTATAAAACTAATAAAAATACTAGCTTCAAATCTTTAAAATCCAACAGTTATTTTTTACTTCTCAATTTTGTTTTAGGGTATTACGATATTCAATTTAATAGTTAATAAATATTAAAATTAAATTATAAATAAAATATTGATTTAGGGTTTCTTAACAGATAACCCGTTAACCCGCCAACTTAGATGGGTTTGTATATTGGATGCAAGAGTCATCATAAGCAAATTTGTTTAACCGCGAATTTTGATTATGTTGTTCAAACCCGTTCCACTGCGGTACTTATTGGACCATGCCCACGGGTTAAACTCCGTTTTGGCATCTCTAACCCATAATACCTATAATACCTATAATACAATGTGATGGCTTTAATCTTTAATTTGCTAGCAAATTAATGTTCCATCATTTTCATATTTAATTCTATATATATTAAGCTATATTGATATATTAGTAATGATTTTGAAAGGCCATAATATCAGTTTTTCTATATTTAATATCGCTTAGTTTTGAAATTTTTTTATTATTTGTTAAAAATCTATTCTTCAAATATAAATGTGTTCATATTTGATAGCAAAGTTGTTTTTAAAACATTACGGAGTAAATGAAATTTAATTAACTATTTAACTTTACTCAAAAATTAAGTTGTTTAGTATTAGTACTCTTCTCTCTTTTTAAGTTTTTTTGTGAGCTAACTTTTTTTATGTTTTAAAAAGTTACATATGTATTTCAATTTAAATACTCTAACAGCTAATGGCTACAAAAATAATTCCTATGTTTTAAAATAATAAATTTGTAAACATTTCACATATATATTAACACTTATTTTAAATGCATTATTTTTACTACTAAATAATTTAGATATTTTTAAATAATACTAATTTTGTGATACACTCTTAGAAAAATGCCGTCATTTTTAAAAATACCACAACCTAAATTTAAAAGAACAATTGACAAAAATAGCATTTTTTAAGTTTGTTTTTCAAATATAACATCATTAGTTTAAATATCATGAATTTAATATTAAAATATCTTAAAACTTGTTTCTAATAAAGAAAAATTAAATTATAAATTGAAAAAAACAATTCAAATATAATATTTTAATTATATTTATAATTTATTTATGATATATATATATATATATTAAAAATAATCGGTATAAGTTTTTAAATTTCAAGTTTAGAATGCTAAATTTGAAATTTTTTTTGTTTTAAAATGTACTATTTTAAAGTATTACTCAATTTTTAAAAGGGCAATTGTCTAAAATAACACGTTTTTAAGTTTTTGTTCCAAAAATAACATAATTAGTTTAATGTTCCAATAATAGCATAAATTTAAGATTAAAATATATTAAAATTAGATTTTAATAGAAAAAAATTAAACCATAAATTGGAAAAAATGAATCCAAATATAATATTTTAAGTTTATGTATAATTTATTTAGAATAAATAAAATATTTTTACATAATTATTTATGTTATTTTTGGGATTTTAATTTTATAATGCTTAATTTGGAAAAAAAAAACTTTAAAATTTGTTATTTTATGATATTACTCTTTTTAAAATTGACAAATTATTTTTTCATTTGTCTCCTTTCTTTAACGTTTTTGGTCAACCTAACTTCGATTTCGTTTCAAATTGAAGTATTTGGATAAGAAGAAGTATTTATAAATTGGTATAAATATGTGATTATATATTGTTTGAGATGCAAACATTAAAAATTCAACATCCTTAACTTCAGACAATAATCTTAATAAATATTTTAATACAATTTATAAGATTCACCTGTTTAACAAAATTTTAAATTTTTATAATTTAAACAAAACTATAAACAAAGTTAAATTTATAATTATGGTTAGAACATTCTAACATGTGTTTTATGAAACAAAGTGTCTATTTTATGAAAATCCAAAACTCTTACATATTCAACACTCTTTGCAAGAACTAACCTAAAAACCAATACTTACATAGTAAATATCACTACTACATTTTTCCTCAAATTGAATATCCATTCGTCTATATAATAGAAAATTTGAAAAATCAGAACTGAGTACAAACTTTTATAAATTTTTGTAAGATAGTTTATAAAACATAAATTATACAAATCATAGATTTGTATACATGATTTTGGGCTTGACTCTGATCTATATACATGATTCAGAGACAGCCTTTTCAGCTTCCTTTCTTGTTTCCTATATAATGCTTAGGTTTTCTTGGACAAAACAGAGACCTTAGGTATGTTGTTAAATTTTAATTTAATTTAATTAGAAAAATAAATTATTTTTAATATTAAATTTATGTTATTTTTAAAAATTTAAATTAATGTTTCTATATAAGTAATACCCTAAAATAGCACTATTTTTAGTTTATCTTCCAAATTTAGCACACTAAAACTAAAATTTCCAAAATAGCATAAATTATTATGTAAAAATAATTATTTACCTTAAATAAAATATATATAAAATTAAAGAGTAATACCCTAAAATAGCACTTTTTAAAGTTTTTTTTCCAAATCTAGCATCATAAAATTAAATTTCTAAAAATAGCACAAATACTTATGTGAAAATACTTATTTATTCTAAATAAATTATATATAAACTTAAAGTATTGTATTTGGGTTCATTATTTCCAATTTAGGGTTTAATTTTTTTCTATTAAAATATAGTTTTAATACATTTTAATCTTAAATTTGTGCTATTATTGGAAATTTAAATTAATGATGCTATTTTTGGAACAAAATTTAGAAAGGTGCTATTTTAGACATTTGCCCTAAAATTAAAACATAATGTTTGGGTTCATTTTTCCAATTTAGAATTTAAATTTTTTTTATTAGGAATAAGTTTTCAATTATTTTAATATTAAATTTATGCTATTTTGGAAATTTAAATCACTAGTACTATATTTAGAACAAAAACTTGAAATTGAGTTATTTTAGTTAATTGCTCTTTCTATATTTAGAATAAAAAATTTTGAGTGTTATTTTGTGCATTTCAAAAAAGTAGAAACCATATAATATAAAATCTTTCTGGTGCAGAAACCAGAAAACATAAACAATCGCAAACTTGAAAAACACAAACAACAACTGCTTTCACTTATTCCAAACTAAAACACAAAAGATCCTTTAGAAAAGCTGTAAATCCAGAAAAGAAAAGGAGAAAATAGTTCAATCTTCTTCTTTAACCACTTCTTCCTCTTTACAACAGAACCTAAGTGTTGATTTCGGTGAGCCACATTCAACAGTCTTGATAAATTTCTGGTAAAAAACCGAACCGCCAAGCTCAAGTTCCTCTAGTCCATTCTCATGGCTAATGTATCCCTTCACATCAATATTACAGTCACGCGACAGTAGCTCGGTTCCGATATCAGTGTGAACCGAAACAGAGAACTCTCCAGGTCCAAAACAAACCAGAACCCTATTCACCAACTCCTTAAAGTTCAAAGCTTTTAGATTGTACCCAACTGTTTCAAAGCTTGCATAGCTAAAACCATCTTCTGGAGTCACATGGATAGTCGAAACTGCATCTTCTTCAATTGAATTCATCGAGTAACCGCACGGGTCAAAGTCAAAATCGCAGATTTCAGAGCCTGGAAGGATATTTCTGATCCCAGAGTTGATAGTCATCTCAGAAGCTGATCCAGAATGGGTTTTGAAGAACACAGAAGCTTTTGTCTTATCTAGAACAGTCATGCACATCTCCAATGTGTACACGGGTTTGTTGCAAGCCGCAAATTCATCAGTAGCAGAGGCAGAGTAGACATGCCATCTATGAGGGTTATTAGCTGACCCTCCCATCACAAAAGCTTTGCTTCCTGAATTGAGCTTAGCGAAATAGCTATCGAGTAAAGCTACTTCCTCTGAGAAGCTACGGTGAGGGTATGATTGAGCTCCTGGGAAAATAAAGCTACCACGAGTGTAGCGAACAGATTGAACTGCAAGGGAAAGGGAATCAGCCAGCCTAATGATATGTGGAATAGAAAAGAGCAACTTTGTAGTCCCACATGTTTTGATGATGATCTTGTAAGGATAGACAAAGAGGCTAGATTCAGAGAGTATGTAAGAGTCCACAAAAGAGTTTGAGAGACAGGAAACAATCATGCACTCTGCTGGAGCCAATATCTCATCTAACTGCGATTTAGTAAGAGCACGAAGACCTTTTCCCTCTGGATCAAGAAATACACTAGGCTCGAAGAATGAGATTTCAAGCCTTTTCTCAAATCCTTCAAAACCGATAGCAGAGACAGTCATTTTTCAATGTAAAGAGGAAGAACAGACTCGAGAAGAACAAGTTTGAAAGAGAACAAAAAGAGAAAGAGAACAAAAAAAGAGAAAAAACCACTGTTAATAAGTGGTTAGGAGGAAAACGTATTGAGGAATATCAGGATGGTTTGCGAGTGATCTGCATAAGGGAAATAAACAAAACAAGCAAAAAAGATGAGTTAAACAGTACTCACGTTTCATGGTTTCAAGCCAAAACTATGAAATGGTAACAATACTCACGTTTGAGTAAGCAACAGATCTGAATTTCTTGATTCCACCGTTTGGTCGAACGTCTTCAATGCTGTATCCAAGAGGAGCTTCGTAGAAAAGACTATTGCTATTACTACTACTACTACTACTACACTTCTTTTTACCACCTTTAGTCTCCATTTCTCATTCACCTAAACGAATAGCCATATAAGAAGAAGCAAGAGAGAAATTCAATACCTAATCAAGACAAAAAGCTATGAACAGAAACCTTATCATTGGAAGCTTAAACAAGATCAAGATTCCTAAAAAAATCTGGAATAATTCATAATGAATATACTAAATGGTTCAGGGGAATACTTACAAGGAGAAAAGATTGTTTTAGGTTAAGGAATCAACCAATCTGAGTAAACCCTTAAGAGCCAAAAACCTGGAAATGATGATACAGACAAACAACGCATACAGAGAATGATCAAAGAATTTTCATAACCAAGAACACACAAAAAAAAATATTGAAATTTTACCCTTTTTATATCGGAATGGGACGAGAAGATTTGATTTGATTGGGATAAAGGAAGAACTCAGAATTTTATCTCTCGCTCGATGCGATGTTAGTTGGTTTTCTGAATGAAGAGAAAATTGAGGTTCTGTGAGATACAAAAGAGGTTTTGAATTTATAGTTGAAAGGTTAATGGACTTCATGGATTCTGCAAAGTTACAGATTTGCCCTTTACGTTTTAGGAAAAAAATGATTGCAATTATTTCGACATTTAAAAAGTATGATTTGATTCAAAGTAAGGAAAATCATTTGCGCAATGATTATAATTTTCTATTTATAGAATACTTTTTAATTTTTTTTCTTAATTAGATAAAATTATAACATATGTAGCTGATCAACTTTAAGTTTTAAATCTCTTATGCACATACTTGAAAAGTGAATAATGAAATATTCAATAAAGAGAGTCAAATCTCTCAATGTGATATGCACATTATTAATTCATTGAATAATAATATAATATATTTGTATCCACGTCCAGCATATAGAAAAATATTCGTAAATTATATAATATTATTTATTATTAAATATAAATTAAATATTTATATAATTTTTGTTTTTATTTATTTTTGTATATGTAAATTAATGAAAAAATAATTGTTTTTTACGAATTTAATAGTATTTTTTGTTTATTTTAATAAAATATATGAATTTTTTAACTAAATTAATAATAATGATATATATTGTAATTATTCTACTAATTTAAACCTATTTATATATTTATTTGAAACTCTCTGTGTTGATAACACGTGAGTATGTGATTTCTGTTAATAACACGTCATAATAAGATTATTTTCTTAAAATTTTCTGCAAATAATATATTAAGGATACACAAATATTAAACTTAGAATACATATGTATAGGTGACAAAAAAAAAAAAAAAGAATACATATGTATAGAGAACAGTAAGGTATAATGGTTGTACCAGTTTTACGTCTATTCCAAAGATATATAATTTGACTGTACTTTCCATCGTATGATAGTGTTAAATATTCATATGAAAATGTTGGATTATTGTACCAGTACGTTCTAATCGACTTGAAAAAATTACATATGTACAAAATTATGTAGTGTTTAACAATATACTAAAATTATTTGTGGAAAGAAATTATCAGCAATTGGGCTGGGCCTGGAACTACAAAATCATAATTAATTGAGAAATTGTATTATTGTTTAAAGTAATTAGAACATGCATTGTGCGTGATACATTTTATCTAACGTCAATATTGAACTTTAATATTTTGAACTTACTTACAAAACTGCTGATGACAGAAAGCAAAAATGTAGTTGGGAGATATCTTGTAAGCATCCAATAAGTCCCAAACTTTCGGTTTGTCCAAATTCCACAACTAAAAGGCTATTGGCATATTCCTTTAATATTATAAACTAGATTTTGACTCATGCTATATGCGTGGGAAAAAATATTTACAAATAATAATTAATTATTTATTTTATTAATTTAAATTAGATATATATATATATATATAATTTATCTTATATTTAAAATAATTTTTTAAATTTTTTTAATATTGATTACGAAAATGAAATAGATAATAAAATTGGATTATACAAATAGATTTAAATTGTATCTATTTTGGATAAAAGTATACATATGATAAATAT